>CM068958.1:45089199-45100126 GCA_035128595.1 Eptatretus atami | reverse complement strand
GTAGAGGGCCAGCAGAGACACGTTCGCCGCCTCGACGACCTTCTGCTCAACCCTCGTGACAGCCCTCGTACATCAAACATCTTGATAACATTGCGTATGGTGGACACAGGAACATCAAGGTCTCTGGAGATGGAGGTGTAGTCTTGAGATTGTCCATGCTTGGCTGCAATCTTGTGTGTGACCTCCTCAAACTGGTTTCATTTCTTTTCTCTGGTTGTCTTTCTTTTCTCCATGCTCATTGTGGTGCACACAGTGACACCAAACAGCAGATTGACTCCTTTTCTCTATTCAAACTGTGTGACTGAGTTTTTGTCTTTTTTGTTATACTGCAGGCACCTGCAACTCACCACAGGTGAGTTCAATTCCAAAGTAAAGGAGAATCACCTGTTTGAAATCGAATTATTTCTAACAACTTCTAAAAGGCGCCAATAAGATTGTCCGGGCCATTTTAAGATTCCTGTGTGGAAAAAGCTAAGATTTAGTAAAAATAATTCAGCTTTTTTTTTGTTTTATTTATTCCACTGCAAACCAAAAATATACATTTGTGGATACCAATATATATATATATATATATATATATATATTATATATATATATATATATATATAATATATATATCTTATTTAATTTCAACAATTTTCTGGAAGAAATGGTGCATTATTTGAAAAAAGTGCAAGGGTGCCAATATTTTTGGCCTTGATGCCTGAATGAATATATATATATATATAATGTGTGTGGTGTCTGTGACCGCTGTTTCTCGACAACCACTGGTCCGACTAATTGAAACTTGCCAGCTATATTGCTGGGGACCTGAGTATGTGCCTTTTCAAGGTTTGATATTAATCGGACAAGTGCTTCCCAAGTTATGGCCATTCATTTACCAAACCAATGACAAGACGCGTTGCTGCGACCATTTATTTACCAAACCAATGACAGGACACGTGCTGCGTAGGCGTGGCCGATGGGGGAAAGGGCGCCTTAGTTACCGTGGCGGAGGAGTGGCAATGGTCAATGGCAGCGAATGTCATGGCAAGCAAAGACAGGGAGGTAAACTTGATTTAATTTGGATTTTAATTAACTCTGTGTGTGTAAGTATCACAGCAGTTGTTCAATGCAAGCGATAATTCATGGAATGCATGTGAACATTCCGTACGGGCACGCACCACTTCCGGATAGTGATGACTTACTGTATTCTAATAATTTCTCGATTTCTTATGCGCATTTATACATAAACACAATGCCCCAATCCAGTCGTCGTTTACGAGAGCGAAGGAACAGCCTGTGTGGTTGTTTGAAAGTTTTTTTTTTTTTGCATGTACGGCCACGCACATTACGGGCACGCGAGAGTGAAGGAACGGCATGTGTGGTTGTTGTTTCTGGCACGTGGTTTGAATGTTTTTGTTTTTTTTGCACGTACGGCCACGCACGTACGGGCACGTACTAGTATGTATAATTACACATTAATAAAACTAATTGTTATTCAAACTTTTAAAATTTTCCTCTGAATCACGAACCACTGGAAACATATCCCCCTTTTTCCCATTGAAACAATGCCCCGATATTTGCAGCTTCGCCATTCGCGGTATTTTTTTTTAATGAATCCTGGACTGCTGGGAACATATCCCCCTTTTCCCCATTAAAACAATGCCCTAACATTCGCGGCATTTTCCAGGAACGTATCGTCTGCGAATGTCAGGGTCTGACTACTATAAACACATGTACATACATTTTCTGTACATGTGTGTGTCTTGTATAAATTGAGGGGCGGGTGTATTTATTAAACTTGCATTAATTGGTATGATGTATTTTCTTTTTTTTGTCTTTTATTATTTTTTATTTTTCCCCCTTTTACTCCGGTTGGAATACAAGATTGGGGTTGGCTATGGTTAATATCCTCTCGGAGCCTGAGCTTAAACTGGCTCAAGGAGAAATAAATCTGAGCGCTAATGTCAACTCTGTCACTTCTTGGTTGTAAATTTATCAGTTTCTATGCACAGCTGCACAAAAAAACAAACAAACTTTTCGTTTTTGTGTCTCATGTACGTTACATTAAATTCACTGTGTTGAAAAACAGAAATTGCACACTTTTGGTAACTGACGTTCAAGTCGACATGGTAATGATGATCCGTCATTCATTGGCAACAGAACGGGGTTCAAGAACTGTCCCTGAGAAAGGACTTCACGGCCTTTTGCTTTGCGAGTCAAATGGACTTTGGATAAATTACTTGCTCGATGTGTTTGTTTTCCAAAACGTTTTTCGACGTCGACACTTATTGGTACTTACATTCATAATTTACTATTTTTAACACCTCTACCCTGGATACAATGATACAGCTTATGAGTAGATGTGCTGTATTAGATATTTAAGGTGAACATCCTGCATTCCTCTCTTTCCTTACCCCCCCCCCCCCTTTTTCCTCTTGAGGATTGTGGATCAAAACATTTGTGTATAAAATGCATAGTACTCTGCAATTTAGGTCATCTCCTATTTTATGTTGAAATTTGTTGTGACTTTTTTGCAAATTTGTGCCATGAGTACCACCTGTTCCTTAGGATGGGAGATGCGATTGCAATCAGTTTGTCTGTATGCAGCTCTACTTTAATATAGATCACTCATTCTCATTGGTTGTAGAATTGAGGATGTTTTGACCTTTTTTTCTCTTTTCTTTTCTTTCTTTTCCTCCTCTTCCCCTCCTCCTCTCCCTTGCCCCAGCCCAAACATTTTCAGGCAAGGGGAGCTGCCTGAAACGGATACGTTATCATGGAAGGGGTAGATTTGGTATCATGGAGAAGGTGTACTCTCATTACTTTGTAAAACTTGTAGAAGGACAGCCACCCCCTGTTCAACCCTCTCCTACAAATTTGCAACGTGCTCAAAGTTATCTGAAATCACTGCGCAGCAGAACCATTGTTCACTCACTGTAACACTTGTAGCCTTTGCCAAGTTTTGCATTGGATGATTGGTTGTACTTGCTGACAATGGTTCGAACAATATAGCAACCAAGACCATTTCATTACTATTTAAAAACAAACAAAAAAAACCTCCATATTATGGATCAAAAACACAGTTCCCTCATGTTGACTTCCTGTGCACCGAGTTGCATAAATTGAGTGTCGAAGGGCATCACCACATTTGCTTTTCTGTGAAGATAGCTTTGAGGACTTCTTCCTTCTTTAATGGCCATAATTATTCCCACATTCTTATGGGGTTGGCAGGGGAAGTTTTTGCCCAAGTCTTCCATGAATCAGCTGGCCAGGCCTGAAGTTCAACTAAGTAGTTGGGGCAGGAATTTGGAATTTGGCCAGGGTGCCGGCAATAGCTTGATTCCTCTTTGCGAACTACACCATTGGATCTTAAACCTCCACCAATGAATGCTGACAGACAGGATGCCAGTTTAATGTCCCACCGAGGGATGACACACACATTGATGAATCACCCTGACCGTGAAACACCGGGATGACAGTTTCTAGCTGGCTCGAGATTCAAACCCAGGCTTGACAGCTTGAAGGTCAGTGTGCGTATGTCTTGTCCATCCCAGCTTTGAGAACTTCAAATGGGAAAATATGTAAATTCTCATCTGCTTCAATATGTGCAAAGTTACAAGAGATGTTTTGTCCGGTCTGTTTCTGTAGCATTTTAGAGATGGTTATGCATTTTCCTTTTCTTAAATGTTTTACTTTGGAGTCTTTAAAATTACCCTGTACCTTGCAAAAGTGTGTTTTTTTCCCCCGTTGATGATTGTCAATAAAACTTTGCAAGCTGTTTATCAACTTTGGCTATCGTGTGTGTGAAAACGAAGGGGAGAAGGCAGAATAGAATAGTTGGAGCAAAGGAAAGAGATATATCGTGTTTTGGGAGAAGGAAGGGAACGAGCAAAGAAATGAGAACTAGAGGGGATATCGGGTAGTTGAGGAGAAGATGAGGGATGTGGTTTGGGTGGATCGAAACGTCCACCTTTTAAGGTAAATTGTATTTGCTACGCACTTGTGCAGTGTCAGTTTTATTTCTCTCCAAATATAATCTTTCATTACACATTACATTGTACAAGCTGGATACCCATTTTCAAGGGTTTTTTTAAATTTTTAGCCAATCTGGAATTTAAATTCCAGATAAGGTATTGTCATCGCGCACTGTCCATCCATCTGTCTCCTTTTTTGACTTCCCCAGTCAAACCGCTGGGCCGATCCAGATATAAAAATAAATCCAGCCGATCGTGACTGGTAACAGGAATTGCAAAGCTCGTTCCAGTCACATGACTTTAAGTAGGTCAAAATAGCCGACTTGGTAAATTTCTTCAAAAATCTTCTTCTCCAGACCCAGCAGTCAGAATCCTATCAAATTTGGGTTGCAACATTAGGATGGGGTCCTGATGTTAAATTACAGAGGCCATGCTGATCATGTGACCAGAAGTGTGTCAAAATAACAGTCATGCAAATTCCTTTCAAAATCTTCTCTGGATCCACCAGTCAGAATGCCACCAACTTTGGGTTACAACATTAGGCCAGGGCCCAACTTAGCTACTAGTGGGGCAACTTAGCATAACAATTGTGCATTTTGTGAGGAAAGCACCAAATTTGGCACACTAGTAGCCTATCATATTATGAACAGATTTGGATATTGGGCCATCTCAAATTTTTGATGGCAGTGGAAAATGGCTTCCACAGCCATCAGCGGCTGAATTTGAGATGGCCCAATATCCAAATCTGTTCATAATATGATAGGCTACTAGTGTGCCAAATTTGGTGCTTTCCTCACAAAATGCACAATTGTTATGCTATATTTAGCTAAGTTGCCCCACTAACAGGTTCAGTGGTCCTATGAAATTTGTATAAAATTATATATATATATTGTTACAGTTGTGAAAATTCACAGAACACCATACAGGTTCCCCAGAGATCAGTTATGTCGATAAGTGTGTGTTCAGATTAGATTTTTTCCCACCGAGGTCTAAAGGGAATTATTCGTGTAACCGGCTGTGATCTTTGAGTCAGCCATTATTCTTTTCCTATCTTTATTTTGAACAACCACTACTTCCAACACACAACCACTACTTCAACAACCACAACCACCACAGCACCAACCACAACCGCCTCAACAACCACGCCATCCCCACCACAGAGCAACCACAACATCGCCCTCACCTTCATCTTCACAAACGCCGCCATCTTTTCGCACAGCCGGCGAATCCACGGACGAGCGCCATCTCCGCCGACAGACGCGGGAGCTGATGATTTCTACCACGTCCGCTCTCTCCGAGCTTCGCGTCGAAATCGGATCAAAAGGGGCGGAGCCAGCGAGGGGTGATGGGTGAGAGGTGAAAGATCAGACCTCACTCACGGACCCCATATAAAGGCGTGCTGAATGCCAAGCAAGCAGTCTGTCGGGGTTCGGAGTCTGTCGGGGAGCTGCAGAGAGTGGAAGTCTGGAGCTTGAGCCAGGGTTCGAGTCCAGCGGAGGGCAGTCGGAGTTGAGCGCAGCCAGCCTGCCGTGCCGCGCAGAACTGCGAGTCGTGGGGAAAGCCGGAGAGAGATCGCCAACGCTGAGGAACGGACGGGCTCTTAAAAGAGCATCAACTCTCGAAGGAGCAAAGGCCCGTTCGTTCCTCGGAGGCGTCGTCGGCTAGGCCCGAACCACTAGGCCGCACGGCGGGGCTTGGGCCAACCAAGTCGAGCAGCGCCAACTGCCGTGTCGACCAAACGTCGAGGGTCAACCAGCGCGAGTCCACCACGAAGGTGGCAGGTAACCAGCGCGGCCTCTCGGAGCTCCTGCGGTCTTCACAGTTCCGTGAACTATTAAAGGCCCACGAGGTCCAGTTCCTGCCCTTTCCTTTCCTGGGGTTTTTCTTTGTATGAATGTCGTGGCGCCATGTCCTTGAGTAGAATTGTCATAAGTGTACATAATAAATAGAACGGTAGTAGTTCTTCGTCTTGCTTTATTCCTGCATGATTGCATACGTGTTTGATTGCATACGTGCATGATTGCATACGTGTTTGATTGCATACGTGTGTAACAAATAAATGTCCTTGTGTGAATGTTGACCTGTTCGTTGCGTCCTTTCCCTCGATTGAGCTGCCGTATTGCATTCGGGATATTAGCTGGCTTTTAAATAGCCGATAAGATAATCAAGTCCGACAGGGCCTCGCGATAATACACCGCTCGACAAATCGCAAACGGAATGAGCTGCTTAAGAACGGCTCGTTTTCGTGTAGGCTCCGTCGAGGTGTAAATTCCCGGCATTTCTGTCTGCGCGCATACTTAGGTAAATCGACAATTCGGCGATCAGACCCTGTCGCGCGCGGACAGAATAGTTGGCTGATTTACGGTGTGATTAAGAACACACCCGTAGCTGGATTTCGGCATTGATCCGAAAGCTGCGACTAGGTTTGCCACGTCCGGTGGGCGCGTGCGGCCGTGAATTAGCTAAAAGCGGTCGCCCGCACGCCGGCGCGGCGGAAAACCACAATATATATAATGTATCGAGTCTCTTTGATAAGATAGATATCAAAAAAGACAACCTCGAAGTTTTCTGGAAATAAATTTATGAAGATCCAAAAGAACACAAGGAAGCGGAATGTATCCAAAACTCGGAAAAGAAAAAGCAACATCTAAGGGAAATGTCCCCAGTGATATAATTGATGAAAAAATTTTAAAATGCCGAATTTAAAAGTCCAGGCCCAGATGGAATTCCAAAGTTATGGCTAAAGCAACTAGACGCTTACCACAATCACTACGCTCGAGCATTCAATAAACTTAACTAAGGTGAAAAACTATTGGATGAATGGCTCGCAGAAGGTAACCATCATCATCCCAAAATCTGTAGAAACCCAACGACCTCACAAGTATAGACTAATAACATGTCTACCAACGACATACAAGCTGTTGATTGGAATCATCACAGAAATTATGTTACACAACAAGGGGGCCGAGAGTCCGAATAGAAGGGATGCAAGAGAGGATGGTACGAAACAATAGACGACATATTACTAATTTTCAACAGCACTTTTCAAATGATGTAATCTACCCCAAAATGCTCAGTGCGTTTGCGCAGAAACCACAGGAAGTTGAAGAGATCGGAGTGAAATGAAATGCATTATGTGTCCAGGATAAGGATTTTTTTTCAAATTTGGAATGGCTCATCAAGATTCTGAAAGATACTTAAAGTACCTGAGAGAAAGGGCTATGCCTCTGCACAATCAAAGACTTGGATAACTTTCTCAGCTCACCAAACGGGCACCTGCTCGTACTCCAAACTCCCGACCATGTGGGTCGGTGGAGGGACGTGTGCTACACAAACCCCCTGACGGATCGCTACCTGTGAATGGAATATCTGGATTAGGTTCTTCTGAACACCGATCACGGGAAGTACATATCTGGGGCTTATGCATGTACATAAGTCGGGAAGTCGGGAAGGCTCCATGGAAGATGTGAGGGCTGTTATAAATATATTGTTTTGTTTTGTTGTGGGGCCACAAGAAAGATTATTCTGATTTTTGCATCTTTTGGTAAAAATTGAACCGTCCGTCCTTGTGTGAATATGTGTGTTGTATCCATGGCCGGCCCGAGAATATAATCACATTGAATGGTATAAACCCGTCAACTCTCAAGGATATTTAACCTCCGCCATCGAAGATGGCCGGAGGTTACTGTTTTCACCCACTGTCTGTCTGTTTGTTTGTTTGTTTGTGAGCAGTATTACGGAAAAAACTCCTGGACGGATTTTCGACGAAACTGGTGGGGGATTAGGTATGGTCCAAGGATCATGCCATTAGATTTTGGACTTGGTCCAAAATTTTTTTTTGCATTTTACACTGTTTTAAGTGATTTCCAACCCCCCCCCCCCAAAAAAAAATTGTTAGAGAAAAAAAAAACAAATTTTGCAACTTTTTTTCAAAAAAAATTTCGATTTTATTTTTTGGGCATTTCTACATGCGCGTCGATCTAGTTTAGTTTTATTCAATCGTGGTTCAGTAGAGTCTGATCTGTTTTGACCTACCAATGAATAGGATATCAGGTTACTTAAGTGACCCAGCAGTATTGGCGGCGGAGGTTTTGCACTCTACCGAGTGCTCCCCCTCTAGTTCTCGTACTGTATTCCTATATTTCCGCAAGTCCGATTTGCGTTAAGGAACAGAACAATTATGGTTAACCATTTAGAAATTCCTACTCTTTCGTCTCGATGCAGAAAATTATGTTTATAAGACGACAGTATTTGAATCACATACTTCACACCTGTAACAGCAGGTTAAATGTGCCCGGCGAGCAGAATTCGAATCGGTGTGATACACACACACACACACACACACACACACGATCATCCGTCATTTTGAATGTCACGTACTGGCAAACATTCAACAAAGGAGTGCCTGCTTACTTCTGGATTTTAAAGTTTAAAATTTTTTTTTTTTTAACAAGGTTGCATGTTGATTGGATGTAAAAATGTGGCTGGCATTACAAAAAGACTGTTTTCTGCAAGCATGGGTTGCAGAGTGTTTCACGTATCACTCGTATCAGGAATAAACGGCCTCAACCTCACTTCGCTCGGCCTCGGCTGAAAAAAGGCTTTTTGTAGTGTCCAACGTTCATAGCTGATAAAATACATGTTTGTGTACAAGATCAACCCCCAAATAATCATACTCATTGAGAAAGCAGTGGAGCTCTGGAATACCATATTCATTAATTCATTTCATGTGCAGCCTGTGGCTGCTGGTTGCTTAAGTGCTGGAGGCGGGGCTGTGCCGTTGATGCAGTGCCCCTTGTCGGTTAGGGTAGAAATTTGTAATTTTTTTCATGGTGCCGGTGATTGCTTACTTACTCTATGCGAAGAATCTTTAACGTCCACCAACTAATTCTGGCAGACGTGATCCTCAATTTAACGTCCATCCGAGGGACGGCACATGCACAGCTCAATCGCCCAACCTGTGAAATACTGGGATGACAGTTTATAGCTGGGCCAAGAATCGAACCCTGGCAAGACAGCTTTTGAGGCCTGTGTGCGTATCTCTTGGCAATCTTTCCAGCATCAGTACCACATTGATATTACAGATCTTGAAAGAAAATGTCAAAATAGCAGGTTGAGGCCATTTATTCCTGATACATGAAATACCCAGCAACCCATGCCTGCAGAAAACAGACTTTTTGGAACGTCAGTCGCATTGTCCAAAAATTATCAATGGATAGTCGCTGCTATGTTGAAAGTTTTGTCAATACGCGACTTTCAAAATGAGGCCTTTTGCGCATGTACTGTTTCCACCAACTCGTTTCTGCTCCCCGGGCACTTTAACCTGCTGTTACGAGTGAGATGTGTGATTGAAATCGTCTTTGAAACATAATATTCAACATTTAGACAAAAGAGTGAAACTTTTTGATATTTACGAAATGTGATCTTCCAGGGAGACAGCGTTCTCCACCCTCCACCCACCCCCACCCCCTTTCTCTTTTGCCTGGCTCTGGACCCACTAAGATACCTCATTAATGAGCAAGGACATGGATACACCCTGACATCCAATAAAATAACGTCCAAAGAAACAGGAAAGGTGACACGAGTACTTAAAGCTCTTCGCAAGGAACGCCAAAAAATTGGCAGAACTGAAATTAGTGAAGTGTTGCTCCGACAACACTCAAGTGGAATTTGGCCTAGATAAGTGGGCCAAGTGCACATTCATACAATGTAGATCAACAAAAATGGATAACATAAAAAAATCGACCTAGATACAACAATACAGGAGCAAGACTACGAAGCATCATACGTCATACAAATACCTCGGAGTACAAGAGGGCCACCAAATACGTCACAAACAAATGTGCAAAACAATTCCCTAAGAACAGTTGATTTGAAAATGTACCTCTCCCCAAGAAACAAAATCAAAGCCAAAAACTCTGAATTTGTCCCGACTGTACATGCGCAGAGAACCCCCCCCCCATTATTTCACGTCGTGAAGCACAGGGGGCTGCTGAGGCAGTTTCAATTGGGTAAGGAGTACAATCCTGGACAGGTCACCGCTCTGATACAAGATACTCAAATGGCTTTTTACCCCAGTGAGCTGGTACTCATTTTGCCAACCTCAGAAGGATGACAGGTTGAGTAAACCTACCTGGTGTTATTTCAACAGCAGAGCAGGTGCTCGTTCTCAGTATCCTAATATCTTAAGCCAGCGACCTTAACCGTTCAGCCCACACCAGGTGTTCATGCGCAGAGAGGAGTGAGATATTATTTTTACTCTGCCTGTCTGCCACTCAAACAAAATTGAACATCATTCCAAACAAGAAACTGACTGTTTTTAAGGACGTCATAAAGGACACTTACAACAGCCACGAATAACTAATGTAACGTATTAGATAAGGTGATGTCATAGACACTGGTAAAAACGGCAGTAAAACCCAGAATTAATTCACTTGTAAACCTTGAAACTTTTATTTAAATTGAATCATGTGACAAAAACGAACTGATAAGACTTTGGTGAAGATCCAGATCCGGATCTGATAAGTTTTTTGTGATTCTTCTCTATTGAGAGATAGGGCTAAACTAATATATAGCACGATATCTCAAAAAGTTGTGCGCAGATTCTGATGAAACTTGGTGGACAGGTTGGGTGTGTGACCACGACGAATTGATTAGATTTTGGTGAAGATCCGGATCCGGATCCGACTACTAGAATTTTTTAAAAGTCATTCTTCACCATTGAGAGATCGGGCTAAAAATGGTATACAGCACGATATCTCAAAAAAGTTGTGGACGGATTCGGACGAAACTTGGTGGACATGTTGGGTGTGTGACAATGAAGAATTGATTAGATTTTGGTGAAGATCCGGATATTGGAAAAATTTTAATTCTGAACTGATTCTTCGTCATTGAGAGATGGAACCAAAAACGATATATTGTTGTGGTTCGGTGGCGATAAACGACCACTAGGTGGAGCAGTGGAGTCA
>CM068958.1:45066522-45089189 GCA_035128595.1 Eptatretus atami | reverse complement strand
AACACCCGGAATTTAGGTCGTGACTCTCGGATAAGTCCGAAAGGACCGTTGTCGCCAATATTTTGACGGCGTGGGGTAGGGCTAATTGCCTAATTTCAATATACCTAAGTACCCACGCCGTCTAACTACAGGGGAAACCACACCCTCGGCCGACTCTGTCTGGCGTACCGGCAGGAGTTACCAGAGCCGCGCCGGTCTCAATGACAACTTACCGGCCCAAACGGCCTCACTAATTCTCAATACGCACCGTGCTGGGTCAATGAAAGAAAGTACCAGACAACGAGCTGGTGCATGAACAATTGGGGGTTTATTTATCAGGGGGGCAGGGGGCACAAAGAGCAGAGTTATCGAATATGCAGGAAAATGTACAATGAACAAAAGCACTTAACAATTCTACTTATCAGACTGGCGCCACACACACACACACACACACGGTGGCCACGGCCTTTATTTGGCCTTCAGCTCGGGAGGGAAGGCGAGCTGAGGGCAGGAGCCTACGCTAGCACCTGTCCGCCTCGTGCAGTCTGGTCGAGACGAGCTAGTCGGGAGGGGGGGACTTGAACCCATACCTCCCTCGTCGCACCAAGCACCAGGGACCAGGAACGACACAACGGACACCAGCCAGCACGAGAACGGACCAGACGAGACGAGCACCCGCGGGTAGACAAGAACGCCAGCAGGCAAGACGAGAACGCTAGCAGGCGACGAGGCTGCTTCTCCTTTCAGCAAAGGCAAGCCGAATGAGATCAACACACTTGGTAATAATTAATAATTCCACTGGTGGTGCTCCGGGCAAGCTTCATGTAACAATTAATCTGCACCTGCTTCTTCTCTCTCTTGACGACGGCTCGCCACCTTCTCTTATCCTTCCCCTCCCCCGTGGGTCGAGGGAACCGATCTGAGGAACTCGCCTCCGGATTGGACGAGGGGTTGTCGGGCGACTAGTGGCCACCCCTCATTGGTTGGGCCGAACACTCCATCTGGCTAAGGCGGAGCCAGCCCTGAGGCGATGAGCGAAGAAGATTTGTTGGCTTGTGTGGCTTCAAGATGTAAAAAAAAAACTAACGATAAAGAAACTTCGCAGCGCACACATGTAATTCTCATTAGACAGAAGGACAGGACTCTGACTATAAACATATACTTATCGAAATAACTGAACTGCGGGGGCTGCTGTCTGTTTGTGTGCAAATGGCTTCCAGATTCGTAACAATATAACATGATATCTCAAAAAGTTGTAGATGGATTATGACAAAACTAGGTGGATGAGTTGCTTAGTTAACAAGAAGAAGTCCGTTCGATTTTGGTACAAGATCTTGCCTATCAGTGGGATACAAAACGTGAACTGTTCAGCCTGGTAGAGGGAGGTATGCGCTCCACTGAGTTCCGTTCTCGCATTTCCAGCATTGTTTTTAACGTCCTTTTTAACGTTCTTAAAGTTGTTTTTAACGTCCTTTTTAACATTCTTAAAGTTGTTTTTAACGTCGTTTTTAATGTTCTTAAAGTTGTTTTTAACGTCCTTTTTAACGTTGTTTTTAACGTCGTTTTTAATGTTCTTAAAGTTGTTTTTAATGATTTTTTTTAACGTTGTTAATTCTTCTAACGTTTTAATGTTGCTGAATGATTAATGAGGTAATGGAAGAGATTAATTTGTTCGATTTTAAGGCAAGGGAGGGATGTTTTATACAGAGCTTTTCAAGATTAGAAGGAAGAGCAAGAAATACTAGTGGGAGTGTGGTTGGAAAGTTAGATACATCCTGTTTAAGGTGGTTGGAACAAGTGAGATAATTCTCATCTAGTTTTACAATTAAATCACCTATTCTTGAGCTGGTTCATCACTATTCATCGTAAAAATAATGCACTTTCCTGCTTCTGCCCGTTTGATCGTTGCAGCACATTCAAGATGGACCAAACGGCTATTTATTGAGGTACGAAGCATTTTTTACCCATCGCTTCGTTGACGGATTGAATGAAAAGACATGTATTTCACAAACATTCTGCTCCATTCACCCTATCAATTGCCGAAGGACATCTTCCATCTGCTTGGAAGTCAGCTAACATCACCTTCATTAGCCAAGTTCCTTCTTCTTCTTCCTCTTCTTCTTCTCCTTCTTCTTCTTCTCAATTATTCCCACATTCTTGTGGAGGGGTGGGAGCGGAGAAGTTTGGCTTAAGTCTTTCATGAACCGCCTGGTCAGGCCTGAGGTTCGACTCAGGTTCGGGCAATAATTTGTAATCTGGTCATGGTGCTGGCAATAGCTTGCCTACTCTTGGCAAAAGAGACCGTGAGATCTTTAACGTCCACCGACTAACGCCGGCAGGTGGAACACCGAGTTTAACGTCCATTCGAGGGACGACACACACATTGATGCCTCGTCCTGACATTGATGTGAAAGACCGGGATGACAGTTTACAGCTGGGTAGGGATTCGAACCCAGGCGAGACAACTTAGAGACGAATGCGGGTACCTCTTGGCCATTCCAAAAATAATCAGTAAATTAATGTTCCAAGGCTTCAGTGGAGTAATGGTCAGAACATAACCCCGGCTGAGTCATACCATAAACTTTTAAAATGGTACTTGATACTTCATTGCTTGACGGTCAGCATTTAAAACAGGTAGAGCACACACATCTTGGTGTTTCGTATGCAGAGCTAGTAATCAATGACAATTCATAGCTGGGCCAAGATTTGTACGTAGGATAGACAGCTTATAGGGGAGTGTGCATACCTCTCGGGCATCTTGTCACGTGTGTGTGTCTGTGTGCGCGCGCGCATGTTTTTCGTGGAGTTCTTGAGCATTCTGATGTGGAATGTGATACATCAAAATGATCGTCATGATCTCCTGAATAGATAAGGCTCATTAACTACAAAGAACCCGGAAGAATTGTCACGTTTTAAACGCATGCCGTATTAAGGTGCATCAGGCAGCTTATTCGGTCCTTCCACAGCTTGACATTCTCATTATAAAATAAATAACAAAAATAATGAACATTTTTGCAAAGCATATACTAATAATATTGACAACAATAATAATAGTAGTACCATTTGGCAATAATAATAATAATAACGAACATATTGTTGTGGGGCCGGGTATCGGTGGCGAGCACGACCGCTGGAAGGAGCAGTAGAGTCGGCTCCACCGAACACACCGGAATTTAGGTCGTGACCCTCGGATAAGTCCGGAAGGCACGGGTCCCTTACAGGACCATGAATCGCCAATAATTCGACCGCGTGGGGTAGGGTTAATTGCCAAACTTCAATATACCTAATTACCCACGCGGCAAAACTACCGGGGAATTCACACCCTCGACAGACCTCGAGCGGAATGAGCCGTTACCGTGCTCGAACCATGTGTAACCCGAGCGGATGGTAACCGAGGCCTGTCGGTCCAAATGAACAATTTACTGCTTCGCTATTTCTCAACACGCACCGTGCTAAGCCAATAAAAGAAATGACAGGGAACGAGCTGGGACATTCAACAAGAGGAGAATTTATTTACAATAATCGCGGGACGAGGGGAGCACGTAAGGGCAGAGTTATCCGAATATAAAAGAAATGGGAATTTATACACAAGCACTTATACAGGTGCTACTTAAAGGACTGGCCCGCACCAGACACACACCCCCAAAAATAAACGGACCCTGTCGGGTCTTTATTGATACCCCCAGCTCGGAGGGAAGGTGAGCCAGAGGTAAGAAGCTAGCTTGGACCTTCCCGCCTCGTGTGGCCCTTGACGATCCGGCTCAGCGGGACTCGAACCCGCAACTCGATGCCGCTGCAAGCACCGGGTACGGAGGGTAGCGTCGGGCTCCAGCTGCCGTCCGTCAAATTGACGAGACAGCGGGAGATCAGCAGACAAGACAGGCAAGCGATTCTCGCGGGACAGACTCGCAGGCAGGTGATCCTCCGGGACAGGCTCAAGGGAAAAAGGACTCCTCGTGCACACCTGTGTTCTCTTAACCCCCCCCCCCCACACGGGTGGGGGGGGGAACCCACCTTGTTGCAACTCGCCTACGGATTGGCTGGTTCGTTCAGGCGATCCGCTCGCGTGTCTCTTGGTGCGTCGTGATTCGTCCGGGGGGCGTGGCGAGCATCCTCGCGGCCCGTCCCCCCTGAGAGGCATTCCTCCTTCTTGGGGCGACGTGCCTCCGCATTGGCTGGAAAGTGGCATACGTCGCTCGTGCTTTGCCCATTGACTGAAGGCAACACGTCTTGCTCGACCCTGGAGCGGAGCCAATGCGTCGGTTGCCAATGGAACTCCGCCCACAGGCGCTGCTCGGCACGTATGCGCGTCAGAAAGGCCGATGGTGGAAGGAAGCCAGGGAGGATGGTGGAAGGAAGCCAGGGAGGATGCCGTTGTTGTTGGTGAATATGAGAAACTAACTACAAAATAACTCGCAGCTCATGCACACTTAATTCCCATTAGACACAGGGGAAAGGGAGCTATCTATCCACATTTACTTAACGAAATAACTGAGCTACGGGGACCTGAATGTTGAGTGTTCATGGCTGCCAGATCCGTAACAATATTAATCCCAACCTCGGCCCAAACATATCTGGGCTCAGTGAAAGGCAAGTTATGTTCAAGCAGACCAGCAGGTGGGTATGCCACAAGACCAACGAGCCCACTACTTACCTAAAAGAAGACTATTTGTAATACTGGCTGCCACAATACACATTTAACATAGAAATAATTGGGGGGTCTCTCTCTGGGGGTGTCTGGATCTCTCTCCCACCTCTCTCTCCCCCCCCCCCAACACACCATGAACCCCCTCCCCCAGATATGTTACCCCGACAGAAACCATACTTGGCGTACACTGAGGCAACATGCAAAAATTTTGGTGGACATTAAAGGGTTCCCACGGTGTCCCTGCCCTGCCTGAATTCTGGGTAGGCAATGGCAAACCACCTATGAACCCGACGAAGAATCAACTTCAGCAGCACCGACGCTTTGTGAACGGTACGGACCGATCCACGTCGAGACTCTCTCCTTGTTCCACACCGTAAGAGTGGCCCGTCGTTCTCAAAGCATATTATATCGGACGATGTACGACTGGACATCAACGTGACGTGTTTGCGGCCATTCCTATTCGCCGATAATTTTTTTGCGTCGATATCTTGTACTCGCAGTTCGACTCGACTCGTTGATTTTTTTTTATAACAAAAAGCAGAGCAGACGACATTTGGAGTCTCCATGAATTTATTTCAGGGAGACGCAGCCCCACAAACAACAACAACAACAACAACAACAACAAGTACAACAACATCAAACAACCAGCAGCTACGAGGGGCGTGGCTTGTAGAACCCGGAACAGGAAGTCGGTCGCATCGACTCTGCCTTTTCGCGGCATGTCCGCCCGTTGGGAAATGCGACTGACGCTTTGAAGCGATTATCCCAACAAATGTTTCCCGACGGCGGTTGGACGAGACAGCGCGAGTTTGTCGGGCAGATGCGTGAAGGACGAGTGGAGTAAAAAAAACGGGCCGTTTACGCTTTCCGTCCTTCATTAACACGTCGTGTACAAGAAGCATCCACCGCCGCGGACGCTTTCTTGCCGAGGATGTTCGTGGCCACGTCCCTGGTGCTGCCCGGTCAGATTGTGGTGCTTGTGCTGTGCTGCCTGCCGGGCCTCGGACGAGCCGCGAGGGAAGCACATGGCGGCCTCTCTCCGGGCCTCGGGAGCCGCGTCCTGTGGGCGGTGAACGCGGGCGGTGGGGTCCACGTCGGGGCCCACGGGATCCGCTACCGTGCGGACCCCCTCAACGGCAAGATCGGCGTGGGTCGGTGATGACGTCTCTGGCGGCTCAAATATTATACATTAAATAATGTCCTTCGACGCGTGAATGAATTGATTTTGTGCATCCTTCGATTAGCTCATTCATCCTTCATTGAAGGTTGTGAAGTTGTTTGGTTTTGTTGCCTTCACTTGATGGACGAACTTACAACGCACTTACACCTGGACTGTGTGGACCGGTGTCTCGCATCAATGTGTCTGCGTGCCGTCCCTCGGACGGACGTTAAGCCGGGTGTCCCACCTGCCAGCATCAGCTGGTGGACGTTAAAGATCCCACGGTGCCATTCGCGAAGAGTAGGCGAGCTATCGCCGGCACCCTGAACGAATTGATAGTCCCCGTTTGAATTGACTGCAGTCGGACGTCCGGCCCCGACGAGCTTGTCCGTAAAAGTCTTGGGGCCCAGAAAATGTTACCCCGAGCAACCCCCACCAGGTGGGAATAATTGGGACCGTTCAGGTACTAGTGGCGGTGAAAGCCTGGTGTTGGCTCAGTGGTTGGGGGCGGCGGCTTGGGATCCCAGGGTCCTGAAGTGGTTAGGGTGGCGGCTTGGGATCCCAGGGTCTAAGTGGTTGGGGTGGCGGCTTGGGATCCTAGGGTCCTGAAGTGGGTTGGGGGGGGCGGCTTGGATCCAGGGTCCTGAAGTGGTTGGGGGGGGGGCGGCTTGGATCCCAGGGTCTGAAGTGGTTAGGGTGGCGGCTTGGGATCCAGGGTCCTGAAGTGGTTGGGTGGCGGCTTGGGATCCCAGGGTCCTGAAGTGGTTGGGGGGCGGCTTGGGATCCCAGGGTCCTGAAGTGGTTAGGGTGGGGCTTGGGATCCCAGGGTCCTGAAGTGGTTGGGGTGGCGGCTTGGGATCCAGGTCCTGAATGGTTGGGGTGGCGGCTTGGGATCCTAGGGTCCTGAAGTGGTTGGGGTGGCGGCTTGGGATTCCAGGGTCCTGAAGGTGGTTAGGGTGGCGGCTTGGG
Source organism: Eptatretus atami (assembly GCA_035128595.1). Classification (NCBI taxonomy): domain Eukaryota; kingdom Metazoa; phylum Chordata; class Myxini; order Myxiniformes; family Myxinidae; genus Eptatretus; species Eptatretus atami. The sequence continues at coordinate 45,082,434 of CM068958.1, read as the reverse complement.
ATCCTAGGGTCCTGAAGTGGTTTGGGTGGCGCTGGGGATCCAGGTCCTGAAGTGGTTAGGGTGGCGGCTTGGGATCCTAAGGCTCCTGAAGTGGTTGGGTGGCGGCTTGGATCCCAGGGTCCTGAAGTGGTTTAGGGTGGCGGCTTGGGAACCCAGGGTCCTGAAGTGGTTAGGGTGGCGGCTTGGGATCCAGGGTCCTGAAGTGTTGGGGTGGCGCTGGGGATCCAGGGTCCTGAAGTGGTTAGGGTGGCGGCTTGGATCCTAGGCTCCTGAAGTGGTTGGGGTGGCGGCTTGGGATCCCAGGGTCTGAAAGTGGTTAGGGTGGCGGCTTGAGGATCTAGGGTCCTGAAGTGGTTAGGGTGGCGGCTTGGGATCCAGGGTCCTGAGTTCAAGCCCCGTCGCTGCTGAATTAATACACCGGGGGTTGACTCAGCCTGTCATCCTTCCGAGGTCGGCGAAATGAGTACTATTAGCGTGTGTGTACTGGTAGAGGGGCACTGCATCAGCAACACAGTCGCACTTCAAAAATGATAGCTACCCGGCAGCTATGCTGCCATACGACCACCACCGGTCAACGGTGACGTCGTCTCCGTTTAAGTTTTTTTCCACTGCTTTTGCATCGCCCGGTGTTTTATCGTTCAATCTTGAATACCCAATACACCACCGTGTGTACGTCTCATTCCTTTGCCTCCCTTCCCCTCCACAACAAACCGTTCTCTCCTCGTACGGCTCCCGCCTTAGCTTCCGATTATGGCACGCGGCTCCCGATCATGCGAGCATGGCCTTTGGATCAGCTGCTGTACCAGACCGAGCGATGGAGCGACCACTCGTTCGGATACTCGGCGTCCCTGCCCGGTGAAGGCGCCTACACTCTGGTCCTCAAGTTTGCAGAAGTTTATTTCCTGCACTCTCAGGCAAAGGTGTCCCGGGGCTATCCGTTTGGTTGGGGCACTGCACCTGCATCGGCACCGCTCGCTCATTACATAGTCGCTCCGTTGCTTTTCACGTTTGTGACGCGTGTCGCTGCTCCTGCACAGGTGTTTGACATCAGGTTGAACGGTATGGATGCCATTTCCAATCTGGACATCTTCTCACGTGCCGGCCCGAGTACGGCCCACGATGAACTCCTTCCGTTCTCCGTGTCGGGGGGACGCCTCTTCCTGGGTGACCGTGAAGGAGACGTTCCCGATGGTCCGAGTACTGCATTCAATGGGAAACTGCACATCGAGTTTGTGAAGGTGAGCATGATGAGTGTTGATGCTTACGGACAAATTATGAGGAGGCTTCGGGCCGTCAAGGAATTTGTGCATTCACAGAAATCCCATAAATCACCACTTCAATAAGCCTGGTGTTGGCTTAGCGGTTAGGGTGGCTGCCTTGGGATCTTAGGGTCCTGAGTTTGAGCCCCTGTCGGTCGTTGAATTCACACCAGTTGGGGTTGACGGCATGTCATCCTTCTGAGGTCGGCGAAATGAGCACCGGTGTACTGGTAATAGCGGCACAGCTGCGCCCTCAACCAATGATGCAGCCAGCAGCCACAGGCTGCACATGAAGAAGAGGAAGAACCACTTCAGTGGAACAAATAAATATAATCTCCCTTCAGATTGCTAATCTAAACATGTCAATCATCGGCCATTATAGCTCAAGTGAAAACACAGGCAGGTGCATTGTTGCCGTGATGTAGCACGATGCTCGTCCATTAAATGCTCACCTCTGCCACCGAGGCCAAGCTTTCTGTCCACCTTCACTCCTTAAATGGCATCACTTCCCTGTTGTCCAAAGATCCTGTTTTTGTCTCCAATTCTTCAAGGTTGGCCAATTAAAATAGCTCAGAGATAGCATACTCAACCTTGGGTTTTCTAGCCAGGCTTTATTCCCAATGGAAAATCCAATCCATTGGGACCATACTCTGTGCAGAGCGTTGGTGCTGCCGAAGCAATCTCCTTGGCTATTGGGCACAATCCTGGACGGGTCGCCACTCCGACACAGATACCAGCAAGCTGGTACTCATTTTGCCGACCTCGGAAGGATGACAGGCCGAGTCAACCCCACCTCGTATTGATACAACAGCCGAGCGGGATTTGAACTCAGGACCCTTGGATCCCAAGCCCACCATCCTATCCATTAAGCCAACACCAGGTACGATGGAAAATAATCTCACCATAAGTTATTATCCTGACACATTGGGCCTTGCACCAAAGAGTAGTCATGTTGGAAGGAGTATTAAGCCGGCTGGCCCATGGATGATATAGGTTCCATGAAAAAAAAAAACAAAGGAGTCTGTTGTATACTGGGTGGATAGGACAGCCGAGATCCGAGATGTACACTCACCTCTTAGCAATCTAGCATGGGTTGGAATCTCAATTTGGCGTCTCAGCTGCAGGATGATCCTTCAATGTGTGTGCGCCGTTCCTCGGATGGACATTAAACTGGGGATCCCGTCTGCAAGCATTAGTTGGTGGATACAAAGATCCTATGGTGTCCTTCATAAAGAGTAGGTGAGCTATCACCGGCATCCTGAACAACCTCCAAGTTATTGTCCACAGTTGAGCATCATACGTCTGAGTGGCGAGCCATGCAGGATTGTAATTGTAACCCGAGGCAAATATGAACAGACGTTTTGCATGAACAGACGCCCCTCCGTATAAAGTGAGGTGTATGAATGAATGAAATGCTCTATTCTGGTACCGTGGCCAAATTCCTATATCCCTTTACTCAGGAGGTTGGCAGCACAGGTTGCAATGTGGACTTTCAAAATGAGGTAGTCCGCCCCACAATGCTCGAGCTCATGCGCAGAACCTCTGGAAACTTGCGTGTTCGGGGCAAAAGAAAGTATATCACATGTCCGGGATATGGATGGTTTGCCTGAAATGGCTCACAAAGCTCAAAAATAAATCGAAATACTTGGAAAAGTACCTGAGAGAAAGGGCTATGCTTCTGCACAACTAAATACTCGGAGAACTTTCTCAGCTCGCCGAACGGGCACCTGCTCGTACTCCAAATCCCGACCATGTGGATCGGTGCAAGGCCCGAGTGGACGGGCGTGTGCTATCCAACCCCCCCCCCCCGCCCCCTCCGATGGATCGCCACCGGTGAATGGACTGTGTATCTGGATTGGGTGCTTCTTAACACCGATTGGAAGGACATGTCCCCACAGCCCCTGCTGGCTTGTACAAACAATAAAATGGTCCGAATCCGACACCTATCATCCACAGATATTTCTCGTATTTCCGCAAGTCCGATTTGCATTCAGGAACAGAACAATCGTCGTTAACCATTTTGAAATTGCCACTCTTTTGTCTGAATGATGAAAATTAGGTTTAAAAGATTTTGAATCACAGATTTTGCACGAGCAACGGCAGGTTAAAAGCGTCCGGCGAGCAGAACCGAGTCACCGTAAACACACACGGCGCACGTGCAAAATGCCTCGTCTGGCATTCGTACGTCGTTTTGAAAGTCGCGTGTTCCCTTCGATACGTCATCATGGCTGTGCCTTATGTGGCATGCCGGATAAGATTGCAGTCAAAGGGCAGAGACTCACCTCTTTATTTCCAATATTTGCCATCTTTTCTACTTTATTAATCCAGGTCATCTGATTCACTGTTGTTTTTTTGACACCCCGTTGTTTGAATACTATACCTTCCATACACTCTCACGTGGTTCACATTGTTACGTAGGCACGCTTCACTTTGAGTTCATCTTTAAATGTTTCGGAGTTTGGATGTGGTTCAGTTTTATTTCCATACAAGATAAGTAACCTTTGTGTGTACACAAGGCTAAGTGGGTTTCAATGGGAAGGTGTGTTCAGATTTTTCTGAATGAATGCTTTAAAAATTTTTAATACCTCTGCGACCGGAGGTGGACGAACTTTGTTTTCACCCTCCGTCCGTCTGTCTGTCTGTCTGTCTCTCTGTGAGCAGGATATCCCAAAAACTTATGGACGGATTCAGACGCAATTTGGTGGACTGGTTGGGTGCGTGACAAGGATGAACCGATTCGATTTTGGTGAAGGTCCGGATGCAGATCTGGATACGAGATTTTATTTATTTATTTATTTTATTTTCCTAGTGATTCTTCACCATTGAGAGATGGGGTCCAAAAACGATGTATCGCATGATATTTCAAAAAGTTATGCATGGATGAGGATGAAACTTGGCGGATGAGTTGGATAGTTGACGAGAACAAGCCAATAAGATTTTGGTTAAGGTCCTGATGCAGATCTGGTCTCTCAGTGGGATACTAAACGTAAACTGTTCAACCTGGAGTCTGGTGTGGGTGTGCGCTCTACCGTATGCAGTTCCAGTTTTTGTTTGTTTGTTTGTTTTTTAAATTGTTTTGATACACAAGCATATTGGTGGAATGGAGAGTCTCCAACAAGATTTTCATGGTTGAAGTTTGTGTTTCTTTTGCACCAACAGGGAGAGTATGATAATCCAAAAATTTGCGCCATGTACATCATTCGTGGTTTACCGCAAGGTAAGGGATGCAGCCAAGGTGATAAATTGCTAAACGAATGATGAGCTATTCTGATGTGACAATTCCTCAACATTTGCTTCCCCATTTTACACCCACATTTTGTACCCCGTACCATACCTTATTGCCACCTTGCTTTCTTTTATCACCTCCCCACTCTCTGCCAAGATGTACCTCCTTTACCACCACTCCCATCCACCAATGAGTCTCCTCAACCAAGAGACGGAGACAAAAGGATAGCAGATGATGATGAAGACGAAGGGGAAGATGAAGAGGAGGTAGAAGATGAAGAGGTGGTAGAAGAGGAGGGGAATAAGAAAGAGTCCACAAGACAAATAGCCGCCCCTCGCTTGAAACGCGTGACGGAGACGACGAGGCGTGGAGTGGAGTCTGGCCCAAGGGTTCCCGATCCTTATGCATCAGACAATGGTAGCCTTACATTCCCTGTACTTGTGGCTTTTGGAGTTTTCATCCCAACTCTCTTTTGTCTCTGCCGCCTCTAAGGGACCGGGGGAACCTCTTGTTGGCAGACAGAGCCCGCATGCCTCATCTCCGTTTTCCTCCATACCTCACGTTCTGTGCCTTGTTCTGCTTCCGGAAGAAGGTGTGAAGTGCCTTTTGGTCTGTGCACTATGGGAGCTCTGTGGGGGGTATTTTCAGCATGGTGCAGTTACTGGTTTGCAGGTTTCTGCTGCCAGTGTTTAGTAGTATCTCTGATCCCAGGTGGGTATGGAAATGATTTAGGAGGGTTTGCTTTCTTTCTGTGATTTTATAGAGTTATTTGGAAAGAAAATATATTTTTAGAAAAGGCTTAAAAAAAAAAACAAAGTACGAGTTTGCATGAGCAATTTGGGGTCTGGTTGAGAGAAGTATGCGGCGGAGTCGCTAAACTCAAGATGGCTCTTTTCCTTTTTTCCTCTCTCGCCAATACCATGTTATCTCATCACCTCTGCTGCACCTGCTTTGGAAGAGCCTTTCCTTTTGCTTTCTGCTACTTTGGCTTTTTTGATGGAGTTATTTTTAATTTTCTTCTTCTTCTTCGCTGGGATTGGGGAATCCTTGTGCGGTACGACGCAAAGAATCGATTTTGTTCAAGTTGTAACTTGGTATCTAATCAAATGGAATGCAAGTCGCAGGTTATGTATCTTTGATGCACGATGTAGAATCTTTTGTTTGGGCAAAAAAAAAAAAAAAAAATGAGAACAAAAGATGTCCTTGCAAGGGAAGAGTCGATTGTGCTTTCCTGATTTGTAGTCAAGCCTGCGAAGCGTGGACGGTGTCGGCCGTGTCTGGTCGAGACGACCGATGGTAGTCGAAACCTGCTACGAGATATCGCTCATCGATAAATATTCATGTTTCGGGCTTTACAGCAAAACCGCTGCAGATTTTGGAGCGTTGCTCACGAGTGGACGCGAATCCGCACGTGGTGTGTGATCGCGTTTTGCCTACTTGGTAAAGTTGCGGTGACCCACTGATAGACATACGTGTGGGCACATTTTACTCTCACAACAGTATGTCTGGGGATTTGTTTGGTTGGGGGGGGGGGGGAGGAGCATGTGGGATACATCACGACCATGAACGTCACCCCGGGTTCGGGAGCCGTACGCGTGTCGTGGGATTCTAATTTGTCTAAACAAAAGGAATGCAATGTGACCCGCGCTGTTCACCCCTCGGCGATGGAATCCCAATTTTAGCTCGTCTGTGCTGCTTGAGTAGAATTTACTCACCATTAGAGCAAGACTGTTCTCCACAATCCATTGTCGCCCATAGCATTTGCAATGAAAAGCCGTCATAACACGGAAAGCTTATTCTGGAGAAATCTCATTAGAAGGTAATCGGCCACTTTTTTGAAAGCGACAGAAAAGAGGGTGTGAAAGTGCAATTTGTGTAGTTTCTAAAAGTCTTTAAATTCGAAGGTGGTGAAGAACTTTTCGTTTTTCGTTTTTTTAAAAAACGGGATATTTGCTTGAAAGTAAGTGGTCGGGTTCGGGGAAGGGGGGCTGTTTCAGAAATGTATTGGAAACATTTGTGTCGAACTCCTTGCCGTCTTCCGCTTGTGATATGTGAATGATCGCAATAAAAGAAGGTTCGCCATCGGGGGGAAAACTTTCAAAACCTCTCTTGGAACAAAGGTTTCGAACAAATGTTTTCATCGATTTTTCCATGTTTGTTTTTTTTCGGTAATGGTCGTAAGGCCTTCAAGCACGACGTCTCCTCCGGGTACACCGTCTTCAATCCCGATCTTTACACGCAGATGTGAATGCTTTTTCATGTTGTACCTTGGGGTTTTAACCCGGGGTGGCGAAGGTTAAGTCGGCTGCAAGGTTTCGGTACAGGTATTTCTGGACAAATTAAAGAGCCCCTGACAAAAACATTTGGGATTTGGGCCCCTGTTTAGGTTTGAAGCTTTGACTCCATCACGCATTCCTCGTTATCTGCTCACGTCGGCCGGTTGTAGTGAGTGATCAAAGGTTTTGTGATGTCTCACCTAACATGCGTCCAGACAGAAAAGATTTTGAGACTTCGGACTCGTCAGTCTGTCTTGGACCATGTGTTTCGTGAATCCGTACAAAGTCGACGTGAACATCAAACGAGCAGTTGCTCCAGAGTGGCTCGCCATGCGGGGGCACGACCCTGCAATGCATTGGGAGACATTCAAGGATGTAAACATGTACAAAGTTTCTAAAATACAAACTAGATTTTGATGCGAAAGCGTCGATGGATATGGCATTATGTTTACCCATGTACGCTTGAGCTCAAAGGTCACATGAGAGTGCAAGAGAGAAAACAGATGCGTCGAACTCGAGTTTTGATCTTCAAAATTATTCTCAAAAGGGCACGTGCCCTTTGACCCGTTCAATTGACCTGGACAACCTGAAAAACATCGTGCCTTCGGCTGCAGAGGCATAGAAATGTGAGTGAGGAGCGTTTCACAGTGCAGGTACATTTGTAAGTCGAGGCAATCCACGCACTGTTAACATCGGGGCAAGACAAGGTAATGCATAATGTGAACGTGGAAGATGGAGGCCAAGCGTACGGGGCCGCCCATAGTGTGGTAAATGTGGGTGCTTGTCAATTATTTACAATAACTCATCGCTGTGTCGTGTAAATATGAAAGCAAATTCATTAAATCTGGATAAATGTAAAGTATTTTTTTTGTTTTTTTAAATTTAAACTTTTCTCATCTCCATTCATTCATCGCTGTGGAACTGTGGAACCGATCCCCTGTGTCTGTTATCTCGTGCCCCTCTCCAGTCTTTCAAGCATTGCCATGTTATCACGTTATGTTTTCTCCCGTACCCACTGCTAACCTCCACTCTTGATACCCCAAATCCACCACGACCCTCCCAATCCCAAGACCTTTCCTTTCTGTTTCTCATGTACAATGCCATTGAAACTGTGTATGAACCTGCTGCCCATTGTTTTAGATATTCCTCTTTTTCTGCTGTGGGCAGCACGTGGTTGTGGGGACAGGACACATTGCTTTACTCAACACAAACCCTAAAGTTACCCTCAGCTGCTTTAAGCCTTCTATGTCAAGAAAACGATCTGCTTGACCACAACTGCTTCGCCACAGGATCTGGTGTACAAAGGATAGATCGGATAACCACAGACGGAATGGGATGAAGTAGTGCATGAGAGAAGGATGCCTCACATTGCCTGTGACAGTTTAGAACTGGACCGAGATTCAAACACAGGCGAGCCAGCTTAGCGGTGAGTGCACATACACTTCGGGTGTCTGTTTAATGAAAGCAAACCAGACCACCATTAAAGATATTACGAGGCAGAGAAGTTCGAAAATTAGAAAAAGACGTGAAGAGAAAAGAAACTACAGCCGAGATGTTGACAATTTTGCCGTTCAGGCTTTTTGTTGTAAGTAGTGATGCGAGACTTGCCAAATTGAAAGATCACGACAGCTTTAACTGGAAAATAACTCTGTGCCGATGGATGAAGACATATCAAGCAGGAATAAATAGGTAAAAAGGTTAAGGTTACCGGTCCCCAGTTCTATTAATGGTGGATTCCATGAATTTGCTGACAATTGGAATCAAGCTTACTTGCGCTACTTGACAATCTGTTTCTGCACCCTTCTTGTGAATAGGAGTGATGTTTACCGATTTCCAGGAAGACGAGAGTGGGCCAAACCAGAATAAGCTGAAGCATGGAAGATTTGAAAATGTGGGCACTGATCTCATCTGGGCTCGACGCCAAAGTCAGGTCGAGGTTGAACAGAACTTTCTCTTCCTTCGCAGTTGAGGATACAAAGTCGGGTCGACAGTCGGTGGGAAGTTGTAAGATGGGGGACAGAACGGGATGGGCTGGGTACACGAGATTGAAAGCAAACATGCTAGAGTTGAGACATTCTACCTTGTCTCGAGGAGAGTCTGTGCCCTGCTGTGATGCCAGGTGAGCGATTGAATGGAGGGAGAGCATAAACCAGAGAAAGACTTCACGAGGTGCCACCATGACTTGGAGGAAGGAAACAGTTTGGAGTTCAGCCGTGATATTTCTTCGATGGTGTTTTATGGTTTGCCTCACAATAGATACACACTTGTTGCACACCTTACTGAGTGACCTAAAGTTACCCTCAGTCGGGTGAAGCCTTACAGGTCGAGAAAACAATCTCCTTCAAACACAGGGTAGGCTAACCCCCACCGAGGGGGGCACTGGAAATACGACGCACGATCGCCTAAAGCATCGATATTTCATGCTTTAACATCAATTTGGTTAAAAATCGATTTTTTTTTTATTGTAACGTTTACCTTCCACATGTTAATATTATCTGGTACACCAATTTTCAGAGGAATTGGCCCAGGGATTTGGAAATGTATAAGGAATAAACAAACAAATATGCATATACATATATGGGTGTCCACAAAGTCCATGCGCAACTTTGAACTTTTATACCTTCAGATGTAAACCTGATCGAAGCAAACTGGAAACAACATCTGAAAGCACAATTCATACACTTTTTAGTCATTCCAGTTGTTTTCTATGCTTCAACTATGTTTCTTTTGTTTTTTCCAGATCCCTGATAGACTGGGCTGACAGTTTTCCAGATCCCTGAGAATGAAATTTGGGTGTTTGGGTTCATTTAAACACCCTTTTTGAAGATAATTAACGGCATTGTTTAATTATCTTTTATCAAGGCTCATCCTTAGTCACCTTGCAGGGGTCTTAATCCGCCATTTTTTTGGCCTGCTCAACAATGCCTCGACTTAGAACAGACCGCAACGGTTACTTAACCATAGTTTTTTTTTGATTTTCCTCACTCATGTCATTGAATACCTGATCATCATCCCTACGAATCGCTGGATGCATTTGTTTTATGGCTTTATGGCTTTTTTAATGGCTTTTTTATGAGATGCCAGCATTTTATGGCTTTATTTCATTTCTGCACATGCCATAACCTCTAGAATCTCTTAATCTCAACCGAATTCCAAAATTTAAACTTATTTATTGACTCCAGCGGTAGTTCCGACTGCTAACAAAGCGTTCATTTGTCCAATTCGGACATTGCGACATATTGGGGCTCTCATGGCATGTGGTGTTTGTAGGACTGATCGGCGATTGCTAAACGCTTGCCAAGCCTGCTGTTCCTTACAAACCGTTTCATTGGAGTGCTTGCTTGAGTGGTTAAGCCACCTGGCGAGCGCTCCACAATATTCACACTGTCACTGAATATATCGATCGACTTCAACAAAGTTCTGGCACACTCGCTGAAAATGTGCAATTTTATTTTACACCACGTTTCCCCTTTTTGAGCAATGATCTTTCATTGTACGACTCGTCATTACAGCATCGATAGATGCATATCAAAAAAAAGTTCAATTTTTAGTTTTTTTAAGATTCTTCAACCATTTTGTTGCTGCATTCCCTTCCTTATATGAAGGCAGGCCTTTGCCAGGTAGGTAGCGTGGGTTTTAAAAGCTCCCGCCCGGTTTTATATAGAACCCAGCAGTTAAAAATAAAATGTTGCTGTTTGGGCACATTTTATCACCCTTTCCTTCCCCCATGCTGCCTTCCTTTACGCTTACCCCCTCTCCAGCCCAACTCCGACACCCTGTACATTACCTGGCGCTTTCTGTGAGCTATTTTAACTACCCTTTTTGCTCAATCCTGTACGACCCCGACTCCTTCTCCACAAGCCGCACTACCAAATGCAAGTACGGAACCACTCCCCTCACGCTTAATTCCTCCCCTCCCCACTTACCCCTTCCTCCTCGCTCCCGCACCCTTCCCGGAGTGTATTGCGATGTTTGGTGAGCATCACTCTCCCTATCTCTCCCCACCCCACCCCTTCCTTACTCTTCCCCTCCCCCTTTTCTAGCTCCCCCACCTCTTTCTCCCACCCCCCTCCACTTAATATTCCTGTCAGCGAAGCGATGGTTGTATTTGCTCGTACTGTATTAGAATATACAGTACCTATAGGGAGTGTATACCCCCCCCCTTTCAAAATTTTTACCTTTGTTTCCTTATAGCCTGGAATTAAATTGCATTAAATCAGACGTGACACTTTTATTTACACATCGTAACCCACAACTTCCAAGTGAAAAATAAATTCTACAAATTTCAGAAAATTAATTGAAAATACAAAACTAGAATATCTCACCAACATATTCTCGTTTTGTAAGTGTCCACCCCGACCACCTTGAGTTAATACTTGGTGGAAGCACCTTTGACAGCAATTACAGCTGTGAGTGTGTTGGGATCGGTCTCTACCAACTTTGCACATCTTGATTGGGCAATATTTGCCCATTCTTCTGTACAAAACTGTTTTTAAGCTTGATCAAGTTGCGTGGGGAGTGTTGATCAGCAGCAATCTTCAAGTCATGGCACAGATTTTTGATTGGATTTAGGCTGGGGCTCTGACTTGGCCACTCAAGGACATTTGTCTTTTTGTTCCTAAACCACTCTAATGTAGCTGTGGCTGTGTGCTTCGAGTTATTGTCATGCTGAAAGATAAACTTCCGTCCCAATTTTGGCTTTCTTGCAGAGGGCAGCAGGTTTTCCTCTTGGAGTATTCTCTATTTTGCTCCATCCATTTTCCCTTCTATCCTGATAAGTGCCCCAGACCCTGCTGATGAGAAACATCCCCAAAAGCTGATGCTGCCACCACCATGCTTCACAGTAGGGATGGTGTTCCTTGGGTGATGTGTTGGGTTTGTGACAAACGTAACGTTTTGCATTTGGGCCAAAAAGTTCCATCTTGGTTTCGTCAGACCACAAAACTTTGCCACATGGCTTCAGAATCTTTGGAGTGGTTTGTTGCATACCTCAAACCAGACTCAAGGTGGGCTTTTTTGAGTTATAGCTTCCTTCTTTCCACCCTACCGTACAGGCCAGACTTGTGGAATGCTTGGGATATTGTTGTCGCATGCATACAGTGACCAGTCTTTGCCAGAAAAGCATGGAGCTCTTTCAAAGTTGCCATTGGCCTATTGGTGGCCTCTCTGATCAGTCTCCTCCTTGCTTGGTGAACCAGTTTGGAGGGACGGCCTGATCGAGGCAGGGTCTTGGTGGTACCATACGCCTTCCACGTCTTTGTGATGGTCTTGATTGTGCTCCAAGGGATATTCAAGGCATTTGAAATGTTTTTTTATACCCATCCCCTGATCTGTGTCTTTCCACAACTTTATCCTGGAGGTCTTATGAAAGCTTCTTGGTGTTCAGGGTTGATTCTTTGCTGTGAAATGCACTACCCAGCAGAGGAACAGCTGATTTTATTCTTAAATAATCAGAATCACTGCAATTTAACACAGGTGGAAGCCAGTTAACTTTGTGTGTGATTTTGAAGGTGATTGGTTACACCTGAGCTAATTTACAATTGCTATTATAAGGGTGGTGGACACTTATCCAATCAAGATATTCTAGTTTTGTGTTTTTTATTTATTTTCTGAAATTTGTTTTTCACTTGGAAGTTGTGGGTTACAATGTGTAAATAAAGGTGGTAAAAGGCTGAATTAATGCGATTTAATTCCAAGCTATGATGCAACAAAAGGTGAAAAAATTGAAAGGGGGGTGTACACTTTCTATAGGCAATGCATTTCATCAGTAGGTGTGCTTAGATAGGTCCCTTCCCTTTGTACAGGGGACGGGGAAGATGCGTTATGTGGGTTTAGCTAGGTTCTTTCCCTTTGTGCGATTTTCCCAAAGGGCAGAGGAGCTCCTTGTGAGCCAACGGCCATCCATATCTAGTGCCCAACTGTATCTGCAAACGTCCTCCTGCAGTTGGGTTACTTCTTATTAGGAAGTTGGTGGCAGGATTTGCACTCCGGCCACCATAAAACCCTTCACTCCGCAAAACACAAGAAAACCGTAAAGAAAATTGAAAACCCACTCCGTGGGAGTATCTCCAGGGCAGCTAATTGGATGACGGGATTGGGGCAAATCCTTCGGTACGCCCACTCTGATGATTGGAGGAAAACCACGGGGTAACCTTCCCGGGTAAGATTGCAGAAGTTTGACACGAGGTGTTGCTGAGGAGTCGTCCACCAGACGGTGATCTCCTTGGGTTAACCTGAGGCAGTCACTTTGAGTGGGTGCCTGGAATGTCTTATCACCTATCTCTGTTATCATCTGAGCACAAGCGTTTGAACATCGGTATTGCAGCCCTCTGAGGTTCGGAGACTGGATAGTGGTGAGATAATGGTGGATGGTGACACCTACGATTGGTCTGGTCGCTCTGATGGTTAACATGCTCAAAGAGTTGCTGTAGCTGTGTCCAACAAGCTGATTCAAATGGTAATTGAGGTAACCCCGGTCAATGAGCATATTATGAGACTCAGGATTAATCACTTCCTGAGTGTCATTTACCTGGTCTCTGTATATGCCCCGACTGAGGCGAGTGATCTCACCGTGAAGGACACATTCTATGCCACGCTCGAGTCTGTGGTTGATCAGTGCCCCAGGCGAGATACACTTCTAGTCTTGGGGGATTTCAATGCATCGACTGGAACTGATAGGGATGGTTATGAGATGTGTTGGTTCCTATGGGTATGGAACTGAACCTGAATTGCTAAGTTCCTTGACTTTGCAAGAAGTCATGGACTTAGGGTGGGTGGTTCATGGTTTCAGTGCCCACAGGCTCATCGCTGGACCTGGTATTCCAACGCTGGTGGTGTGGCAAAATAGATTGACCATGTGCTCGTTGATGGTCACTGGAGGATAATCCAGAACTGCAGGGTCTACCGGAGTGCTCAGTTCCTCAATACCAACCACAGGCTTATTGTAGCAACTCTGAAGTTGCAGCTTATATCCGGGGAATGGTACCATCCTTGCCGAGGCTGGATGTTGGCAAGCTCAAGGAAGAGAGGGTAGCTGAGGAGTTTGCAAACAGGCCGAGTGGGGATTTTGGCGTCCGAGTGCTTTGGGGAATCGTGAAGAGTTGTGGAGTGCCTCGAACACCACCATCCTTGATGGTGCTGGTGTAGGTCTTGGAACTCACCACAGAGCAAGGAAGAATTTTGTCTAAAGGGACACTGGATACCATTGACCAGAATCGCAGGGCCAGTCTTAATGACAGAGCTGAGCTGTTCAGGGAGTTGAGGTATAAAACTACGAGCACGGAGGGTGGACAAGCGGCCTATGTGCGAGGAATCTGTGAGGGGGAAGAGCATCACCCTGTGGTCAGGTGATTCTCATCTGGTTTACAGGGGAATTTGCGCATTGCATTCCTCCAAGCCCATCCCTCGGTGTACTGCAGTTAAAGCAGAGGGTGGAGGGCTCTTGACAGGGAAGTCTGAAGTGAAGGCCCGCTGAGCCAGTTACTTTGAGCGGCTGTACCAGGCTGATCCACCAACTGTTGAGTTGGATGTCAGGGGTGTTACTATCCCTATTGTTGACTCTCCAATCAACTGTGACCCACCTTCATATGTGGAAACACAGGCTATGGTGAACCGGTTGAAATGGGGGTAAAGCTCCTGGGATCTGTGGCATCCATGCTGAACTTCTCAAGCAAGGCTGGTGGAAATGCTGTACTCGTGTTGTTGCATGCAGTTCTGTCCTCTGCCTGGAACACAGGCATCACCCCAACTGACTGAAAGAATGTCCCTGTTGTCCCTCTCTGGAAAGGGAAAGGTGGATCGCCAGGACTGCAACAACTACCGAGGGGTGACGCTGCTCTCAGTGCCGGGCAAGATCTTTGCTCAGATAATTCTTGATGGGGTTCGCCACCATCTTCTTGAGGAGCAGCATCCAGAGCAATCAGGCTTTGCACCAAAGAGGTCAACGATTGACCGTATCCTTGCTCTTCGTGTCCTCACCGAACACAGACGAGAGTTTTTGCCAGGGGCTGCTTGCAGCCTTTGTTGATCTCTGCAAAGCATTCGATTCAGTGAATCGGGATGCCCTCTGGAGGATTCTTGGTCTTCGTGGGGTGCCACCAAAACTGATCGATCTGATGTCTGAACTCTACTCTGGTACTGAGAGTGCTGCGAGATGTGGTGGTACCACCTCCGACATATTTCCATTTGTTACTGGAGTTCATCAGGGGTGTGTCCTGGCTCCCACACTTTTCAGCGCTTGTCTGGACTGGATTCTGGGGAGGATGTCGGAGAGATCAAGCTGCCGTGCATCGTTTGGGAATGTCAAGGTGTCGGACGTTGATTTCACAGATGATGCAGTCATCTTCACAGAGACACTGCATATCCTTTTGGGGCCCTCGAGGTGCTGAATGACAGTGTTGGGCACAAAAGCGATAATCCGATAACAGATAATTATCGAAGTTTACTTTTTTTATCGGACTATTATCGAAGTTAACTTCCATTTATCGTTATCGGACCAGTTAACTTCGATAACTCGATTTTTTTAGTCCCATAATGTCCGTTAATTTTTTTGTCCGATAACATTTTAATCGTTTCCGGGTCGCATTTCGCCGAACTAATTAATTATCATGAGGAGAAAAATGTACATGATTATAGATTACTTGTTTTACAAGATAATGCTGAATCAGGCCGCCGCGTGAAGAAAAATGGAAGAAGAAGAAGAGGAAGAGGAAAGAAGAAGAAGAGGACGGAGGAAGAAGAGAGAAGAAGAAGAAGAAGAAGAAGAAGCCTTGCAATGGCGACTTCCTCAGCCATGCGGCTGCTGGGCTCTGCAGGTACTGGGTTCGGTCAAGGTTGGGAAACGTACACATCGGTTAATTCAAACACAAGGACGGTCTAACCTTTGGCAGAGCGACGGACAATCGGACATGAGTGTCGAGGCGTGGAGATACCGTCGCGCCATGTTTGTAACTGTTCTCGGTGTGTTTGTAAGGTCGTGCCTCTCATGTTTGAATAACGGTGCCTTCCTGTTTGTGTGCGCAGCGTTCCGCGGACCTGTTCCCGTTGCTCTTTCGGTAAGAATGGACATTCATTTGTTTGTTGGATTCACATTGTGTTCTTGACCCGTCCCGTTAACCTCCCAGTGCATGTTGGACTCCGTCATCTCTCTCTG
>CM068958.1:45044395-45058984 GCA_035128595.1 Eptatretus atami | reverse complement strand
AAAAGAGAGAGATATGCTTGGTATGATTTGAGCGGGGCGCAACAAAAAACAGAAACCGAGCTGAGGATGGCAGGTAAGATGCTGCGATTTCTCGTTGGTGATGACGATGGAGGACAGGAAAACGGAAAGTATATTTGAGGGACTGCGCAGGTAGGACGGTTTGGAGACAAAGGAGGAGGCGAGATTGAGATGGTTGGACATGCACAGGAGGAAGCAGAGTATAATCGGAGAGAAGGATGCGAAGATGAGCCGCCAGGTAGAGGAGAAGAGGAAGCCAAAGAAGAGTTCATGGGTCGGTGAGGGCGGACATGCGGGTGGTTGGAGTGTCAATGGAAGATGTGGAGATAGAAGCGAAATGGAGACGGTTGATCCGCTGGGCGACCCCTACGGAACAGCCGAAAGAAGAAGAAAAAGATAATATATAATAAAATAATTTCTTGAAAGCTTCATTTTGTTTTCTGAAACAGAGATGAATGCTTGACCAAAAAACTCCATTTGGTCTGATCTGTCCAAACATATATATAATTGTAGTTTCCCGCCCATTCCGGCGTGCGATACACCCGCGTCTAACAATAAGCGGTCGCTTCGCCCACCGAACGGACAATCCAGTCGTGACTTTCTGGAACAACGCCAGAAACCAGTCACGGGGGGTTTAATACCACCAACGGCCCAGTCCGTATTCTACCGACGCGCGAAATAGGGTCAATCGCCGAATATCGAATACCTAAGTACCCCGCGCGGGTAACCTACCGAGGGACCATACCTCAGCGAAGGCCGCTTGGACACGAACCGCTTAAGCGTCCGTTCCGTTCTGGATAACCGAGCGGGTATTATCGCCAGACCTCGCCGGACCCGATTCTATTAATCGGCTATTTAAAAACCAACTATTACCGAGTGCAAGATGGGGCAGTTCAATGCGGGAATGGACGCAACGAACAGTTTACCTTCACACAAGACATTTATATAATAATAAAACACGTATGCAATAACACAGGCAAAACACGTAAGCAATATAACAAGCAACAAAAGAACACAAACCGTCTACTATATGTACAGTCACTGCCACAACAGCAGTTCCTACTATAGACGGGCCCACGGACACACGACCACACCACACAACCACACACCGAAGAAAGGTGGCAAGGCCTTAATCGGGCTCCAGCTCGGAGGACAGGTGAGCTAAACCCAGAGCCTATCTCGAACCTCTCCACCTCGGTGGGCTTCAATTGTCGGACCCGGCTCCAGCGAGAGCGAGCTGGATCCATCGCCGGGATCCTTCCGAGCTCGCCGCGAATCCTCCCGCCTGCTTCTCACCACGTGCTGGTGAGACAGGCGCCGATCCTTCCCGTCGATCATCGCTTCCCGCGAGGAACACCTCCCGCGCTTCTCAACACACGTGCTGTGAACGAGGCGCCGAACCTTCCCGTCGATGCGTCCGCCCCGAGGAACCACCTCCACAAGTCGACGAGTCGCACCAAGCCAGGAACCAAAATGAGAACAAAGAGCTCCACGAATCAAGAAGAAGAAGCCACCACTCGCAGCTCGAGCGACGACCGACGGTTAACTTCCTTCCAAACAGGGCAGCTTGAAGCAAAAAGCTCTCCCGAGCCAAGCAGAAGCCGAAGCTCACGGAACTGTCAAAGCAAAGAGCCTCCAAAAAGCCCTTCCCAGAGCCACCCTCAGCGAAGCTCACTGAGCCAGCCGAAGCAAAAAACTCCGAAAGGCCTCAACCTAACGGCAAGCCAAGCAGGACCACGGTCTGCTGAACGACTCCCCTCAACTCCCCTCCCAACTCTGCCCACAAACAAAAAAAAGATCTCCTCTTATCCTTCTTCGCCCCCCCCCTCGCCGCTGAACCATGACTCATCCCGCGCTCCACCCCCGCTCACCACGGGGAGGGAGTTGTTGACATCATGACGCGCGGACGGCAGGGTGTTCGCTCTTCCGCAAGAGGGAGGGATGTCTCCATGTCGTCCCTAACTAATAAATCAATCCGCAGCGCATCTAATCGATTTCTGAACATTAAACAATGAAAGGTGAGCTATCTAGGAACAAGCACTTATCGACAGAGCTGACTAAAGAACCTGTATTTGTGTGCAACGAATTCCAAATTCGTAACAATATAAATATATAATATATATATATATTATATATAATAGTATATCCATTTGACAGATGAGACCAAAAGGAGCTTTTTTTGTTCAAGCACATCATCTCTATTTCAGAAAACAAAATGAAGCCTCAAGCCTTCAAAGAAAAGAACAATTATCATGAACACATAAGTTCCCCCTCTGTTTCATCTGAGCCCTGCAATGTCCAGTTGAATGACCCAGTTGCACTTCTAACCAAGCCTAAGTTTGTTCTATCAATGCCAAAGACCAAGTACCACCTAAAAAACAAGGGCTACAGACAGCATCAACCTCTAGAGTTCATATTGCACAATGGAAAATGATACCAATTAATTCCTTGGGAGGAACATAGAATGAGCCAGTTCAGACAGACAGACACCTGTCTCCATATCTCTCTCTGTTTATACAAATAAAATAAATGAAATATCATCCCAAAAGTTCATTTTAATTCCCAGGGCCAGAGCAGCTCAGGATGCAAAAGTCTATCAATAGTCAGGTGATCCTGCTAGTAATGGAGGCCACTCGACAGGTAAAACTATGCAGTTATAGGGAAACAGAGTTGACAGCCAAATGGTTCTTCCAATTGCCGGAGTGTCCATGCAAGTGTGCCTGAATATCAAGCTAGAATCTTATGGGGGGGATAACAAATATGAGATGCATGGAACTCTGGCAAATCACAGATGGCAGTCACTGCAGACGAATATGAAGGCAAGAAGCTCAGTGGAATTGGAGCTGAGACGTGGTCGGTTGTGGTTATTGTGGTAACTTCCTTGGAATGAAGGTTCTTGGTGTCAGGCTCTGCACTTCCACTGCCCAGGACCTGACAATTTAAAAACAGAAATTATAAAAGAGATATAGAGAGAGATTGAGAAACACACACACACACACACACACACACACACACACACACACACACACACACACACACACACACACACACACACACACACACACACACAGTGAGATAGGGAGAGAGAGGGGGACGGACATGAGACAGAGACGACAGACGGGTGAAAACAAGAGGCAGAAAGACAGATAAATAGAATTAAGGAACAGACAGAGTGGGGGAGATAGTGAGAGTGTGTGTGAGAGAGAGGGAGAGTGAGAGAGCGACACACACACAGAGAGAAGTCGGGGGTGAAGAGCACATACCTCCGCCACGCTGTACAGTTTGGGTTTTGCAGCCCACTGATAGGCCGGATCTGCATCCGGACCTAAACCAAAATCTAATCAGCTTGTTCTTGTCACGTACCCAACTTATCCACTTAGTTTTGTCCAAATCTGTCCATAACTGTTTGATATATCATGGAATATATATCACTTTTGGCCCCATCTCTCAATGGTGAGGAATGACTTGGAAATTAAAAAAATTCTCATTTCTGGATCTGGATACGGATCTTTACCAAAATCTAACCAATTTGTCTGTCACATACCTCATCTAATCAAAAGGCTAACCCCCGCTTTAGCAAGGAAAATGGCGTGTGTGTGTGTGTGTGTGTGTGTGTGTGTACACCAACATGTCCAACAAATTTTGTCCAAATCTATCCATAACTTTTTGAGATATCCTGCTCAGAGATAAACAGACAGGGTTGAAAACATAACCTCTGTCTACCTTTGGTGACGGAGCTAACTAGATATCTGTGATCAGAAAGCGATATCTGCGATATCGCTTCTGATCACACATATCTCTCAGATATCTATAAAGCGATAACTAGATATCTGTGACCGGCTGGTTGGGGGGGGGGGGGGGGTGGGGGTGAGAGGTTCACCTTTGGCAATCGTCCGAGACATACCCATCTATGATGGCCATTTTTTTTGCAATGCATATAACCTTGACCTTCAATATATAGACATTGTGTAAATTAAGAAAATGTTGTCCTATCTACAATCAATCTATCCATAAAACTCAACATCATTAAAGCCAGAAGAAAATTATTCAAGTTATGATCAAAAAGGTGTTTTTTGTTAATTAGGTCACAATGACAAAAAAGTAGGTCAAGCAAGCTAATCAAATATCAGGTGCACAACCTCAGTGCAGGTCCACTATTATGATGCAAGAACATCTTGGAAGACTCAGCAGTCTTTGAGATTCTGATTGGCGAAAATTGAGAGATGACAAAAAAAAACAAAAAAGCATTTTTTTTTCAGATCACCATTTGCGTGCACTTTTTTTTTTCAGATCACCATTTGACCTTGACTTTTTTTTCAGACTGCTAATTGACTTGAAAGGGTTATGATGTAAATAGCATAAATGTGCTTTGCTCTAGGGCTATCTGGAGAGGGCAATTTTGTTCCAATCGGACACACCTTCGTCGAGTTATTGGTGAAAATGTTAAAAGTCAAAATGGGGTCATGACATTAAAATGTGAACCCCAGCCTACTTTTCATTCCCAATTGTATAAAATCTCCGACAGTGCCAGCCGGATCCGAGATACAGCCGGAGAATGGCAGAAAAAAGGAGAAAACCCTAAATGTGGTTTAGTAGGACCTTGACCTTTAACTCAGAGGAGTATGATGTAAATCAAGCTTTCATGCACCTTGCTTTGGATATCTAGTGAGGGCAATTTTGTTCTGACGGCCCAAACCGAGTAAGTTGAGTGAAAATGTTAGCTCAAATTCGGTCATGACCTAAAAAATTACATCAAGGTCAAAAAAACCCCCAAAAAACCCGAAGTGGTGGTTTCATACTCCTCGGGGTCCAAGAAACTAGGGTACCATTAAAATTATGGGTGCTAATTGTAGAAACAAACCCGACAACAACTATAAGTCTCCCCCTATTCTATAGGGAGAGGTTTAAATACTGTCGGATCCCTATTCAGGGGATACGTTCCTGGAAATGCTGCGAATGTAGGGGCATTGTTTCAATGGGAAAAAAGGGGGATAGGTTCCAGCGTTTCCGATTCATAAAGAAAATCAAAAATCCTGTGAAAACCACAAATACGCCACGAGAGACCTGCGGATATACGAAGCAAAGGGCCGTGAATGAAGAACTCACATTTATCAACCGCGAATACGCGGGGTCCGACAGGTTAACATATCCAAATAGAGAGCTACTAACAAATTGACTGTAGTACACAGCCTCCATGTTGAGGGAGAAGTCAAAGCGAAGGCACTTTCGATGTTATACCAATTGTCTGCAATTGTGTAAAACAATTACCAAACTTTGTCTCGTGTCGGCAGATCCAAGACTTTGTATAATAATTTAATTGTTTTTGTTTCGTGACCATAAAATAGTCATTAATGATCCAGTTATGATTCACAGCGACTTCCCTTGGTGAATGCAAGTGCACCATATCCTGAAGCTTTCTCACATTGATCGTTGTTAGGCTGTTAAATTACTTGTTTTGTATACAAAATGAGCACCGACATCAAAACATGCAACTACGGAGAATTAGCATGTATCTGGTAACATAATTTGCATTTGCAATTTATCCTTTGTATAAATTTGCAATTTATCCTTGGCATAAGGTTTTACATTTTTTTTTATTTTTTGAAACGTTTTCATATGCTGCTCAGTGGATGACTGGAAATCTGCTTAATGAGAGATAGAATGACTCAAACATAGTAGAGACAAACACAAGTAGAGTGGGTTTGGAGAGGAGCTGAGGGTGCGAGAGTTAACGGTAAGCCAATCGGATTCATGGTGTGAGGAATTGCTCGTACTGTACTGTACATTAATTGTGTGAATACATGCTTTGTCTTTCTCTTCCTGGTTCTCCAGCGCCCCGTTCCCTTATCCAGTTATTAACCTCCGCCATCGAAGATGGACGGGGGTTACTGTTTTCACCCCTGTCTGTTTTTTTGTTTGTGAACAGTATTATGGAAAAACTCCTGGACGGATTTCGCAAACTTGGTGGGGATTAGGTATGGTCCAAGGATCATGCCATTAGATTTTGGACTTGGTCCAAAGTCCAATATGGCCGCTATGGCGCCATTTGAAAAAAATATTTGAATTTTTTTTTTGCATTTCTACTGTTATAAGTGACTTCCAACCCAAAAAAAAGTGTTAGAAAAAAAAAAATTTGCAACTTTTTTTCAAAAAATTTCGATTTTATTTGAAAAATATTGAATTAATTTTTTTGCATTTCTACATGTTTAAGTGATTTCCAACCCCCAAAAATTGTTAAGAAAAAAACCCAGAAATTTTGCACTTTTTTTCAAAAAAATTTCGATTTTTTTGGGCATTTCTACATGCGCGTCGATCTAGTTTAGTTTATTCAATCTGGATCAGTATAGTCTGATCCGTTTTGACCTCCAATGAATAGGATATCAGGTTCACTTAAGTGACCAAGCAGTATTGGCGGCGGAGGTTTTGCACTCTACCGAGTGCTCCCCTCTAGTTAAACCTGTTTCCTCATCACCTCTGTGTTGTGGCTCAGTGTGCGGTCCGCAATTGGGAGTATTATAACATCGGCATGGTTAAAAACCATGGCCAGTGGACATTGGTGTCATCAACCTGAAAGCGGGTTTCAATTGTAATAAGGTTCATTGGGCTTCGCTTGGCATAGCATATCCTGATAAACGGGGAACCTATTGCAGTGCCAGGTCCGCATTTGAGCTTTCTGTGTGCCAGAAACCAAAGTAAAAGATATATTTGCTTTCTTCTCTGCGGGTGGTGACTGTCTCTTTTGACGGTCCATCGCTAAATTGTGATCGTGCGGTGAAAACCACTGGTGATTTTGACCTCGAGTCCACCCGTAGGTCCCGTAACAACAGATTACAATCGATCTGAGAATAAACGATCGATATTAAAGTATACCTGCGTGTGTACAGTGACACATGCAACAACAACACCTTCGGGAATGGATTAGGGCAACAAACAGACAGGTAGTTCCCTGACCCAATGGCAGTGTGAAATGACCATGTCTGTGTGCTAAGTATACATCCATCATCTTTGAATATTTACCTCACCACCGAAGGTGGAAGGAGGTATGTTTTCACCCTCTGTCTGTTTTGTTTGTTTGTGTGCAGGATAGCTCAAGATTGTGGATGTATCCGGATGAAATTTTGTGGACGGGTTTCGGTGTGTGACAAGGACGAACTGGTTAGATTTTGGTGAAGATCCGGATCCGGATCCGACGACTAGAATTTTAAAATTGATTCTTCACCATTGAGAGATAGGGCCAAAAACCATATATAGTATAGCACGAGATCATCACAAAAGTTGCGGACGGATTGGGATGAAACGTGGTGGACACGTTGGGTGTGTGAAAAGGAAGGATAAATCGATTCGATTTTAGTGAAGATCGAATCCAGACGTGGATACGAGATTTAAAATTTTTTCAAAGTGATTTTCACCATTGAGAGATAGGGCCAAAACGATATATAAGCGCAATATCTCAAAAAATATTGGGCCCTATCTGTTCTACTGGATCAGGCATTGCGTGGCGGAGGTACGTGCTCCACCGAATGCCTTTCAAGTTTGATATGCAACGCTAGCGTATATCAATCATAACAATATCGTGCTATATATCAATACATAACAGTGGGTACTGAACTTGTGTAAACAAAGGCTGCAGGCAGGTTTAAAGCTGGCAAACACCATAACACTGAAGGTGTTCAAGCACAAAATATTTTTCTGGAAGGAGATTAAACAAGAGTGAGAATTGCTTTGATGGCCATTATTAATCAAAAAAATACATGTCCCCTATCGATGTGATATTTTCAAGTCCAAAAAGGGCAGAACTGAAAAATTGACTAAACACCCCTGTAATTCAAACGTGTTCTGTAACTTATCAAAATAAAGCCATGTACCAAGTTTCAGTTGAATATGTGGAAGGGTGTGGGAAAAAAGTCTGAAAAACGACAGGTGGAAAGGACAGACAAACAGACAAGAAAACCTATAGGTCCCCAGTGAACAGGAAAGGGACTAATAATAAGAGGAACTGAAAAGGGGTTCATATTCAATAAAAGGGAGGAAAATAATTTTTTAAGGGAATAAAAGAAAAGCCAACAAGTCAAAAATTCTGTTACTTATCATTAGTGCCATTAAATAATTAATATGGAAGGAGGAGTAATCGTACGGAAAAACAGGGACCGCATGGAAAGAACAGACAGACAAAACAGCAGAGGGACAAAAATAAATGAAACAAGGAAGAGCATACATACATGAATGCTGAGTGTCTTGTTTTGCCCTCTGAGGTGCATAACGAGTTGAACCAAGAAACAACATCATCCTTCTTCAGGGTTTGGCAGGATTTGAATCTGGAATAACCACCACCAAACACAAAACAACCATGTACAGATATAAAAAAGCTGCTAATACCTCCAAGTTGTAAATCTTGAGACTGCATGTGAGAAGGACTCGGTTTAATACGTTGATGGTTAGATTTCCTCCGAATGCCAAAAGGAACGATGAAACCGACAAACAAACCTCTTGTTTGAGTCGGTCAAACAGGTACTGTTGTGTGCCGTTTCATTCCAATTCCTCTCAAATCCTCACCGAGATGCACATCTGGCATCTGCTTCAGCTGACCAAAGATGAGATCTGGGTCAATGAGCAAAAATAGGGTGAGGAGGTCACCGACGCATCAGTGTGAGTAGGACGGCAGGGAAAGCCATTAAATAAAAATAAAAATTAATGGCTTCATGATACTCATGTCAGCACTGAAACTTTCTACAAGGCTTTTAGAGGAAGATGCTATTGTGGACATGAGTTCATCATGCTTTGTACTTCATAACATTAATGGGAATGAAGGGTGAGATTATGGCTTTGAAATTTGAGATAATCGTCAGATTGAAAGACTTTAAAAAAAAAAAAAAAAAGCATGTACATTTGCAATAATATCTTTCATTTCTCCCTCAAACCTGGTTGAAAGTCCTCGTCACTGAGTGTGTGCAAAATGCCTGCAAATTTGTCCAAGAACTCAGTGATCTTAGCTTGACAGTGGCAGAACTGCACACACAACAGAGCACATCATAAATTATCACAATAGCTTGCAGTTAATCATAACGCAGTCACAATTCACTGCGTGTCCCTACACCGCCGGAATACTGAACCGTGTATCAATAGCGGCTGGTACCGCCTACGGCCAATCGACTGCCCTGCCCTACATGCCAATACGCTGCACCCTGCACCACATAATTTAAGAAGAACGACACTCGATAGAGCACAGTCTCTTTTTGCGCATTCATTTTGAACAGAAATACCATCGCTAACTGAAACACACACTATTATGGCAGGGGTTTCCTTAGAAGCCGGTTACCGCGACCCGCAGCCGTCTACTCAGAGAAAAAATGTCAAAGGTCGCCGCTTACTTACTTCAGCGCCATTTTTTCGATTTTTTTTATTATTTTTATTTTTTTTGTCACCACGAAATCTCTACATCCCCCGTTTTGAAATCCGAGAAATGGAATATGGTTTCCTGAATGAATGCTAGTTCATCTACACTATTATTATGTCACACACTTACTTCAGATTGCTCACTGTACTCCACATGTGCAGTATCATCTCCCTCTAAGACTAAGGTATGGCCCAAATGTTGCTAAAATGACTCTTTAAAGTGCTAAGCTAGTCCATCTTCCAGACACCTTGGTTGTGCCCTAAAACCATGGCCTAATTAATGAACTTTGTTTAAAAGCTGCTTGAACTAACTATACAGAAGAGTGCAATTTCAGTCAAACCAGTCAGTCCGTCAGTCATTATGTTTAATGCACTCATCCAGTACAGGCTAACCACTGTTTTTGGTGGAGTTTTCCACCCAAACAGCATGATAATGTCAGAAATCGTGCTAGAATGCATCTCCAGCCATCTAGGATCTTCCGGCTTCCAGGCCCGCAGGGCCCTGGACCCCGCCATACAGCTGTGCTCGCTTTGCTCGCGGTGATGGTAACCTGCTACTTTTTAATGGTACCTCCTACTCCAAGAAATAAGGAAACCCCTGTATGGCCCAGATATTTGTATCATCCATGTACCGTATTGTCACATACATTGCCATTATAATACTTTATTGATTATTCATCGATAATTATGAGGATATTTAACAACCACTTTTTGTGCACATTAAGGCTAAATGTGCATCATGAAAATGAAAAAAAAAGTTCAAATATATCCCCTAGGCTAGTCGATATGACAAAATAAGGTCGGATCTGCATCCGTTACGTGCATGAAGTTACGCATGATCATGTTAAGCGGTTCTTGAGAAGATTTTTTTTTTCCCCATTTTTCAATTTTAAATCCATTGTGGCTGTCCAGACCACTTGACCGATGATGTCATAAATTTAATTCTTCACTCACATTGGGTCATAGACAGATATATGAAGTTTCAGATTTTCCATATAAGGATTTCAATTCACTCATTACGGCTGGACTACCCTTCACGATGAGGTTATCGCTATCATCCTGTACACGTAGTACACCCCATGGGAGTTGATCAAATTGACAAGTTTCAATTTTTCTCGTTGGGCGGTTTCCAAGATGTCCATTTTTTCCTTTAATCCAATATGGCTGCTTATACATGTGACCATTGTTCAGTATTATAAATAAAATTTGTTCCATGGGGAGTCTCCTATGTTAAAGTTTCGCACAGATCAGACAAGCAGTGGAGACGAAAAGAAAATCTTTAAAGTGAAAATATATAGACTGAACACACGACAGGAGTGTTAGAGTATTTAACAAATACAGAGCCTTGCTTGCACCATGTGCCAATATGTTGCCAGTACCGCTCGCACCGTGTGCTAATGTGCTGCCGGAATCCTGCACCACCTGCCAATACGCTTGGCACACTACACTCCATGTGAATAGGCCATCGGCACCCCTGCACCCATGCCAATACACGCGGCACCAATGCACCACACCCCATGCCATTGCACTGTCGGCAACCTGCACACCATGCTAATATGATGCTGGAACCCTGCACACCACAACAAAGTGGGAAGCACAGCAGCAACACATTCAACGTTAAACACCTATATTGTTGGCTTGTGTACACACAGTGATAGACATGCCCAGAATACCAGCTGTTGTCCCGGTTGCAAGGACATGCTTACATATCTGCAAGGAAAAAATAAAAATAAATAAATAAGTAATGTAATTCACTTTCTTGTTGAAGATTCCCAGTGGAACATCAATGGATCAAATCTCTCTCTAATATGGCTTGCACAGTGATGTTATTACTGCTGATCGGCTTTGCCAAAACTGTGCTTATTCCTGGTGAACAAAATAAGATCTCAGTCGAGGACACACCGTCTCCTTGCATTTTTCCCTTTATTGCAAACGACAGTGTAGACCACAGTCTCAGCTCCTGTGAAACTTGCTCAATCAAGGGGATCCAAAATATTCCTTAAACTATGAATGAGCTCACGAGACAGCCTATTATTCTCAAAAATTAAACCTCGTGTTATTCGTATTAAAACAGAAAACAAAACATGTTTTCTTTTCCCCAACAGCACCCTGCACCCATGTGAGCTTAGAATATGCTCAATAATGTTGTCCAGAAATCAAGGTGTTTGCCTTCATAAAAAGTGCAGGTTTTACAGCACAGCATTCCCCTTTAACTTGTGACCCTTCCCACACTGCCATATACAGTATATATATATAAACCCTCTGTACCCACACTTCCCTCTTCTGCTCTGACCAAGGCTAACACTCAAAAGGACAGCTATACACCATGCCTTCCTACAGGTGGCTTTCATTTGATAAGGAAATTATTTCACTTGTCCACTGATGCAGACCGACACACTCATTTTAAACAAGCAAAATAATACTTTCCGATTGTTTTAACATTTATGAGATGAACATTATTGAACATTTCTTAGCTCACTCATCAAGGTGACAATTCCATAACACGTGAAGTTAATCCATTGATTTGATATGCTAATTCTGTTGGCGAGAAGAAGGTAGAAAGTGAAAGTGACCCGGTGCTAATTTAGGTGAAACAACAGCAGAGGTTTGTGAAGCCATCTAGTGTGGTGGGAGAATACCACAAAACAGTGCAAAGGTCTTTGCTTAGCATGGATGGAAAGAGATTCACGGACTACAAGCAATTCACACAAAATACAGAAAGCATTTCAAAGTATATTTTTAAACTATATTTAACACAAGGTTCAGCAGGAGATGGATGATAAACTACCCCATGTTTTCTTTTGTTTGAGAAATCAAAGCAAGGTTCTTCCATCAAGGCCTGAGCATGGAAAAATGACAACGGAGAGCTTGAAATCCCATGAACACAACCATCATGTCTCCCATGAAGGTCCACACCACAACGTTTACATTTACGATCATCTGAGGGTGGTTAAAATTTGAGCTAGACGTTCGTTATATAAAAGGCAGTGGAGGATGTATGTTCAGTATTTTATGGTGCTGGTAATACTAGTACATATGCGTTTCTTGTGAACAAAATGTATGTGCTGAAAGTTCATGATGGCTGAAAGCGACATCACAAAGAGAGTGGAATAGTGAATCGAAATGAAATTTCTGGTCAAAAACATCAAAAATCTGTTGAAAGTTATGGACGATTGTCTGCACAGTATGGTTGGTGGTGGATTGCCGATCGAGGACGTCAATATTTACTCGCACCGAAATGGGACAGTGGTTATGTTTTCACCCATGTTTGCGCATCTGTCTGTCTGTCTATCATGCCAAATAGTGAGATTTTCTCTTCACCATTGAGAAATGGGCGAAAAAAAATATATCTGATATATTCAAAACGTTTGTACGGGTTAATACTTGGTGGATGAGTTGGGTAGGTGGCAAGAACAAGCCGACTAAATTTGGTTCAGGTCCGGATGCAGATCGGTCTATCAGTGGGATACAAAAGTAAACTGTTCAGCTTGGTGGAGGGACTCTGCTCTATCGGTGCCGTTCCAGTTAACCGGAGCAAATAAATTAATTTAATAAACCATGACCCGTAGGTGATCCGTAATCTGTGCCCAAAGAGGTGACCACAGTGTGACTTCTTTAAGGTCACAACTGAGGTGATACGTAGCTGCTATCCCACTCAGGGCGACTTCTTGGAGCGAGAATCTGCCATACGAGAGATTCCGATGGAGAAATCTGTCTAACAGAGTAATCCATGAAAATAATGCGTTTGCCATCAAACGTCCCAAATCACGTCATAATGCTCAAAGCTTGAATATCTAGAAAGCACCTGCATGGGTGTTCATTTGAAGGTACTACACGATATTGGTTACCCTAAATACTTGAAAATTGACCTTGGGGTCAAATATTGTTTGACGCTTAGTGCGTTCCTGAAGGTCAAGGCCAATCCGCCACAAAAATTAATCAGCTGAATCCAAACCAAATGAACTAATTCCATGAAGTTTGAAGACGATGCGATAAAACTACTCCGCAAAATAAGGGTTTCGTTCGACCTCCCCTGATTTCGACAAACTGACTTGACCTTTGACCTTGAACCTTCAATAATTTTAATGCGCTGAAAGGCCTTATAGAATGCCTCTGATATGCGTAAGTTACAAAAATTTCCATGAAATGTTGCTCGTGCCAGAGTGATTTATACGTGATTACAGATAAAAAAAAAAAAACAACAATCATCGCAAAAATCCGTTGTGTTCGTCATGAATCATCAAATGACTCATACAGCGTCAAACTTTTGACAGCATCTGAAAAGCATCTATCCAAAAAAGCAAGCCTTTCACTATGAGTATTACTCGATAGGTATCTAAAATTTTCAAACATTGACCTGGGTCAAAGTATGTTCTGACCCTTAGGCGTTAACCATGAAGGTCAAGGCCCGAATCGCCACCAAAATTAATCCATCTGACATGCCAGACCATGAAATATAGTTCGCGCATGAAGTTTGAAGAAGAATCCGATAAGATTACTCAATAAAATAAGGTTTCGTCGACTCCCCTGAACTTTGCGACAGTGACCTTGAGCCTTGACCTTGAACGCTTCACAATTTATGGCGCGAGAAGGACCCATCTATAGGCCTGATATGCGAAGTTTCAAAATTTCCAATGAAAAACGTGCTCTGCAGAGTGATTATACGTGATTACAGAAAAAAAAAAAAAAAAACAATCAACAAAAAAAACACATGGAAGGCTCAGGCCATATCGACCAAATATTAATCAGCTGAGCGCCACGGACCATGAACTATATTCCATGAAGTTGGAAGACGACGCGATCAAAATCATCTAAAAAAGTTTGTCGATTACACTGATTTGCGATAAAAGTGACTCTTGCACTTTGACCCTTGAACCTTCAAAATTTTATGCCTGAAAAGGACCATCCATAGGCACTCTGTTATATGTGAAGTTACAAAAATTTCACATGAAAACTGTGGTCCAGAATTTTTTTTCGTGATTACAGACAAACCAAACAACAAACAAAAAAAAAAAATAAAAATAAAAAACATACAGACTGTACTTAACATATTTGCAAAAACTTCGTTTGGCAGTATAAAAAATGGACGTGATGAACGAACCACGTGCTACAAGAACCTCACCACTAATCAGCAACGCACAAAAAAGGCAATTTAGGATTTCGATTTTGATGAAACAA
>CM068958.1:45033897-45044370 GCA_035128595.1 Eptatretus atami | reverse complement strand
CACATTTTGACAACAAAAGTAGGTCAAGCAAGCTAATCAAATATCAGGTGCACAACCTCAGTGCAGGTCCACTATTATGATGCAAGACATCTTGGAAGACTCAGCAGTCTTTGAGATTCTGATTGGCGAAAATTGAGAGATGACAAAAAAAACAAAAAAGCATTTTTTTTTCAGATCACCATTTGACTTGACTTTTTTTTTTCAGATCACCATTTGACCTTGAACTTTCCTTTCTTCTTTTTTTCAGACTGCTAATTGACTTGAAAGGGTATGATGTAAATTAAGCATAAATGTGCTTTGCTCTAGGGCTATCTGGAGAGGGCAATTTTGTTCCAATCGGACACACCTTCGTCGAGTTATGGTGAAAATGTTAAAAAGTCAAAAATGGGGTCATGACATTAAAAATGTGAACCCCAGCCTACTTTTCATTCCCACAATTGGTATAAAATTTCATTCCGACAGTGCCAGCCGGATCCGAGATACAGCTCGGAGAATGGCAGAAAAAAGGCAGAAAACCCTAAATGATGGTTTAGTAGGACCTTGACCTTTAACTCAGAGGAGTATGATGTAAATCAAGCTTTCATGCACCTTGCTTTGGGATATCTAGTGAGGGCAATTTTGTTCTGACCGGCCAAACCCAAGGTAAGTTTGAGTGAAAATGTTAAAATGTCTCAAATTCGGTCATGACCTAAAAAATTACATCAAGGTCAAAAAAACCCCCAAAAAACCCGAAGTGGTGGTTTCATACTCCTCGGGGGTCCAAGAAACTAGGGTACCATTAAAAATTATGGGTGCTAATTGTAGAAACAAACCCGACAACAACTATAAGTCTCCCCCTATTCTATAGGGAGAGGTTTAAATACTGTCGGATCCCACTATTCGCAGGGGATACGTTCCTGGAAAATGCTGCGAATGTAGGGGCATTGTTTCAATGGGAAAAAAGGGGGATAGGTTCCCAGCGTTTCCCGATTCATAAAGGAAAATCAAAAATCCTGTGAAAAACCACGAATACGCCCACGAAGACCTGCGGATATACCGAAGCAAAGGGCCGTGAATGAAGAACATCACATTTTATCAACCGCGAATACGCGGGGTCCGACAGGTTAACATATCCAAAATAGAGAGCTACTAACAAATTGACTGTAGTACACAGCCTCCATGTTGAGGGAGAAGTCAAAGCGAAGGCAACTTTCGATGTTATACCAATTGTCTGCAATTGTGTAAAACAATTACCAAACTTTGTCTCGTGTCGGCAGATCCAAAGACTTTGTATAATAATTTAATTGTTTTTTGTTTCGTGACCATAAAATAGTCATTAATGATCCGAATTATGATTCACAGCGACTTCCCTTGGTGAATGCAAGTGCACCATATCCTGAAGCTTTCTCAGCATTGATCGTTGTTAGGCTGTTAAATTACTTGTTTTGTATACAAAATGAGCACGACATCAAAACATGCAACTACGGAGAATTAGCATGTATCTGGTAACATTAATTTGCATTTGCAAATTTATCCTTTGTATAAATTTGCAATTTATCCTTGGCATAAGGTTTTACATTTTTTTTTATTTTTTGAAACGTTTTCATATGCTGCTCAGTGGATGACTGGAAATCTGCTTAATGAGAGATAGAATGACTCAAACATAGTAGAGACAAACACAAAGTAGAGTGGGTTTGGAGAGGAGCTGAGGGTGCGAGAGTTAACGGTAAGCCAATCGGATTTACATGGGTGTGAGGAATTGCTCGTACTGTACTGTACATTAATTGTGTGAATACATGCTTTGTCTTTCTCTTCCTGGTTCTCACAGCGCGCCCGTTCCCTTATCCAGTTATTAACCTCCGCATCGAAGATGGACGGGGGTTACTGTTTTCACCCCTGTCTGTTTTGTTTGTTTGTGAACAGTATTATGGAAAAACTCCTGGACGGATTTCGACGAAACTTGGTGGGGATTAGGTATGGTCCAAGGATCATGCCATTAGATTTTGGACTTGGTCCAAAGTCCAATATGGCCGCTATGGCGCCATTTGAAAAAATATTTGAATTTTTTTTTTGCATTTCTACTGTTAAGTGACTTCCAACCCAAAAAAAAGTGTTAGAAAAAAAAAAATTTGCAACTTTTTTTCAAAAAATTTCGATTTTATTTGAAAAATATTGAATTAATTTTTTTGCATTTCTACATGTTTAAGTGATTTCCAACCCCCAAAAATTGTTAGAGAAAAAAACCCAGAAATTTGCACTTTTTTTTCAAAAAAATTTCGATTTTTTTGGGCATTTCTACATGCGCGTCGATCTAGTTTAGTTTATTCAATCTGGATCAGTATAGTCTGATCCGTTTTGACCTCCAATGAATAGGATATCAGGTTCACTTAAGTGACCAAGCAGTATTGGCGGCGGAGGTTTTGCACTCTACCGAGTGCTCCCCTCTAGTTAAATCCTGGTTTCCTCATCACCTCTGTGTGTGGCTCAGTGTGCGGTCCGCAATTGGGAGTATTATAACATCGGCATGGTTAAAAACCATGGCCAGTGGACATTGGTGTCATCAACCTGAAAGCGGGTTTTCAAATTGTAATAAGGTTCATTGGGCTTCGCTTGGCATAGCATATCCTGATAAACGGGGAACCTATTGCAGTGACAGGTCCGCATTTGAGCTTTCTGTGTGCCAGAAACCAAAGTAAAGATATATTCTGCTTTCTCTGCGGGTGGTGACTGGTCTCTTTTGACGGTCCATCGCTAAATTGGTGATCGTGCGGGTGAAAACCACTGGTGATTTGACCTCGAGTCCACCCGTAGGTCCACCGTAACAACAGATTACAATCGATCTGAGAATAAACGATCGATATTAAAGTATACCTGCGTGTGTACAGTGACACACATGCATACAAACACACCTTCGGGAATGGATTAGGGCAACAAACAGACAGGTAGTTCCCTGAACCCAATGGCAGTGTGAAATGACCATGTCTGTGTGCTAAGTATACATCCATCATCTTTGAATATTATTACCTCCACCACCGAAGGTGGAAGGAGGTTATGTTTTCACCCCTCTGTCTGTTTGTTTGTTTGTGTGCAGGATAGCTCAAAGAGATGAGGATGTATCCGGATGAAATTTTGTGGACGGGTTCGGTGTGTGACAAGGACGAACTGGTTAGATTTTGGTGAAGATCCGGATCCGGATCCGACGACTAGAATTTTAAAATTGATTCTTCACCATTGAGAGATAGGGCCAAAAACCATATATAGTATAGCACGATATCTCAAAAAGTTGCGGACGGATTGGGATGAAACGTGGTGGACACGTTGGGTGTGTGAAAAGGAAGGATGAATCGATTCGATTTTAGTGAAGATCCGAATCCAGACGTGGATACGAGATTTTAAAATTTTTTCAAAGTGATTCTTCACCATTGAGAGATAGGGCCAAAAACGATATATAAGCGCAATATCTCAAAAAATATTGGGCCCTATCTGTTCTACTGGATCAGGCATTGCGTGGCGGAGGTACGTGCTCCACCGAATGCCTTTCAAGTTTGATATGCAACGCTGTATATCAATACATAACAATATCGTGCTATATATCAATACATAACAGTGGGTACTGAACTTGTGTAAACAAAGGCTGCAGGCAGGTTTAAAGCTGGCAAACACCATAACACTGAAGGTGTTCAAGCACAAAATATTTTTCTGGGAAGGAGATTAAACAAGAGTGAGAATTGCTTTGATGGCCATTATTAAATCAAAAAAATATATGTCCCCTATCGATGTGATATTTTCAAGTCCAAAAAGGGCAGAACTGAAAAATTGACTAAACACCCTGTAATTCAAACGTGTTCTGTAACTTATCAAAATAAAGCCATGTACCAAGTTTCAGTTGAATATGTGGAAGGGTGTGGGAAAAAAAGTCTGAAAAACGACAGGTGGAAAGGACAGACAAACAGACAAAGAAAACCTATAGGTCCCCCAGTGAAACAGGAAAGGGACTAATAATAAGAGGAACTGAAAAAGGGGTTCATATTCAAATAAAAGGGGAGGAAATAATTTTTTTAAGGGAATAAAACAAAAGCCAACAAGTACAAAATTCTGTTACTTATCATTAGTGCCATTAAATAATTAATATGGAAGGAGGGAGTAATCGTACGGAAAAACAAGGGACCGCATGGAAGAACAGACAGACAAAACAGCAGAGGGACAAAAAATAAATGAAACAAGGGAAGAGCATACATACATGAATGCTGAGTGTCTTGTTTTGCCCTCCTGAGGTGCATAACGAGTTGAACCAAGAAACAACATCATCCTTCTTCAGGGTTTGCAGGATTTGAATCTGGAATACACCACCACCAAACACAAAACATCACCAATGTAACGATTAACAAAAAGCTGCTAATACCTCCAAGTTGTAAATCTTGAGACTGCATGTGAGAAGGACTCGGGTTTAATACGTTGATGGTTAGATTTCCTCCGAATGCCAAAAGGAACGATGAAACCGAACAAACAAACCTCTTGTTTGAGTCGGTCAAACAGGTACTGTTGTGTGCCGATTTCATTCCAATTCCTCTCAAACTCCTCACCGAGATGCACATCTGGCATCTGCTTCAGCTGAACCAAAGATGAGATCTGGGGTCAATGAGCAAAAATAGGGTGAGGAGGTCACCGACGCATCAGTGTGAGTAGGACGGCAGGGAAAGCCATTAAAATAAAAATAAAAATTGAATGGCTTTCATGAATACTCATGTCAGCAACTGAAACTTTCTACAAGGCTTTTAGAGGAAGATGCTATTGTGGACATGAGTTCATCATGCTTTGTACTTCATAACATTAATGGGAATGAAGGGTGATGTATAGGCTTTGAAATTTGAGATAATCTGTCAGATTGAAAGACTTTAAAAAAAAAATAAAAAAAAAGCATGTACATTTGCAATAATATCTTTCATTTTCCTCAAACCTGGGTTTGAAAGTCCTCGTCACTGAGTGTGTGCAAAATGCCTGCAAATTTGTCCAAGAACTCAGTGATCTTAGCTTCGACAGTGGCAGAACTGCACACACAACAGAGCACATCATAAATTATTCACAATAGCTTGCAGTTAATCATAACGCAGTCACAATTCACTGCGTGTCCCTACACCGCCGGAATACTGAACCGTGTATCAATAGGCTGCTGGTACCCTGCCCTACGTGCCAATACGCTGCACCCTGCCCTACATGCCAATACGCTGCACCCTGCACCACATATTTAAGAAGAACGACACTCGATAGAGCACAGTCTCTTTTTGCGCATTCATTTTGAACAGAAATACCATCGCTAACTGAAC
This sequence comes from Eptatretus atami, assembly GCA_035128595.1. Taxonomy (NCBI): domain Eukaryota; kingdom Metazoa; phylum Chordata; class Myxini; order Myxiniformes; family Myxinidae; genus Eptatretus; species Eptatretus atami. The sequence continues at coordinate 45,039,067 of CM068958.1, read as the reverse complement.
ACACCACTATTATGGCAGGGGTTTCCTTAGAAGCCGGTTACCGGCGACCCGCAGCCGTCTACTCAGAGAAAAAATGTCAAAGGTCGCCGCTTACTTACTTCAGCGCCAATTTTTCGATTTTTTTTTATTATTTTTATTTTTTTTGTCACCACGAAATCTCTACATCCCCCCGTTTTGAAATCCGAGAAATGGAATATGGTTTCCTGAATGAATGCTAGTTCATCTACACTATTATTATGTCACACACTTACTTCAGATTGCTCACTGTACTCCACCATGTGCAGTATCATCTCCCTCTTAAGAACTAAGGTATGGCCCAAATGTTGCTAAAATGACTCTTTTAAAGTGCTAAGCTAGTCCATCTTCCAGACACCTTGGTGTGCCCTAAACCATGGCCTTAAATTAATGAACTTTGTTTAAAAGCTGCTTGAACTAACTATACAGAAGAGCTGAATTTCAGTCAACCAGTCAGTCAGTCAGTCATTATGTTAATGCAACTCCATCCAGTACAGGCCTAACCACTTGTTTTGGTGGAGTTTTCCACCCCAACAGCATGATAATGTCAGAAATCGTGCTAGAATGCATCTCCAGCCATCTAGGATCTTCCGGCTTCCAGGGCCCGAAGCGGGCCCTGGACCCCGGCCATACAGCTGTGCTCGCTTTGCTCGCGGTGATGGTAACCTGCTACTTTTTAATGGTAGCCTCCTACTCCAAGAAATAAGGAAACCCCTGTTATGGCCCAGATATTTGTATCATCCATGTACCGTATTGTCACATACATTGCCATTATCCGTAACTTTATTGATTATTCATCGATAATTATGAGGATATTTAACAACCACTTTTTGTGCACATTAAGGCTAAATTGCATCCATGAAAATGAAAAAAAAAGTTCAAATTATAGTCCCCATGGCTAGTCGATATGACAAAAATAGGTCGGATCTGCATCCGTTACGTGCATGAAGTTACGCATCGATCTGTTAAGCGGTTCTGGAGAAGATTTTTTTTTCCCCATTTTCATTTTAAATCCATTGTGGCTGCCAGACCACTTGACCGATGATGTCATAAATTTAATTCTTCACTCACATTGGGTCATAGATCAGATATATGAAGTTTCAGATTTTCCATATAAGGATTTCAATTCACTCAATTACGGCTGGACTACCCCTTCACCGATGAGGTTATCGCTATCATCCTGTACACGAGTACACCCCATGGGGAGTTGATCAAATTTGACAAGTTTCAATTTTTCTCGTTGGGCGGTTTCCAAGATGTCCATTTTTTTTTCCCTTTAATCCAATATGGCTGCTATACCATGTGACCCATGTCAGTATTATAAATAAAATATTGTCCATGGGGAGTTCCTCCTATGTTTAAAGTTTCGCACAGATCAGACAAGCAGTTGGAGACGAAAGAAAATCTTTAAAGTGAAAATATATAGACGTGAACACACAGACAGGAGTGTTAGAGTATTTAACAATACAGAGCCTTGCTTGCACCATGTGCCAATATGTTGCCAGTACCCTGCACCGTGTGCTAATGTGCTGCCGGAATCCTGCACCACCTGCCAATACCGTTGGCACACTACACTCCATGTGAATAGGCCATCGGCACCCTGCACCCAATGCCAATACACCGCCGGCACCAATGCACCACACCCCATGCCATTGCACTGTCGGCAACCTGCACACCATGCTAATATGATGCTGGAACCCTGCACACCACAATCAAAGTGGGAAGCACAGCAGCAACCACATTCAAAGTAACACACCTATATTTGTTGGCTTGTGTACACACAGTGATAGACATGCCCAGAATACCAGCTGTGTCCCGGTTGCAAGGACATGCTTCATATCTGCAAGGAAAAAAATAAAAAATAAATAAATAAGTAATGTAATTCACTTTCTTGTTGAAGATTCCCAGTGGAACATCAATGGATCAAAACTCTCTCTAATATGGCTTGCACAGTGATGTTATTACTGCTGATCTGGCTTGCCAAAACTGTGCTTATTCCTGGTGAACAAAATAAGATCTCAGTCGAGGACAACACCCCGTCCCTTGCATTTTTCCCTTTATTGCAAACGACAGTTAGACCACAGGTCTCAGCTCGCCTGTGAAACTTGCTCAATCAAGGGGATCCAAATATTCCTTAAACTATGAAATGAGCCTCACGAGACAGGCCTATTATTCTCAAAAATTAAACCTCGTGTTATTCGTATTAAAACAGAAAACAAAACATGGTTTTCTTTTCCACCAACAGCACCCTGCACCCCATGTGAGCTTAGAATGCTCAATAATGTTGTCCAGAAATCAAGGTTGTTGCCTTCATAAAAGTGCAGGTTTTACACACAGCACTTCCCCTTTAACTTGTGACCCATTCCCACCACTGCCATATACAGTATATATATATAAACCCTCCCTGTACCCACACTTCCCTCTTCTGCTCTGACCAAGGGCTAACACTCAAAAGGACAGCTACACCATGCTTCCTACAGTGGCTTTCATTTGATAAGGAAATTATTTCACTTGTCCACTGATGCAGACCGACACACTCATTTTAAACAAAGCAAAATAATACTTTCCGATTGTTTAACATTTATGAGATGAACATTATTGAACATTCTTAGCTCACTCCATCAAGGTGACAATTCCATAACACGTGAAGTTAATCCATTGATTTGATATGCTAATTCTGTTGGCGTGAAGAAGGTAGAAAGTGAAAGTGACCCGGTGCTATTTAAGGTGAAACAACAGCAGAGTTTGTGAAGCAATCTAGTGTGGTGGGAGATACCACAAAACAGTGACAAGGTCTTTGCTTAGCATGGATGGAAAGAGATTCACGGACTACAAGCAATTCACACAAAGAATACAGAAAGCATTTCAAAGTATATTTTAAAACTATATTTAACAAGGTTCAGCAGGAGATGGATGAATAACCTACCCCAATGTTTCTTTTGTTCTGAGAAAATCAAAGCAAGGTTCTTCCATCAAGGCCTGAGCATGGAAAAATGACAACGGAGAGCTTGAAATCCCATGAACACAAACATCATGTCTCCCAATGAAGGTCCACCCACAACGTTTACATTTACGATCATCTGAGGGTGGTTAAAATTTGAGCTAGACGTTCGTTTATAAAAAGGCAGTGGAGGATGTATGTTCAGTATTTTATGGTGCTGGTAATACTAGTACATCATGCGTTTCTTGTAGAACAAAATGTATGTGCTGAAAGTTCATGATGGCTGAAAGCGACATCACAAAGAGAGTGGAATAGTGAATCGAAATGAAATTTCTGGTCAAAAACATCAAAAATCTGTTGAAAGTTATGGACGATTGTCTGCACAGTATGGTTGGTGGTGATTGCCGATCGAGGACGTCAATATTTACCTCCGCCACCGAAAGCGGACAGTGGTTATGTTTTCACCCATGTTTGCGCATCTGTCTGTCTGTCTATCATGGCCGAATAGATGAGATTTTCTCTTCACCATTGAGAAATGGGGCGAAAAACAAAATATATCATGATATTTCAAAACGTTATGTACGGGTTAATACTTGGTGGATGAGTTGGGTAGGTGGCAAGAACAAGCCGACTAAATTTTGGTTCAGGTCCGGATGCAGATCCGGTCTATCAGTGGGATACAAAATGTAAACTGTTCAGCTTGGTGGAGGGACTCGCTCTATCGAGTGCCGTTCCAGTTAACCGGAGCAAATAAATAATTAAAAAATGGACGTGATGAATGAACCACGTGCTACAAGACCTGCCACCACAATCAGCAACGCAAAAAAGGCAATTTAGGATTTCATTTTGATGAACAAAATGTGTCCCACATTGTGTCTGAGGGTGGAGACTACCTTTAAAAACATTGTATCAATTTTGTAATGCACATACAAGTTGAATTATAATCAAATCGAGGAACACAAAATTACACGTCTGCTAGCAAGTCTTTATTCATGAGACTTTTTCCAATATCATGACTGTGTAATGTGGGTCACAGATGATAGAGACGGTAATGGGAAATGGAAATCGGAGAGAGATCGAGAGCCGAGGGAGTCAAACGGAAGGGAAGTGATAAAATGGACAGGGATGAAAGCCGATGGCCAGCAAGCTGTGGAGTGAAAATAGCTTCGTTCCAATGTGATACAAACCCACCACAAGCACTTCATTTAGTTGCTGCTGTTGTACAGTGCCTGGTCCTGCCTGCAGCACACAATGCAAGAATCACCAATCATGCCACTATTTTTTGCAAAATCATTCAATGCAGAAATGGAAACAAATACTTCAAATGTGAAAGAATAAAATAAAATAAAAATCCCTTTGCATACATACCTAAACATGTATACCTGTGCACACGCATGTATGTGCACACCCACACCGTTCTGCATCATCCCTGCTCTATACACCCACAACCTCCCCCCAATGCGTAAACCAGACTTATGGAAATACACAGATTAACATTTGTGTCTTGTGTGAGGATACAAATTCATGCTGTGATTTAAGGATGATCAAATTGTGTTAAAAAAATTAATCAATAAAAAGACTGATGCAGAAAAAATAAAGTAACCTCAGGTAAAGTCACTTGATGTCTCTACTAATAAAAGGCAATGTGGTGTGGTGTAGTGTGTAGTGTGATGGTCAGTGTTGTGTGGTTGTGTCAGTGTGTGATGTGTGTGGTGTGTCGTGTGTGTGTGTCAGTGTGTCTCCTCCATAACTCCAAAACCATGAAACCTAGCAGCCTGAAACTTTGCATGCAAACCAAGAAAACTGAAAGGAAGTGCAGGAGTGAAAATTGGGTGTTTGGGTAAATTAAAACACCCCTTCTGAAGATAATTAACAGCCTTATTTAATTATATCCTTCATCAGGCGATCCTCGGCCACCTCGCTCTCCTGGTCTTCAGTCGTTTCCTGGCTAATCTCGCTGGGGATCTGAAGCCGCCGCCATGTTTTATGGCCTGCTCAACCATGCTTTGACTTGGTGCAGGCCGCAACAATTTCTTAATGATAAAGTATATTTTTCACTTTCCTCACTCATATCAAATGTCTGTTCATCATTGCTACAAATAGCTGTATACATCGTTTTTGCAAGTACTAGTTTTCAAATTAGGAGTTTGGAGCGATTTCATACAGTATATATGATTTTCCATGATCTACTCTCACGGACTAATTAAAGTATAT
>CM068958.1:44990317-45008359 GCA_035128595.1 Eptatretus atami | reverse complement strand
AAGAGAGAGATTCATGTGCTTGCTTTTTGCATTATTGCCATCGATTAAGTTACAATGGAGTACACAGAGTAGAGAAAATCGCCAGGACGGGGGCATGGTGATAAGCTGTCATTAATGCTGAGACCGATGTTGTACACCGTTGGCAATTGCACCATGGTGGTGTAGGCAATTGCAGATAAAGATGGTGACGTGATCCGATAGCTAAAGTAAAGGCTATAGTAGGCAAGTTGTCTCATGGGTGTTGAGTATTGGGATTCCTCTCCATTCTTTCTCCATGCCTTGTTGTCCTTCGTGTTTGCCATATCATCTTACTGATCCACGCTAAGCTGTTACAGCCTACTGCGATGTGCCCTGAGTTCTAGTCCTTGTTTGAACTACTATGTAGCAGATTACCATAATTCCACTTTAAGGTTCTAAGATTCATCACCTCCATTGCTAATTGGAATCCCTTATTCGCCTTACCATATATTAGTTAAGATCATTTACCATCTGCTTACATGCAGTCCTATATCCAAGCGGATAGGTAAGTGTCATGTTTTGGATGTTCTAGTGATGTTAGGCAAATTGTACTACTGCGTATGGGTGTTTCCTGTCCGTCTATACGTAGTAACGTGTTCATTTATTATCTTATTTTCATGGTGTTGGTGTGTCTGAGGGTGTGATTTGAAAATCTCGCAAGCAACACACTGAGTTCGATACAAACGAGCAGAGATAGGGGAATATGACGAACAGGGGAATTAATATTGGGGGCGGGGAGATGTATGGCACCTCATCTGCTACTCGTAGTTGTCACACAAATCCTACCAGCATTTTGTTGCTTTCATAATGACAATAAATTTAGCCTCCCAATCTCTTCGGCAAGTTTGTCACTGATTTTGCAGCAACATCTCTCTTTCAATCCACATTTTAACCGACATCGCCGAGACAGCAGCGCCGCCGTAAAAAAATGTTCCGGAACGACATCCGGATCAACCTCGATCCTCTACGGGCGTCACTAAAGCGCAACGTCTGCACAGCCTCCGACATTCAGTTTCGACCAGAAAACTTGGACAGGCCCCTTCGCGTTTTGTACCTCTCCCTGTGCTCACCACCCTTCCTGGCGTCAAGCTAGTGAAGTGGAGAGCGCCATTGGAAGTTGGGTTTGGCGTTGGAGTGGGGTCTTGTCGGAGTTCGTGGTTGCCGGTTTGGTGGGGGTGGGTAGGAGGAGTGGTGGGGTTGGGAGTGAAGAAGTCGCTCGTAGTCATGGCCGTTAGTGTGATTCGGTAGTCGGGTACTCGGATATGTGTGCCAAGAGTTGTCGCTGTGGGTACACCGGCGCAACAGAGCGACCGAGTCGAGACTACCTTTTGCATCTCAGAGCGTGTCTGGCGTAGGGGACAGGCAGAAGTAGTGCAAGGGGGATCACAAGGAGCCAGTCGGAGGCTCAGGGGGTTTCGGGAAAGACGGTCGAGCAGGACATCGATCCCAGAGGGTGGCAGGTGCCCCGGTCTCTCGCTAGCCGTGTCGGTCGATAACCGGCTCTGAGAAATTATTGAAAGGCTCAAGAAGCCAGGTTATTTCTTCTTTAGTGGTTGGGTCGATGAAAGTATTTGTGGGGCCTTGTCTTAATAGTGAATTGTTAAGTGCGTGCTATACAATGATCTAGAATCGGTCTGTAGGTTTTTGCTGTGTCGATGTTATCATCCACGGATTTAGACTGGCTTAGTCGTGTAGATATTATATGTCCATATATAGGGGATTGATGTCCATGGCTCGGTTGGCGGTCCTTCTCTGATGCATGGAACGTTCGGGAATTCGTTGGCTGATTATCAGTGCAGAAACAAGTATCCTTCTGGTCGACGGGTGTGCGATGTAAAATCGCTCGGGAATCGCATACAGAGCTTGCTTAAGCGCTCATTTTCGTGCGGCTCCGTGAGGTATAACTCCCGGTATTAGGTTCGACAATTTCCGATCGACTGTAGACGTGAAGAGGGCTTGGCTGGTTTATGGTGTGTTAAACATGTAGATGGGTTTGGCATTGATCGGAGTAGACTCGATTGGCGTTCGGTGGAGCGCGCGGGGCCACATTGGGCTAAGGTGCTCGTGCTGCAGTCGAATCGGGTGGAAATCTAAACAAATATATCATAGATACATATATGATATACTGGATTTTGTTACTATTATATATATTAACATACTATATATTGTTTAGCGTATTTGGGAATTCCATTGCACGACACATTTGGTGACACAATTCGGGTCCTTAAGTTCGCATGTCGATAAGTGCTGTTCCTTGGATAGCTACCTCCATTGTTGTGAAATGTTTTTGAAATGTTAGATGCGACTGCGGATGATTTCAATAGTTGAGAGAGGCAACAATGGAGACGTCACCCTCTTCTGCGAGAGAGTAGATAGAACCTGCGTGAGTACAACTCCTCCACCGTGTTGAAGCGGCTGGGGTGTCACGAGGCTGAGTCAAGCCGGGTGCGGGGGAGGGGGTGCAAAGGATAAAGAGGACATCTTTTCTTTGTTTGGGAAGAGTTCAAAAGAGTCCCGTGGGAGTCCCGTGGTAGGGCTGAGTTAGTGGGCTGAGTTCGTGGGAGTCCCATGGCAGAGTTCGTGTGCTGAGTCCCGTGGGAGGAGTAAGCTTTTTAAGAAGAAGAGATAGAAGATACAGAATTCTTTAACTATCGTGTGCAGCTTATGCTGCTGGTTCATCATTCTCTGGGGTGTTGCTGATGCGATGCCGCTCTATTTACAGTGTACTGGTACTCATTTGCGACCTCGGAAGGATGACAGGCAGAGTCAACGCCCACGGCTATTAAATTCAACAGCTGAAGTGGGGATTTGGAACTCAGGATCCTCGATGCCCAAGCCCATCCATAGCCATCCTCGCATTGGTATGCATACTGCTGTGGCAGAGCGTTGGTGCTGCCTAAGCAGTCTCCTTGGCTATTGGGCACAATCCTGGACGGTCGCCACTCTCCGACAGAGGATACAGCAAGCTGCACATCATTTGCCCGACTCGAAAGATGGAAGCAGAGTCAAACCCCACCTGTAATAATTCAACAGCTGAGTGGATTTGAAAAACTCAGGATCCTCAATCCCAAGCACACCACCCTAACCACATGAAGCCAACACCATGCGCTATGCTTCTTCGAGTTATATCAACTACCACAGTGACATTGAACTTAAAGTGTACCCAATATAATTTCAAACAAACTTTATAAAGGTCTTGCTGACAAGAAGTATCTGCATGTAATTGCTGGAGTCATATAATCTATCGACGTTCTGATGAAATAAAAATACACAAATTCCAAATATCAAGCTAATCAACGTAACGTTTTGAAATGACTGAAGGGTACGGTGGTTTGAGTTATTACTGGAAGTAACGTGTAAATGATAGAGTTGGGATCTATCAGGAACAGGGGATGCGAGACGCGAGTAAGCGCACTCTGCTGTGGCAAAGAAAGCACAGGCCAGGATGTTGATTGGGGGGGCTCTGAGGTGGATTGGACTGCAAGACACCTAGGGCAAGGGATGGATGGGAAGCAACTTCAACAATAGCATGCAATGGATTAATCATTACAGAATGAAATAAAACCATAATCAATACCTGAGGCAATTCTGATGTTAACAAAGATGTGTTTTTCTTGCAGCACATTCTGAATACTGAGAAATTTCAAAGCGAAAAAAAGTAGAAATGTGTCATTTTCGGAATCTGCAATTTGGCAAGGTGTTAAAGCAGGCCGCACAGTAAATGCTTGTATAATCCAGCACAATCCCGCTAATGTTTTATTCACACTCGTAGGATTCAAGAAGCCAAGGTAAGAGGAGTCTCTCAAGATAATAATCTGGCAATGGGTGAATGTATGGAGGATGAGTCATTTCCGGGAAACGAGACAAAGTAGACCCGAACCTCAAGGCGAGTCGAAAGGTTGTATTCACAAGATTTGCGTCTCAAAGTTCATACTTGGGATCGGCACAAATGATCAAAGGTGAGAAACGTGTCGCTGTTCATATGCCATTCAAACGCTCCAATGGAATAAACAAGAAGGCTCTTTGTGGTGGTGAACAAGCCAAGCAGGGCAGATACAATTATCAAGTGCATCCGGTGAAAGCAAATTTACTTTGCATCCAGCAAATTTAGCCATTCAAGAAATACTATGGTTTGGGAGATATTCTATCATAATAATTATTATTATAATTACAATCAGTCACAAATTTCAAGACTGGAAAAGACAAATTTAATCTGTTCAATCTAAGTCTTCCTCCAAGGTTCCGCAGAACGATATTGTTGTGGAATGCCTTCCAGAGGTAACTTTGCATTACATCGCGATATCTATTTCCCAACTGCCTGCACTGGAATAAGTGTGAGGTAATTCGATTGTGACATAGAAAATGCATCGTTTTTATGCATACAAAGCTGCTATCTACCTATAGTCTGGTCGATGGAGGTTTCGACCCGGAAAAAAACCATAAAAATGGTAAAATATTCAATAAAGTCTCATTAGAAGCACAGTTTTTTGTTGAAGAACATTTCCAAAATCCGCTAAAATCGTGTTTGTACAAAAACAATTAGATCCATTTTAATTTTTTCGCATGACGGTCACAAAATTGAAGGAGATTGCAGTTTTTGGGACTTTTTGAAAAGCCGTGTCTCCACTTGGAACGCACTGCATCCTGCCTCAGGTATTCAGTCTTGTCTGATTTTATCTGTCTAACTACTGAGTGTCTGATGCCTTAAAGCTTCGTCGTTCGTTCATCGTCTCAAGGTCGTGATTAGGAGGATATTACACTGTATTATTTTACCTCCACCACCGAAGGTGGACGGAGGTTAACCTTTCACCCGTTTGTCTGTTTATTTGTCTGTGAGCAGGATATCTCAAAAAAGTTATGGACAGATTCAGACAAAACCTGGTGGCAGGTTGGGTGTGTGACAAGGAAGAATTGATAAGATTTTGGTTAAGATCTGGTCTGGATCCAAATGAGAATTTTAATTCAAGTGATTTCTCACCATTCAGAAACAGGGCCAAAAACCGATTATATCGCACAGTATTTCAAAAGGTTGTGTACAGATTATGACAAAACTTGGTGTAATGAGTTGGGTTTGTGACAAGAACAATCTGATTAGATTTTGGTGAAGATCTGGATGCAGATCCGGCCTATCATTGGCTTACAAATCGTAAACTGTTCAGCCTGGCGGAGGGATGTGCTCTACCGAGTACCCTTCTAGTTCTGTTTGGTATTTCTGTCCCTTTGCTCGTTTCAAGGCACTTTAAAACCACTTGGTGTCTGGGTGCACTCAAGCATCTCTGATTGCCATCAAACTAGAGAGTTCAAAGAACACGTTACTCACGCAGTGCTCAAGTATATACCCGAATTAAAATTAAACAATGTTAAAGATTGTTAAAAAAAATTCCAGAAGTTTAGCGTGGTTGAAGCAGTCTTATACACCACAATATTGAACATTTCCAAGTACTGTAATGCATAAACAGAAGGGGTTTGAAAGTGAAAGAAGGCAATTTGTGTTCTACATTATTCAATTTAAATAAAATAAAGATTGTAAAAGTCATACAAATAAATTAATTCCAGAATGTATCACCACTGATACAGTGCATTACACCACCTGATCGAACACGATACATTAGTTATTGTGCTTGTTGTACGGTGTCCTTTATGACGTCCTTAAAAACGAACTTTCCAATTTGGAAACGATTTTAAATTTTGTTTACAGTTAGAAATTTAAATAGTCTCACTCCTCTCTGTGCATGTGTGGTCAGCCAAATTCAGAAGCAAAGTACTGTTAAACAGCAGGTTTGTTTCCAATTTATGTTCAAATATAACATTCAATTTAAATAAGTTGTTCCTTGATCATAAACTGGTGTTTGCAGACAGACAGATGGATGTGAACCAATTGGCTAACCCTGCTTTCGCTTTGCCGGTGCAAGGTAATCATGCACATCCATTAAGGACAGATTGGTTCAGGCAGATAGCACCCAGCCATGAGGAACGTGTCTGCATATAGCAATTTTGCTCAGCACGACACATCAATTGGCTTGGTGGTTCCATTGGAGTATGGTATCGTAGCAAACAGACCTGTGATCCGACTTGGAACAATTCAAATCATTGTGCAGTCTCGACGGCTGTGAACTCCTTTTCTTCCCTCCAAGGTTTGAAGAAGGATATTATCCGCCCCCTCATATTCATCAGCCATCACCTCTCCTTCTCTTTAATATTTTCTAATCCTCCCCAACCCCAACCCCACCCCACACCAGGTGTGGTTTCCAGGTTATTGTGTTTTCTCCCTCTTAGCCCAAGAGCCCACAAAGGTTTTATGTTATGTTGTTCGCCAAAAGGTCTGAGAGTTGTTCCTAGAGTGAAAATGTCTGTAGAATTTGAATATGCTGGTCTGTATAAAATCCACTTGGACAGTTTTCCAAAATCGCGTTTTTATAGGGGTACCCTATAATTTCCCGTGAACGCATTTCGTTTCGTAAACGTTCCGAACGAACTTTATAAGTAATTAATTTTGACTCAAGCCCAATAGCTACACCCAAAATGAGATATCATGCTCAAGCTTATCGTTGTCGGATTCTATGAACTATTCTGTTTCTCAATTTGACTTAAAAAAAGTTGGATTAGCCTGATTTCAATGATTAACCCCAATTTTACTTACCGGCAAATTTTATTATCTTTATATTTTTTGTGTATTTTTTCCAATCCTGAAGTTTTCAAGAGGATTATTTACAAAACAAAATGCACTATTTTGAAGAACTATCATTCCCCTTTCCTATGCAAAAACAATCATGCAAAACGGTTTATATTTTGCAGAGTAATGAAAAAAAAAAAAGAGTATACATGTGGTTACTTGGAAAATATCCGCAGTTTCGAGATTTACACAATTCTCAAGCAAAGTGACTCATTGCAAAATATTATGTTTTATTTGATATAGTGATATACTACCTCAATGTTCTTTGCAAGTGAAAAGTTCTTGTCTGAGTAGTATACCCAGGTAATTGGTTTTTTGTACTCTATTTCAGTTGAAATAGATGGTCGGACGTCGTTTCATTTTTTGTTGGCACAAATGTGACATACTCTAACTATAGCAGATGCATGTATATATTCTATCTTCTGTTGACCAGACTACCGATGTTTATGTATAGCACGCAGTATCCCTGTATAATGAATGTAGTGGTGGTGTGGAATAGCATTTTTTTTCTTTCTTTCAGGTTCACCAACAGCAAACAAAATGACATCAAAACGTACATGCATTCTCCATATTCACGGTAAAAACTACCAAAGAAGTCAAACCTTTCGACGACAATACATGGCGGAAAGTGAATTCTGTTCATGAAAGAGACATTCCACAGTAAAAGACTCAAGTATTTCAGAATAAGCCTTCCTGCTGAATATGACCAGACAACTGGTTATCACAAACAGTGCTACAAAGATTTCACCGCACTGTCCATTGCAAATGTGGAACAAGATTCAGCTGGCCCATCACGATCACACGTACTGCGTTCTGAAGTAGAACACACAGAGGCAAGTTCTACAGGCATCTTTGAGAAAAAGTGCCTGTTCTGCAATCCATCACCAAGTCACTTGGAAAGGCAAGCGGAAGTGTTGGGACCTGTATGGCTGACATGGGTGAGGAAAGCATAAAAAATGCAGCTGAACTTGCGCAAGATAACGTGATGCTTGCAAAGCTAGGAGGTCTCGACATGAAGGCAAAGGAAGTACGATATCACCACTCCTGCAGGAAAAATTACATACATCATTGCCAACCGCAGTACAGAAAGATGACGACATGACGTCTTAAAGTTGGCCGCTCACAAAGCAGCATTCCAGGAACTCCAGAAGCATATCGATGTAACCTTGGTGTCAAATCAAGGAGCAGAATACCTTGTCATCATTGCACATGCGCTACCTCACCTTGCTTGGAGAAGATGAGATGACATATCCCGCTAGAAGCTTGGCCGACAAGATCCTGAATACATATCCAAGTGAACTGACCAGTCATTGTGTAAGTCGCAAGACGGGGACAATAATACATAATGCTAACCTCAGTCAAGATGCCGCAATCAGGCATGCCAATTTTGATGATCATGCAGTACAAGAAGCTGCATTCTACTTCGGTCCCTGATATTGAAGGTTCAAAGCGCACAGGATGACTTACCAAGGCCAATCACAACGGAAGCGTTGGAAGGAGGACAGGCACACCCTCCTGATGCTGTCCTTAAGTTCGTCAGGGTTCTGTGCACAGGATCAAACAAGCCGCCTTGGGACGAACGCATTGAGAGAATGGTGAAATCTGTGTCCGATGATGTGTTGTACGTCACAACTAGGCCAGAATAAAACTAGAGAAACACCTCTGCATGGGACTCGCTTTAAAAAGTATGACAGGAAGCCGGAAAGTTGTTGAGATTCTGAACCGATTTGGACACAGTGTAGGCTATCACACAGCCGAGGCCCTAGAGACCGAATTAGCCACTGACATCTCTGGTCGTAAATGTACCACACCCGATGGAATCACCAAAATGGTCGGACTTTGTACCAGTTTAGCATGGGACAATTACGATGAGCTTACGGAAACACTGTCAGGCGGCGGACCTTGCACGATACTGTAGGTATCTGCTATCAGAATGAGCCGAACATGACACTGGACGAGTCACCCAAAGAACCTCCTCCCAGCGACAGCTAACTTCAGTGGCCACTGCTGGCCACAGAGTTATAGTTCGAAACGAGTATTCCACCTAAAGGAACACACTTGGAACCATATCACAAGAAACCTAAGATGACAGTCTTTCAGTATGCAGTCAAAAGCATACCAAGACCACGCGCATCTCACTGACATGGAATAGAGAGATATTTGTTACGAATTTGGAATTCAATGCACACAACATACAGGTTCCCTTAGTCAGCTATGTCGATAAGTGCATGTTCCCTAAAATAGCTCACCTTCCATTGTTTAAATGTTTTGAAATCGATTAGATGCGCTGCGGATCGATTTAATAGTTAGGGAGCAAACAATGGAGACGTCCCTCCCCCTCTTCTGCGAAGAGGAAGAAGAACCCTGCGGTGACGTCAACAACTCCCTCCCACCCGTGGTTGAGCGGGGGGTGGATCACGAGGGCATGAGTCACGCCGGGTGCGGGGGAGGGGGTGCAAAGGATAAAGAGGACATCTTTTCTTTGTTTGGGAAGAGTTCAAAAGAGTCCCGTGGGAGTCCCGTGGTAGGGCTGAGTTAGTGGGCTGAGTTGTGGGAGTCCCATGGCAGAGTTCGTGTGCTGAGTCCGTGGGAGGAGTAAGCTTTTTGCTTCGGCAGTTGGGGGAGTCGGGAGGAACCCAGAAGCCAAGGAGCTGCGTGGAAATCCGGGCGTCGCAAAGGAGACGCGAGCTGGAGGCGCAGCCTTGCCTGCTGTGTCGCGCAAACCGCGCGTTCGTGTGGAGAGAGCCGGAGAGAGCTCGCCTGCCACACGGAAGGCCCAACTCGACCCGCGGCTACGCTAGCTGCCGTGGGGAAGGAGCATCGCGGGTCGCCCAAGCGCGTTCGTGTGGAGAGACCGGAGAGAGCTCGCCTGCCACACGGAAGGCCCGAGCTCGACCGCGGCTCGCTAGCTGCCGTGGGGAAGGAGCATCGTGGGTCGCCCAAGCCAGACACCACGAGGGTGCAGGTAACCTGCAACGGTCTCGTGGGACTCGTTCGGTCTGCCAAGTCCCACGCCATAAAGACCCAAGAGGTCCAGTCTGACCCATTGCTTTGATGGGGTCTTTTTCCTGCTTTTCTTTCGAAGGAATGTTGTGGCGCCGAGTCCCGTAAGTAAAACTGTGTAAGTGACTGTACATTAATAATTGCTTATAGACGGTTGTAGTTCTTTTGTTGCTTGTATAATTGCATACGTGTTTTGCCTTATTTAATTGCATACGTGTTTCATTATAATAAATGTCCTTGTGTAAATGTAAACCTGCTCGTTTCGTCCATTCCCTCATTGACTGAACATTTCGTTTGTTGGGAGTTAGAAAGCCGTTGGTTTGCCGTAATAGGGGACATTTGGACCGACGGTTTCTCGGCGATTACGCCGCTCGGAATCGCGCACGGACAAGCTCGCCTCGGCGGTTTGTTCGTACGAGATCCGTCGAGGGTGGAATACCCTGGTAGTTGGATCACGTGGGTATTTAGGACATTGAAGATTGGCAATCGACCCTACCCCACGTGATCTGCCGATTGGCGTATTTCGGTTCTTGTACAAGGACCCGTCGCTCGGAGTTATCCGGGCGGCGATCTATATTCCGGGCGATCGGTCGGCCGACTCGACTTGCGGCTCCGTTCAGAGCGGTCGTTGGCGGCCGACCCCCGGCCAGTAACAATTGGTTGTCAGGAGTGCGATTCGGCCCCCTCCGCCTCCGTAGCAAAATTCACGGAGTCGGATCAGGGGTATACGGAGCGAACCCCACCCCCGTGTCCCCAAATTACGAGCGTTATAAATTTTATTCCCAGCACGTAAAATGTTCAGCCAAGGCGAGCAGGGGCAGGAGGGATTAGGAATGGATTTGGAAATGTTAGAATCTATGGCTCAGGACGAAATGACCATGCAGGACACTCCATTATGCAGGTTAACTATTCCCGCAAATAAATGCAGAGTCCGCAATGTGCGCAGCGGCGGGGGCCGCGGTGTATGACACCCCCCCTCCCCTCTCCGTCAAAATCCCTCCTCAGTCCCCGTCAGATCCGCGCCCGGTAATGGCGAAGCGACTGCCACCGGGCCACCTGACAGGGGCCAGCTATTAGAAAATATTGCTGGCAAAAATGGATGAGAATGTGCAAACGCTGCGGGGTGAGATGCAGAGCATGGGGCGAGCCTGCAGGCGGGCATAATCGCAATTGTGTGCAACGAAGCGCTACGGTGGAGTGCAAAATGGCGGCGCCACGTATTGGAGCGAACGAGCTGGGAGGGAGTGCAACGACTGTCTGGCCCGCGATGGAAGCGGGGAGGACAAAGTAATTCGGGAGACGTGTTGGGCGAGACTCGTGCAGGTGACGAAAAAGTGACGGTGACACAGAGGAAAAATTAAATGAGGTGACTGAGACATGCAGGACGAGACACGTGGAGGTGACTGAGAAATGCACGGAGACGCAGGAGACAAAGGAAGGAACACCGAGCCACGGGGAATAGAACAGGAAACAGAGACGAAAACCAACAAGAAATGGAAATAATAAACGAGGTGACTGAGATAAAGCAAGTAGAGGAGAAACTCCAGGTAGAAGACGAAACACACACACACAGGATAGTGAGGGACAATGGGTTGAGCTGGGGGAGTGTTTTGTGACCCGGTCAAGCAGCAGGATAGCCTCCTTCAGGAACGAGGTGAGGGACTGTGCCCCCTTGAGGCGGATCGCGACGAGGAGAGTCCGGTCGAGCCTTGCGAGGTAAAGGGGCGAGTGCTGTGAATGGGTGCACGCGGAGCTTGGGGTTATGGAACCCCGGGACCCCTTGAGGTGGTGCTAATTCCCAGCGTGGTTGTTCCGGTGTGTGTGGTGTCGAAATGTGTGTTTGCGAGTGTGCCGAAATGCGTGCTTTCCAGCACGCATGGTGTGGATGAGCACGCGTGTGTGATGAAGCACCGTGTGTGGATGAAGCACCGTGTGTGGATGAAGCACCGCGTGTGGATGAAGCACCGCGTGTGGATGAAGCACCGCGTTGGATGAAGCACGCGTGTGGGACACCGCGTGTGGATGAAGCACCGGTGTGTGGATGAAACACCGCGTGTGGATGAAACACCGCGTGTGACAGGAACCGCGTGTGTGAGTAGTATGGTGTGTGTGAGTGAAAGGCGATGTGTGAGAGAGACAGCGTGTGTGAGGTCGCTGTACGTGAGGGAGATGACAGTCGGTATGCGGGAGAACGCAACCGCATCCCCGTGTCCGAGTGCCATGGTGGAGTGTGTGAGCGTCGTGGAACGCAGGAGTGTGTGCGTGAACGGCGACGACGACGGGACCAGATGAAGGACAAGGGCCGAGTAGCGGCCGTAGCTGAATTGAGCACCGTGCCGGGTTTGCACAGCAGCGAGCGCGGGGTCCGTGCTGTGCTACGCACAAGGCCGCCACGTGCACGGCTGCGCAGGTGAAACCCGGTCCGAAACGCCAGCGGTGAATGTTAGCCGATCCGCGGACGGACAGAAGCTAGGCTGGATTCGGAATTTGGACCGGATGGGTTCTCCACGCGAGCGTGTTTGAAAGTAAGCTCCGACGAGCAAGCACATGTGTTCGCGTGGGGAACCCCTCGAAACGCGGGGCTTGCTTTGAGATGCGCAGAGTGACGTCATGGCTGCATGTGTTTGGAATCCGGCAGAAGGGAATTCCTGCGGACGTTACCGTCCAAGAGGGACGAGGTGCGCGGGGCGAAGCAGCTGCCATGACGTCACGGAAAAGAGCGCAGGCTGTGAGTTGCCGCGCTGGTGTGCGCAAGAAGAAGAAAAAAAAGAAGTAAAGCGAGCCTCGCCACTTCGAGTGGACATGAGTCCCAGGCAAGGGGTGGAAGACCCCCTTGTTGGGGCACAGAAGTACTAGTTAGGAGGATGGGTTAGAGTTAGTTAGACCGGCTTCATGGGACATGGGTTGTACCTCATGGAGCCTGTGGAATGGATTAGTTAGAGGGATTTTAGTTTAGATTTAGAAATGGGGATTGTTGGATTATTGGAGACATGGACAAGACCTGGAAATTGTAGTGGAGACGTAGCTTAGCTACGTAGAGTAAATGGAACGTGCATGAGTTTTAAGGGATGACGAGGAGCACGAGTTAGTTAGGGGATTTAATTAGGAAGGATGGCAGTATAGAGTGTTGGTGTGAGTTGTGAAATGGGAGTGCGTGAGGAATGAGTGTGGACAGCGGGCCCAAGTGTGTGAGTGGAGCGAATGTGGTATGCATGGTGCGGATGACTGATTGGGGGGAGGAGTGATTCACCAAGAGACCCAGGGTTCAGTTTAATGTTAGTTAGTGGGTAGTCAAATTTACTAACAGGAGGTCGTTTTGTTGTTGGTGTCGAGAGAAGGCACGAAACCCGTTTGGAGGGGTGCAAGAGTTCATGGACCGGCTGGAGCGTGGCTGTGGAAAGGTGAGTTTTGTTTAGTGGGCACCCGGGCACCAGACTAGTCGGCCAGAGTAGGCCAAGGGCCCAAGAGGGGCCGGGATAGTGTAGTGGCACGGGCGACCCGTCGGAAACGGGACCGTAGCGCCAGAATGCCACGGGGCAGTGTAGTGGGCACGGGCGACCCTCGAAAGGGACCCGGGGCATCAACACGCCACGTGGGCATCGGACGGGGGCAATGCCAGAGAGGGCAACCCCCCGCGTTGTAGGGAGCAGCTAGGCTCGGAGACAGCCAGCGGCCTGGGGTGCCATGGTTAGAGTTTGGCAGAGGGGAGTTCCTGCCAGTTGAGCCACGCTGCCCAGCCAGGAAATTGTGCGAGGGCACGTATGAAAATTTGAGGGCAAGGCCCAAATTTATAATGGACACCACACAGGCGACGGGAATCATGGTTTTTAGAACCGATAGTTTTAATGTGTGAGGCGTTTTTGGAAAGCCCCGGGGTAGTTCAGGTTAATGAATGTTAGGGTAGATAGGAGATGTACCCCTTCGCACCATCCATCCCTTCGCTCGTTGTAGGCCGCTGGACTCACCTTGTAGATCGCTAACTCTGAGGAGGCCATTCTGAGGCTTCGTTGGGCTCGAGACAGGACGCTAGTCTCTCCCTATTCCCTCCAGAGAGGGAACGTAGGGGTTGGGAGTAGGCTAGGTGGACATGATAGGCTAGCCGGACAAAGACAATAAAGGGGGTTAGGGAGACAATTATAAAAGGGAAATAAAAATAAAGAGGGGCTAAATTTTGTTGTTTTTGTGGCAAATTAAGGGAGCGGGTATGGACAGAGACAGGCAAAGGCGATAGAGTGGGGGGAGACAGTAGGCTAGGTCTGAGCCCGCCTTCAAAGCGCGGCACCACCGCACTCTCCCAACCTGATGGAACCACACCAGAGGCCGGCCAGCTTCACCTGTCGGCCTGTTGTGCTGCAGCCACCGTTCTGATGGACTTGCCTTGCCATGCCTCGTTTGCCTGCCTCTGCCATGACCCCATGCCTGCTAGCCTTGTTTGCGTTCGCCCCTGTGTCCATCCATCACCATGTGCGCCAGGACCATCCAGTTTTGCAAGGACTGCCCTGCAGGCAGCCTGTGCATCCAGTCCATTTTTTTGTGTTTTGCGACCATCTCCATCCATTCCCCTGCACCAAAGACTTTGCTATGACTTTTGCCTTTCCCCTTTCACAGATCACAGTCCTGGGCCATGGTTAGTGTAATGTAATAGATAAGTTAAGATTGTAAATACGTGGAACCCCACCTGCATGTTTGTTTTAGCGCCGGCAATTTTAGTTAAGTTGTCCGAATGAGTCTGTGAGAGTTTGTTTAGTTAGTTACGCAGCCGCATTAGGTTATTTATTTTTGGGACACGTATAAAGAAATGTCGCACTCAGGGATCCGAAGGTAGAACGTACTCGGGGAAAACTTACACATGCTGGTCACACGAAAATTTGACGACTCGGACGAGTCTGTAAAAAGGGGAGGGGTAGTGTTACGAATTTGGAATTCAATTGCACACAACATACAGGTTCCCTTAGTCAGCTATGTCGATAAGTGCATGTTCCCTAGATAGCTCACCTTCCATTGTTTAAATGTTTTGAAATCGATTAGATGCGCTGCGGATCGATTTAATAGTTAGGGAGCAAACAATGGAGACGTCCCTCCCCCTCTTCTGCGAAGAGGAAGAAGAACCCTGCGGTGACGTCAACAACTCCCTCCCACCCGTGTTGAGCGGGGGGGGATCACGAGGGCATGAGTCACGCCGGGTGCGGGGAGGGGTGCAAAGGATAAAGAGGACATCTTTTCTTTGTTTGGGAAGAGTTCAAAAGAGTCCCATGGTAGGCTGAGTTCGTGTGCTGAGTCCCGTGGGAGGAGTAAGCTTTTTGCTTCGGCAGTTGGGGGAGTCGGGAGGAACCCAGAAGCCAAGGAGCTGCGTGGAAGTCCGGGCGTCGCGAAGGAGACGCGAGCTGGAGGCGCAGCCTTGCCTGCTGTGTCGCGCAAACCGCGCGTTCGTGTGGGAGAGCCGGAGAGAGCTCGCCTGCCACACGGAAGGCCGAGCTCGACCGCGCTACACTAGCTGCCGTGGGAAGGAGCATCGCGGGTCGCCCAAGCGCGTTCGTGTGGAGAGAGCCGGAGAGAGCTCGCCTGCCACACGGAAGGCCTGAGCTCGACCGCGGCTACGCTAGCTGCCGTGGGAAGGAGCATCGTGGGTCACCCAAGCCAGACACCACGAGGGTGCAGGTAACCTGCAACGGTCTCGTGGGACTCGTTCGGTCTGCCAAGTCCCACGCCATAAAGACCCAAGAGGTCCAGTCTGACCCCATTGCCTTTGATGGGGTCTTTTTCCTGCTTTTCTTTCGAATGAATGGTGTGGCACGAGTCCCGTAAGTAAAACTGTGTAAGTGACTGTACATTAATAATTGCTTAGGGCCTGTCACACCTTGACGTTTTAACCAGCAATGGCAACGTATAAAAATGTATGTAAAACGTTGGCGTACGCTGAATTTTGATGTTTTTTTTAAAGTTTTGGGCGTATTCATAACGTGTCGGTGTATGCATAACATATTAGTAATGGGCACAGAACGTTTTGTTGTGTTATTGATAACTTTTACCAACGAATGCTTAGCCTGTTGTCGGCGTTCAACACTATGCCCAACGATAGTTTAACTACGCATAGCGCGCTAAACGTATCGTCGACGAACTCGTGGCGTAGCCTGTTAAGAACCTGCCGGACGCCGATTTAAATCATAACCGCCTGAGAATTTGAAGTGTCAACATCGCAGTCCACCTTGACGATTTGCCAGCGTATGCCGACCGATGAAAAATGTGTCTAAAACGCTAGGGCACGTCAAATACGGTATAGGTAAGTTGTGTATACGTTAAGAGTAGGCTGGAAAACAATGAAGTACGCTGTCATATTACGTGGTACGTGTAATACGTCGTGAAATTTCAAGCATGCTGAAAATTTACGACGTACTCGGCGTATGGCTAACACGTTCCGCATGCGTTGTCATATGTTCCTGGCATGCTCCGCGATCGTTTACACACGACGGACACACGTTACTTGTAGGTTACTCATAAGTCGAAACACGTCAAGGTAATATTTAACATACCCGCAACCTAATTTTCAACCAATGGGTAACGTCCTTTTAACCTATGAGTAGCGTGCTCTGAACCTATGTTTAACGTGCTTAAAACCTATGAGTAACGTGCATGAACCTATTTGTAACTTGCCTTGAACCAATGACTAGCGTGCTATGAACCTATGAGTAACGTGCGTTTAACCTATGTGTAGCATGCTTTGAACCTAAATATAACGTGCTTCTAACCTTTGAGTAGCGTGCTTTGAACCTATGTGTAACGTATCTCAAACGACATTGTCGTTTGTAGACGAATTAGATTGACGTCTTCCGGACGACCACAGCACTTACTGAACGTGTTTCTAACTTACATCTACCGTGTAATGGCGTATTGGCAGTGTTAAGGGAATTGGTATATACAAATGGGCTTCACAAGAGGAACCCATCATTGTTCCAGACCTCATGTTGAGTAGATGTCAATGCCAGTAGTATCAGTAGTAGTAATACTATTAGCAGTCGTTGGTGTGCGTGACAGTAGTAATAGTAGTAGTAGTTGTAGTAGTAGCATTGGTCGTAGTAGTATGTCTATGTCAGTAGTATGTGAGCGTGATGGGAGGGTGTGGGTGATGATGGATCCTCTTATCGTCCACGAATAGGAGACTACTTTGCACATTGTTCGATGTTCTTTTCGGCTAATTTTTTTTCCTCATTCCCACGATGAATATTTCTTTGTTTTATTTTTTAAAGTATTAAAAACGACTTTGACAAATGCACAATGTACTAGTAATGACACAGAATGCTTCGATAACTTATAGATAAGTTATACCAACGATTGTTTATCGTGTTTTAGTTGTCCACAACCTATGCCCAACGATAGTCTAGCGTATGCATCGCGTAATAATTCCCAAGCACGTTATTCATAGGTTATAAATAAGTCACGGGTACCCTAAACATTACTTTGATGTGTTTCGACGTATGAGGAACTTTCAAGTAGCGTGTTGCGAAGTGTGAACAACGTTCGTGTAGCGTGCTTACAAAACGTTACTCATAGGTTAGAAATAAGTTTCGGGTCACGAGTTACCTCTACGTGTTTCGACTTATGAGTAACATACCATTAACGTGTGTCAACGATCGCATAACGTGCCTACAACTTATGGCCAGCGTGGCGGAACGTGTGAGCCAAACGCCGAGTACGTCGTAAAATTTCAAGCATGCAAAATTTTTTGGACAACCAAAAAGTACAACGTTTTAAACCAGCGTAATACGACCTACGGTAGTGTTTTTCAGCGTGCACCTAACGTACACATAACGTACCCATAACGTATTCGACGTGTGCCAGCGTTTTAGACAAATTTTCATAAATCGGCATACGCTGGCTAAATCGTCAAGGTGTGACAGCCCCTTTATAGACGGTTGTAGTTCTTTTGTTGCTTGTATAATTGCATACGTGTTTTGCCTTATTTAATTGCATACGTGTTTCATTATAATAAATGTCCTTGTGTAAATGTAAACCTGCTCGTTTCGTCCATTCCCTCATTGACTGAACATTTCGTGTGTTGGGAGTTAGAAAGCCGTTGGTTTGCCGTAATAGGGGACATTTGGACCGATGGTTCTCGGCGATTACGCCGCTCGGAATCGCGCACGGACAAGCTCGCCTTGGCGGTTTGTTCCGTACGAGATCCGTCGAGGGTGGAATACCCGCGTAGTTGGATCACGTGGGTATTTAGGTACATTGAAGATTGGCAATCGACCCTACCCCACGTGTCTGCCGATTGGCGTATTTCGGTTCTTGTACAAGGACCCATCGCTCGGAGTTATCCGGGCGGCGATCTATATTCCGGGCGATCGTCC
>CM068958.1:44945205-44965604 GCA_035128595.1 Eptatretus atami | reverse complement strand
GAACCCCAGGCATCATTAAATGGTATATTTCTGTGATGTAGCAGGACACATAAGAAAGGAGGCTGCAAAATATCACGATTACAATCCAGGATGGAAGATTAGAGCACGGTTGCAAGGAGTGTTTGGAGGTTGGGGAGGAACCATTCTCAGGTTCATGCTGACAGGATTGGCTGCATTGATTGGAATTTTCATTATATTGTCGATATTCAAAGCAGCCATTATGGCTGGCTTGCGAAAGTGCATTACAGGATGGCATCTGAAGTCAACACCGAAGAAGCACAAAACCAAGCCCGAACCTGAGATGACACTTTTAGCTGGAGCTAGGGAAAGGGACTTTCCAATAAAAGGGGCAATTTCCCCGCACCACCCACAACCACTATTGTACACCCCCCCCATCCCCCCTCCCTCCCCCCCCCGCTACCATTGCTCCCGATGTATACCTTTGTGCACCAGGCACCTGTGATTAAAGATGAGGAACTTATTCAATTGATGGCAGCAGCTAAACTTGAGAATGATGATTTGCATATAATGTTTGGAAAGGAAGATGAAAATGTAAATGTAGATGTGGACCGAGATGCTGCAGGTTCTGGCATAAATGTAAAAATGGAACTGTAAATGGATGTGCATCAGTTAGTACGAGTTCAGACTCACACCTTAAGCATGAGCAGTTTTTGGATGGAGATTTTACTGAGTGATTTGTTAATCAGAGGGTTGGCATGTGGTTCCATCTTTAGTGGGGCAGGTAGCTCTCTCCCTGGGTTAGAGGAGTGCAGGGGGAGCCTTTCGACTGCCATGGAGACCATCTGGAGCTGCCCCGAAGGATGGAACTCCTCCCAGGGAGTGGTCTGTCTGCACCATGAAGCTGGGTCATCTGCCGGCCTGAATTAAGAAGATGCTTGATTGTGATTTAATAAACATTGATTCTTAAAAGTAACAAGAGGAGGGAATGTTGGGATTTGTACCTTTTTCTTTAAAGCTTTTGTTTCTTCCCAACTCAATTCACTCGCCTGCAGTTAATTAAAATATATTCCTGCTTGGGACATTGTGTGTGAGATAAGGAAGGTTAACCTTGAATGATTCAAGGGAGCATTGTGTAGCAGAATCTGGGAGGAAAACCTCTGATCTTGCTTATCAGTTTGATATATATCGCCAGGACAGAGGCCAGCTGGTAATCCAGCTGGTCCTGGGATGAAAGGGAAGACGATTATGCAATTAAATTTGTTGGAGATAAAACCATGTATATATATGTGAGGGAGTGACTCGATCATTCGGGCAGAGCACTCTCCGGGTTCCTCAAATGCAAATTGTTGTGCCTGGGGTGTCTTCCGTGCGCAAATATTGATAGATAATAAACAATTTTCTCAAGTATATCGACGTCTTAATGCCTCAGTAAAGGGTGATCGACGCCTCGACATTTTATATATATATATATATTACAGTCATGCGCCGCTTAACGATGTTCCGGGCAACGACGGATCGCATATACGACGGATCTGCCAGCTCTGAAAAAAAAAAAAATGAAAAAAAAATGTAGCTGAAAAATTCCTATCGCCGAGTGATGAAGCCGACGTAGCGCTGCCAGTCGTATAAAAATAGCACATACAATTATGTACGCTGTACAGTACATAATACTTCATAATGATAATAAACGACAGTGTGGCCCTGTTATAATGCGATCGTTGAGGTCCATAAAATGT
The DNA here is from genome assembly GCA_035128595.1 of Eptatretus atami. Taxonomy (NCBI): domain Eukaryota; kingdom Metazoa; phylum Chordata; class Myxini; order Myxiniformes; family Myxinidae; genus Eptatretus; species Eptatretus atami. The sequence goes on along the minus strand of CM068958.1, from coordinate 44,963,907 downwards.
CATCGCGAAAAAAGCAGGGTCGTGCTAAATCGGGATTCAAGGAAATCGGCTTTCAAACTGAACCAATGTTTGCACGTTTACCTTCCAGCAAGTAAATTACCTTTAAATTGAAGAATTCCACGAATAAATCGTTTTTACAGTCGAAATTAAAACACAAATTTCTTTTTGGTGAAGCTTTTCATGTTGTTAAAACAATTGCACTGTTCCGAAAATATATATCACAATTGACAGGAGCTCGTTTCTTCATTTATAAATTATAACATCGATGCAATGATTACGTATTTATAAAATCCAAACGCTATTTATTCATCTTTCTATAATCGATGCGAGAGGAGATTGTAAGCTGCTGCTAACAACACCGATGGCCGTCATGAACAGCACAAAGGTAAAACTAACGTGTCTTCCGTCTCTCTTGGATGTGTGTTACAATTGCCGACAGTATTCAGTACAGTAACATGCTGTACAGGTTTGTATCCGAGGAGCAATAGGCTATACCATATAGCCTAGGTGCTAGGTTTGTGTAAGTACGATGTTCGAAAACGAAAACGAAAAAAAAAAATGATGTTCGCACAACGACGACGTCGCTTAACGACGCGTTTCTCAGAACGTAACCCCGTCGTTAAGTGGCGCATGACTGTATATATATATATATATATATATATATATATATATATATATACTCTTCCCATGCTCTTCTCGCCGAAGAAGCTGCATAAAGCAACCAAGAAAGGCTACCAAGATAAGCCCATTGCTGTTTCAAACCCTTCCCAGAGTTCCTCCACAGCTGCAAAGACATTCACAAATAGTACACACATGACAATCCCAATGCTCACACCGCCTCGGCTGCCGGACCGGTTTCATCGCTTATTGGCAAATCATCACTGACAGCGCAGACAGAAATGCATACCAACGATGCTCCCAAGCATGTTCCACACGCAAATGTCAAAAGCAGTCAATATATAAATGATAAAGACCAACTCACATATCCTGCTGGTATGTGTAATATATATATATATAGTTACGGATCTGGAAACCATATGCGTTCAAACATACAGATGTCCCAAGGGTCAGTTATACCGTTAAGTACGTGTGAGAGAGGTCCCTTCCTTTTGTCTAGTGGGAGAATCAAAAGTGTGCGTTGCGATGTCCTTTTCGGTAGGTTATTACATCTAGCGACCATCCAACAAACCATCTAACGACCATCCAACAGACCCTCTAACGAACATCCAACCCACGGTACCTTCCAGCGCTTGCAACCCTCGCCTCGCTGGCCATAGCATACGGGGCAAAAACGTCCAGTCCGCCGTTCCTTTGCGCTTCTACAAACGTTCCTTTTAAACGTTGGATCTTCCCCTTGAGTCCACACGCATGGAGGGGGGCGGGCCTCCCGGTTTGGCACTATTTTAAGCATCAGTCTTGGACACTAGTTTTTGCCTTGGTGTGTCTTTGGCAAAGATAAAATCACATTTTAATGCAGATCTGCAAATAAACTTATCTACTGCGTGTCTACTACTGCATGACACCACGTAACCCAAAATGTCATCAGGGATGTGTTATTGGATTGACTGATCAGTTGCGAGGACACAAGTGTTCTCTTGGTGGAACAAAAAAAAACCCCCCCAAAAAAACCTGTGAAATCAATATAGATAATGCATCAACAAAACAATATTTGCGAAACATATAAACGCATTCATAGTTGATGTATTACTTGATATTAATAACAAAACAAGTGACAATGATGGCAACAGTGATGGAAATCGTGATCATACCAATGTAGGGGTTGGGTTCCGGAAGATGCAGAATCGGTTCCAAGGCAAAGTCAGAGGCCCAAAGGTTTGCCCACTCCACCGGAATATCTGAGAGGGCACACAAGTTTTGGCTATGCTTGGATCAGCTTTGCTTTAGCTTCAAACACTCAAAAACCCCAAAATTATTGTACAGAGGAAAGCATGAATGTCAGAGTTGAGACACAAACCATTGAGCAAGCCGATCTTTCCAGGAATTTAACTTATTTGATCAGCATCAATGCCGTCAAACATTGAGAAATATCTCTCGAGGCCATCTACATAATTATGTGCACAGCAATTTTGTATAAAAGATTTTTGTGATATAAAAGGACAGACGTGCTCCATTGTATTAATCTATCGTCATCAAATGGCTCATCATTGTTCATATAATATTGTCGCGTAGATCTTAGCCATGCCCATTGCTGCCTATATTCAATAACTAAAAAAGAGGTTCCATCCTAAATCCTCCACCTGTTGAGTTACACACGCTGGAGCATTTGCACCAAGAGATTGCTGCGTTGGCTGGAGGGACAGGGAAGGAGACGGATGAAGCCGATCCGATTACATTCATTCATTTATTCACACTTCCAGTAGAAATATTGAATAAATAATTTGCGTTGTTGGTGTGGAAAGTCGGTTTTCCAAGACAGAGTTTATACGGTCAGGGGAAAAAGAATTGGAGCTGCCCCCGCTTTTAACAGAAAATATTCCACCCAAGATAATACGTATACCTTCGTCAATGTACGCTGTTCCAAACCAGTTCTCACGCAATGTACAGCATGCTTTGTGTCCCGCATCCTGTGATGCAAGCATCAGATTGGCTTGTTGTGGTGTCAATTGATCAAGCACAGAGACGATCACCTGAAGGCAACAAGGCAAGTTTTCCTTTTTGTGAATGTATCGATTGGTACAGCTACAACGTCTGCCTCATGTCTGTCTACAATGCCTGTCTGGTATGCATTACGCCTGCCTCATGCCTACACTAATCAAGTCAAATATATCCACAAAGGAGAGAATATAAGCATTGTTCAAAATGTGATGAAAATACCATGGGATCGTATTGCAGTAGGAGATAGCCTCCGGCAAGTGCGAGGTGTGGAGGATACATGTGCAATGCTTGGCAGATATCTTCGCAGTGTACAAGGGCCTCGTGCTCCTCTCCCCAGGAAAACTCATTTCGTTCAATTGCACTCACTTCTTCAAACACACTAGAAGGAAAATCACTGATGATTAAATGGACACTGTATTTTAATATGTATATATATATCGCTGTCACTTAAACAGCAATCCCATCCAGTTACCGTACACATGTGCATGGATGTAAACGATGCATAACAATCGCATCATTGTTTGTTTTTTTATAGTGAAAGATAAAGAGGGAGAATATCTCACCGCTGGTTAGGCCCTGCTTTTTGTAGCATCTTCAAGTATTGGAACACCAGGTGCACAACCTGGGAGGAAGAAGGGCATTGCTAAAACCAACAGAGCACAACTACCAGTCAGGAAAGTCAGAACAGAGAAGCTATTAAGAATAAAGTTGGCAGAGAATTTGGAATTTGCCTTTAAATATTGGAAAAAAGGTGTTTTTTTGGAATTGAGACCGAGTGCACACCAAAGGAAATGGAAAGTCGTGTTAACTGGTAGAACCAATGGCAATCAAATTGTGTTCACGAAAGGAACATGGATTTGTAATCAATGCAAGTGTGTGGAAGTAGTAGTGAGGTAGGGAGGTGGTGGGGCAGTTGGGGGGGGGGGGGGGGGGGGGGGGGGGGGGGGGGCAGTAGCATGGCGTAGTCGGTGATAGCTTCAAAATGTTGCACAGCACCTGTGGCCAGTGAGATAATCCATTGTCAGTGAGAGTGATGGCAACTGAAAGTAGAGCTCCTGTGGGGTTATGCTCAAATCCCAAACTGGAACCACAAAGCAACCGTGTCGCCCAACAACTGAAAAATAAAATACAATACAAACAATACAATAAGTGAGCAACTGCCGATTTCCAGATACAGATCGACTTGCAATTGCTGATGACTTATCTCACCGCTTCCGAAGTGTTGCCATGATGCCGCCTTTACCTTCATGACCAATAAGCCATGACAAATATGTCAATGGCTTTACCCTGCCAGGAGCAGAAAACAAAAAATACAAATGACAAACATTTCATTTACAAAAAAGAAAAGAAAATCTACACTCAATTGCAATCAAATATTTCTAATGAAACATTTTGATTTTATATATTTGACAATGCACTTTGCCTTTAGTTCACTTATCTGTCATTTGTCCATACATCTATGCCACTTCTTATCCCCATCTCTCCAAAATATCACACTGCATACTAGACATGATACTGTATCTGCTTCTGGCCAAGGGTGTCAGTTTGTTGCTCTGCTTGGTTCCTAACTTCTCTCTGTATGCCTTTTTGATAGGTAGAATGCCAGCATACCTTTTGAGTTGGTGCTTCTTCATGCAAACTATGTTGGGGAATTCGCACAACTTTCAAATCCCTTCAAATCAGGTCTCTCCATCTCTTCTGAGGTAAGGCGGTGCGAGGAGGCTGTGAACGCCAGCTGCAGAGTACCCATGCGATGGTTCAACATCCTGGCAATATGACCCAGCCAGTCTAGTCATATTCTTTGATACTGGTCCTGGATCTCCCCCACCCCCCCACGCCCACCCCCAAACAGCTCTCTGAATACACGTCATATTAATTGCATGGTCGATTGCTGTTGTCTAGAAATGCTGAGGACTGCCCTGATGCATTTATGGTGGAAGGCATGTAGCTTCTTGAGACATTTGCACAATGGTGTCCAGCACTCTGCACCGCACAACAGCGCAGACAGTACACAAGCCTGGTAAACAAGACACTGTTGTTTTGGTGGTTAGATGGTGATCCTTGAAAAGAGCTCATCTCAAAGCCCCAAAAGCCCTCGAAGCTTGGACGATCCTCCTCTCAATGTCCACATCTAGCTTTCCTGATGAAGCAGTCACCCCAAGTAGGGGAACTCGCATACACACCAACTCTCCTCATTTCTCACTTGCAAAGGTTCTATGTCGGTATCAATGACTTCTCCACCAGCAACCATCATTTTTGTCTTGGTGAAGCTCACACTCCGTCCGAGACCCATTGCTGTCCTCGAAAAATCTCTCATGGCGACTTCGGCACCTGCTCGTGTAATGCCCAACAGTGCAGCATCGTCTGCAAACTGGCATTCAGTCAAATGTGTTTGGGATGAGTTCCTCATGTATCGTCTGAAAATATTATGGTCCAGCTTGTAATTCACGAGGATCCCCGTTCCATGCACTCCTGTGTAACATGCTCAGTCCACTTTTATGGAAAGTCGTGAAGGTGATCGAAGAACTCAATTTCCACCACACGGCCTGCATACCAATTGTCATTGCCATTGGATACCCCTCATGAAGGCAATCGTCAACAACGATCTCATCCAATAGCTTCCCATTCACACATATCCAGGCCTTCATGAACTCGTGAAAAGACGGAATTAGCAGGACAACACTTTCAGGGATGCCGAGCTTCTCAAGCACTTTCCACAAGGTAGCGCAGGAGACCAAGTCATATGCCTTCCTTAAGTCAACAAAGAAGAAGACCTTAGCTTGATGCTCATAAGACTTCTCGAGGAGTTGCCGAACTGTGAATATCATGTCTGAACAGCCTCTCCCTTCCCGGAAGCAACAATGAGATTCAGGCAGTTCCTCTTCTGCCACTTTCTGTAATCTTATTTGCAAGAACAACTTGCAGGATGCCAAAGACATCAAGAAGAGCAATGCCTCACTCGTCATCACAAAGAGAAAGGTCTCCCTTCTTAAGGATAGGAACCAGAACAGTATCAAACCAATCTCTATGTACTTCCTTTTCAGATAGCAGTACGAGGTCTTGGAGGTAATTAAGGAACTCACTCTTACAGCATTGTCTCTCAACATCTCTGGCAACTCACTCTTACAGCATTCAGCTCTCATCATATCTTGCAAGACACCTGATGTTACAGCTGCTTTTCCATTTCTGAGCTTGTTTGTAATCACAAGTATCTCCAACCTGGATGGTGGTTCTTCCAGTTGGGTTCGCATATGCCTCTCGTTTTGTCAACCTCAGCCATGATAAAATAACTCTGAACATACAACACTTTTGAGAAGTGTCTCCTCTATCTCTCTTGCTAAACCTGTATAGAGGTGCAAGGGACACCACTTTGTGTAACATTCTCGTGGGACTCAAGTGACGTGAAAAACCACCTGGCAAGCAGCAGAGAACCCTTCCGCGGGCCCCAGCCAGGCTCCGTGAAGAGGCCATGGGGTTCCAGACGGCTTCTCCCCTGATATGCATTCAAATCAACTTAGAGCAGTGATCTTCACTATTTTCTTAGGGGAAAGGGGGGGGGCACTTTTGCCGAAAAGCGATCAGTGTGAGAGCCGCCACACTGCCTGCAGGACTCCATAATGACTGATATTAGGCCTCGTCTCCACATACCTTTCTTTGTTGTGGTTAACTGGGAATGCAAGTGTAATTGTTTGTACACTGCAACCATATCCTGATATAGTTGTGTTACTTTATGCTTCGTGTTGAAACACTCATTTGAAACCATTGGGTCAATTTGATAGCATTTATGGCTGATTATGATGGGGGTGTTTTCACAGTTGTGTATTGTCGGTCGCACATCAGGGGCTGCACTTTGGCCCGCCAGTGGCTCGCGGGACATGCAATGAAGAACAGGGACTTAGAGGGCCATCATTAGCCCCCGTTGGACTTGGTCCGAAATGGGGGCTTATGGATTTGGTCTCGATTTTCATATCAGTGCGTGCATACGTCCGCAACAATATCTTGGACATGTATAGAATGATTTTATTCGTATTTGGCAGAAAGACAACACATGATGGTATACATATGCACATCATTTTGCGGCTGACTGGCAGCCATTTTAGTGTCGAATACTGGGAAAAGCCATTTTAGTTGGGGGAAAAAAATAAACCCGGTGTCGAATACCTCCTCAACCATTTCTCTGAGATGCATTTACTGATGTTGTTCAAACTTGGCACACATATAAAGAATGATGGCTTACATAAGCGCATCATTTTTTTTTCGAGATCAGATCCTCGATGGCTGACTGGCGGCCATTTTGTTTCTCACATGCACCCCCCAAACATTTATCAGATGTGCATGGTGCGATTTTGTTCAAACTTGGCAGACAGATAATGAATGATGCTTTGTATATGCGTGTAATTATTATTATTTTTTTACAAGATCAGATCCAAGATGGCAGATTGGTGGCCATTTTAGTTGTAAAAATCCTGATGTTGAACACGTCCTCAACCATTTCTCCGACATGCATTGAGCAATGTTGTTCAAATTTAGCACACATTGATTAAATGATAGCTTACATATGCACGTCACCCCCCCGCCCCCCCCCCAAGATCAGATCCAAGATGGCTGACTGGTGGCCATTTTGTTACTTTAATGTATCCCCAACCATTTCTCAGACATGCAAGGTCCAATTTTGTGCAAACTTCTCACAAGAACAGTACATGATGTCATACACGTGCCCCTCACTTTATTTTGCAATCTGATCAATGATGGCCGACTGGTAGACTGGCGGCCATTTTAGTTGTACATAAATATGGTTGAGCCCTTTAACTCCACACAACAAAATTACTAAAACAACAGGGGGGGGGGGGGGGGGGTTATGACATTTTTTGTCTTTTCTTACTTGGTTTCTTTGTTTTTTCATTAAGCAACTTATTGGTGTACACTGCACAAACAAGCCTTTCTAAAACAGAGGTAATGTACAGTTGTAAATAAGTAGAAATACAAAATGCAATTGACTTTACCGGTAATGCTGTAGCAAGCAGGGAAGGGCCCAGGTTAAAGTCAGCGTGTGTGATGTCTTCACAGGAACCACTGGAATCAAAGCATTCATCCAAATCTCATCCTCATCCTTATGTATGCACAAAGCTCAAACATGATGGGCCAATTGGCCTGCCCTCATGTGTCCAGGTTCCGTGTATATCAGCAAACATTATAACCTCAGGTATCACAGCCATTTAAAATCACCCTCAATTATCGAGATTAAACAAGAAAAATAGAAATAAATAAAAAACGCATCAACTTCGATCTCAGAATTGAAACTCATCCTCACCTTTTTACTTGCTGCCACAAATCCTAACAATACAGTGAACATTTCACACAGATTTTTACCTCATCCTGAATAACAACAATGCATTTTACCTTATCCTGAATAGATTTAAACTCACCCTACAATAAACACTCATCTTCACCTTACACAGCAATCTCAAGTAACATTTGCCTCTGAATAACAAAATGGTGTCATACCACGATAAAGGCGGTGCAGTACGGATGGTTCAAAAGCTGGACCAACATGGGAAAAGTCTGGCTTTGGACGGTTACTGATCATGAGGAAACACACACATAGAATGCAGATTTCGGGATTATCAAAATGTTTGAGACTTCAAATTAAGGATCATGTGTACAAATTAGGTTTACGTGTCATCATATCTGACGAATCATTTGAAAGCCATATCTCGCATTTATCATGTTGGATGAAGTGCTGAAACTCTCAGATCTCATTATACCAAAAAAGGCAGGCATAGCTGATAGTATTTGCACAAATCATAAACAATCCAATTAAAAGACAGAAAAACTATCCATATCTAATTCGCCATAATTTGTATGTTAGCAAGTTTCACATATAAATGATGCCTGAAGCACATCAAAGAAAATCCCGTCTAATGTTTCGATATATAGGAAATATAGTTCAGCTTCATCACATTCTTTAAAGATAATTTTGAATGTGATTGGTTCAGAAATTAATGTTTCATAGTTGGAAGGAGATGTCAGAGGAAATTACACCGAACATTTTGACCATGGTAAGTCTGTTTATATTTATCTTTTAGCAAATTAGAAATTAGATATAGATTACGTTTAATCAGACCTCAATTATTCTGGGAAGAAAAGGCCAAATACTTCGGATGAAATTCGAATTTAGATATAGATTACGTTTAATTAGATAATGATTAAATTAGAATTAGATGTAGATTACGTTTATTTGACATGGATTACATGATGAACGAGAAGGGCACTCGGTGGTTTATATATAATATATTATATATATATATATATATATATAATATATATATATAATATATCATATATACTCTATATAACATTCAATTGGACAGAGAGTAATTAGGATCTGGCAATATAAAGATATATACCGGTTTTACCGGTATAATTTTTCATAGAGATGTACCGGTATTGGAATTCTGAAAATACCGGTATACCAGGAAAAAAAATAAAATAAAAAAACACTGGGATATTACCAACAAATCGAACAAATATTTATACAATCTTTGAATAACATACATGATTTAAAACGCAATGATGCACTCGGCGTCTTAGATACCCCTTGAACAGTGAAACGTATGATGTACCAAGAAGTAAAGACAGTAGGTTTTAACTTTTAACCATCAACATCCAAGCACTGTACAAGCAATTGGGTTTTTCTTTGCCCTCATGGCTGTTTTTAAAGCAATTGCCAATTTGTTATTTTATATGAATCAGATGTGCTTTAGAAAGCCTGTGTTGATTAGGCCTAAGTCACATTTGCTCTACGGCGAGGATACGGCAGCCGTACGCCCTCTGAATTGACCAAAGTGGGCGGGCGCAGAGTTTCTGCGGTGCCTCAGGGTGGCCCTACGCCGTTTGGCTATCTTTTACAGGCCGTAGGGGTCGCCGTGGAATTATAACGCAGAGTTATAAACTTTTTCATTATACGTTGGCGTAGCAATTCGACATGCCGTGTTGTGACGTAGTTGTGTTCCACATCGACCACGTAGGCGGTACGGTGGGCTTGCGTTATTCGTGCGGCCGGCCGTAGTCTCTTATCATGAAAAATGACTTTTGCCCTAAAAACCGAACACATTTTCAAAAACCGAACACAACGTAGCGTTCATGTTTGTTCACGTGTCTCCCCTACCTGTTCAACGCGCATCTTCACGCTTTGTTCATCCAGTTCGTCGGTGGAAGTCCCGTGAAAGCAACTCTCGTTGTCGATCGCTACTTTACCTCGTGTTTTCACCTTGATTTGTGGCTGTTTTTTTTTTTTTACTCATCGTGTTTTAATTAATAACAAAAAGCATCCGATCACGTGGTGTGACGGACTGTCGGGCAAGGATTTAATTTCACAGAAAAACCGTAATTTGGAATATCATGATTACCTCAGCCCGATGCGTTTGATGAAAGTGATTGTGTTCTGGGGCATCATGTTTGATGAGCTGCGCCTGGGGCAGCACTCGCAGAGTGCGCGAGCGATCAGAACCCAGGCCGGAGCTCGAGCCTGTGTGAACCTTTGATTGGTGATTGTACCAGTTTACATACAATACACACCACCGAAGGTCATTTACTCATCTTATTTTACCTTAAACATGGGTAATTCAGTTGAAAGTGTCTTGAAAGTGGGTTTTCTTGGGGTCCAGGAACAGATTATTCACTCCATTATTCTTATTGGGAAAATAGTTTGGGAATCGAACTTTTTGCAATCCGAACAGCCTCCTGGAACGAATTCAATTCGGATTCTGGGGCATCACGTACTGGTATATTCCGAACTGTTATATTTTTATTCAGTAAAAAAAGAACTGGTATATATACCACCGTTACCGTCCGTCTGGCCGCACGTTCGCCTTAGGCCCCCTGCGGTCGCCTTGCGGGCACCTTGAGGCTACCTTGCGTCTGCCTTGAAAATTCTATGGCAGCCGCAGGGACGCACTAAGGTCACCGTGCGACATCAATCAAAGACCGGTACGGCACCCCCACGTTTTCAGTCTCCACGATTTCTAAATGCGCCGTTGTGGCTCCCCGAAAAATAAAAACATGTGACTGCTACATTGTGTGACCGTGGAAATACTGCGGCCGCCGTATAATTCTAGTGGCCGTAGATTTTGGAGACCCCACGGCCGCCGTGGCAAATGTGACTTAGGCCTAACTGACACGGCAATCCGCGATAGTCATACCAGGATGAAGCGATACCTGTACGGCGATCCGCGAGAGTCATACTGACTTGGTGATCCGCAATAGCGATACCGGCCTGTGCCGATTACAAATATTGATCTCATTTAAAAACAAAATCATTTTTAATACAAGTTGAAGGTGGAAGTAAAATAATCATTCTCATCATGGGGGAATACTTTGAAAAATTACCATGTGTCAATGATGTGCACGTGATATAGATAATGGAATACATAATGGACCATTGCATATTTTTGGAACCTGAGTAAAAAATAATTGTTTTTTTTTTTAATACAGATATATTGGTATATCAATATCAGGAAAAATAAAAATAAAAAATAAAAAAAAGATACTGACTGAGCCTCGAATAAATTAGAATTAGATATATATTACATTTAATCAGACCTCGATTATTCTGGGGGGAAAAGGCCACATACTTCTGAGGAATGTCCGAGAATATCTTTGTCACGAGATGTTCCAGATGATCGAGGGAGTCTGGAGAAGAAAGCAATGTAGATGAAGAAAATTAAGCAAAGCAATCGGAGCTAAAACAAAACAAACATTGCCAAAATACTTATCCTGGAAGAAAGTACATTCAAGTTCGGTAAGCAGAACTTTAGCAAAACCTGAAGTTACCTCAAAATCCACTGGTGAGAACACTCATGGTGATAAAGGAATTATGTACACAAAGGATAAGTACAGCATCAATACAAAGGATGAAAAGGGATACGGTGTGATATTAAATTTGCACAAGCAAGTATCATTACAAAACCTGGCATATTCGCCTCCAGCACAGCACCACTGAAACAAATTAACAGAAAAGTGAGAAACAAAAGGGACGAGAGAGGAAAGAAACAGGAATTCCAATTCCATGACAATACCATGGTAAAAAAAAAAAGATATTCATATATATATATATATAAATAAAAGCCTGGTGTTGGCGTAGTGGTTAGGGTAGCGGCTTGGGATCCAAAAGGTCCTGAGTTCAAGCCCCGTTGGCCGCTTGAATTAATACACACCAGGAGGTTGACTCAGCCTGTCATCCTTCCGAGGTCGGCGAAGTGAGTACCAGTGTATTGGGCCCGGTGTATTCCCCGGTTAAAATAGGTGTACCATATCCTGTGTCGTAAGAGGCGACCAGGGTTGGTCAGGAAGGGCATCCGGCGTAAAACCTGTGCCAAATCACTATGCGGATCATATGGATGATCCGCTGTGGCGACCCCTAACGGGAGCAGCCGAAAGAAGAAAGAAGAAGAAGAAGAAGAAGAAGAGATATATATATATATATATATATATATATACAGTATACTAGTAAAGGTGCCCGTCTTGGACGGGAGTCACTGGCAACATATGGTAAAAGACAGATAGCATGAATGTATTTTAAACATAATTTATATCATTTTTATCCATTGATTATCATTCAGGTTTTCCCTTCGACTGTCCCGCAGTAGCTCCACTTCGATGACATTACCACGTAGTTAGTGACTACACAACGTGTACCATTCGTGAGTTCCGGAGGATCCATAGAGCGCATTAAAATTACAGGGCACCCTACTTTAAAGTGATCCAAAAGGCCGGATCAGTTTCGTCTACATATTCATATCTTGTAGATTTTAGCTGATTCTGAAACTGTTAACAGCATGTCGATCGGATGGTTCTGTGATTTTCTACGGTAGTAAACAGAAGTACGACTTAAGCCTGTACGCCACTATGCGGAGACCCGAGGACCTAATATTTCACAACAAACTAAAACTCACAAAATTTGAAGATATTTTAAATAACAAATTTATTATAATATCAATTAAATATCATTTTTATCCATCGATAATATGAATTGTTCTGTACAGCTATAGTTGTTCTCCTGGGATCTGCGCATCCATCACGATCTATGTTCTAATGAAGTGCAGTAGGAATAATAAAAACAGCACCGTGCGGGAGTGTAGGTAATCTCTCCAAAGCTCTCGGAAAGCCTTAAAATGCATCACGATCGGTTTGATTGTGAACAGATATACGGACGGACGGACATCGGAACCGGTTTTATTAGGTCATCATGAAGGTACCGCTTGATATTACGCATTGAAATAGAGATATGAATACTCAAGTGAGTTTATTATATGTCTAGGATTGATAGCTTATTGACAGCTCAATAACATGAGCAATTTACTATGGCGTATAGTGATTAATAATAACATACTCTACAAAAGGTTTTACGAACTCATCTTCGTGGTCCTCTAAAAAATGGGAAACATTTTTATTTTCTTTTGTGGCAATAATTCCTCCATTTTGCAAATGGAGAACATGAACTGTTTAACTACATAATCATCAAAATGAATTTTGAGGGGCCTCTTAAGGAAGACAATAATATCATTACTATATATGTCAAAGCTTGTTTCATTTCATGCAGTAACAAAAATCTGATGGTGGAACAAAAAAAGGGGCGTGCCGCAATATTAATATATATATATATATATATTATCATAATAATAAGATTTAACTACAATAATCATCAAAACGATTTTTGAGGGGCCTCTTAAGGAAGACAATAATATCATCTATATTAATATTTCGGCACGCCCCTTTTTTGTTCCACCATCACATTTTCCACCATCAGATTACTATATATGTCAAAGCTTGTTTCATTTCATGCAGTAACAAAAATCTGATGGTGGAACAAAAAAAGGGGCGTGCCGAAATATTAATATAGATAATAATAAGATTTAACTACCATAATCATCAAAACGAATTTTGAGGGGCCTCTTAAGGAAGACAATAATATCATTACTATATATGTCAAAGCTTGTTTCATTTCATGCAGTAACAAAAATCTGATGGTGGAACAAAGAAAGGGGCATGCCGAAATATTAATAAGATATATATATATATATATATAATATATATATATATATATATATATATATATATATATATACATATATTTAATGGAGAGAAAAGTGAGGAGTTATAAAATAAAATAAAATGATGGCTGGTTTTCACCTTGTGATTGGACAGTAAGCGTCATGTGATTTGCACTGTAGTGATTTTCCCAGAATTCCCGCAGGCTCTTGGGAAGGCCATGGCATTGCAGAGACTTGCGATTTCCTGGCAAAAGAAGACGCAGTTTCAAACTAATCAGCAAATAAATAGCATATGCTGAATGCATCGTTTTTGCTGATTAAAAATGCATGTGGGTACACCGAATAGGTGATGTGCAGCCAGGTTGGCAGTCTCAAAATTATATTCTCCAACAACGTCTATTCACCAGCATAGCTCCCTCTGCTCTCTCATTTATCCGATCCTCCACAGAAACTCCACGCTTCACATGTTTTTCCAGTAACCCCTTCCTGGTTAACCTTCCAAAAATCCAGGATAACTGCTAATCTCAACTCTTACTTCTCACTTCTCCACTCTGTGGAACCACCTTCCAGAATCTTGATGCTGCTTTGTCTCACACATCCCTCAAGGACATCAAGTAAGCAGTGAACCACCATCTCTTATCATCCCCATTAAACCCTCCCATATACTTCCGAAACAAACCGCTTGAAGAATTTGAGTCATTCAACCATTTGGGCCTCACAATGAGCCATCACCTATCTTGGGCAGACCACATTTCCAAGATGACTTCCAAAGCCAGTGGCTGACTGGGTATCCTCAGTCGTGCAAGGTCTTTGCTTGGTCAATCTGAACTGTTCACAACCTACAAGGGCCTAATTTGCAGCTTATGGAGTACTGCTTTCCATTTTGGTCTTGCACCCCTGCCGCACACATTGCCCTTCTTGATTCTGTAGAAAACAGGGCCCTCAAAATCATTAGGATCTCCTACGATGAAGCTGGGTCTCTCGGCCTGTTACTTTCACATCGCAGACTGGTTGGTGGCCTCTGTATTCTACCACCACGTTTTTTGGTCTTGTAACCTCTGCCCTCTCTTGGCTGTGTCCCTCCCAGGTTTTTACAGGGCACACACGGTCTGCCAGTAACCTTCTTCTCGTTAAACTCCCAAAATTGATCGCACTCTTCCTTCTACTTTGCTGTTGGTGTTTCCCCCTTTCCATTTTGCTTGAGCTCTTCCAAGAGCATCGACCAGGAAAACAATTCTTGTTTTTTTTTAAGGTCACATGAAGAATTGAAGGTAGAGAGAGGGACACACACACACACACACACACACACACACACACCCCTGTCAACTAAATAATCAAATAAACAAACTAAATAAATAAGTGGTTTCTCAAACCAAAGTTATCAACATGAAGTGGATTTAGAGGGAAGACCCAATATTTTTGACCTAGCTTTACTGAAAACATCAGAAAAAGTCAGTTTCAGGTAAGAATACCTAAAAGAAAACAACACGTGGAATGACCACTTCCATTGATGCCGTGGAAAAAGCATATGCCTGTACAAATGTAGATCTGTTTCTCATTTTGTGTCGTTTCATCCAGAAAGTCGAGTTTTGTTTATAATTCACGAGTCTCATAAATTGCAAAACAATTCCATAAAGATCTCAGTCGTGTTGAGTCATACCCCAAGAGAAGTTGCCCATGGGATGGCCTTGACGTGCTAGAGAAGAAACTAGAGCCTCCCATCTGGTCGAGTCAGAAAGGAGGGCCTCCTGGAACTCTGCAAGAAACAACAAGAAGGGGAGGAAGCGTAGATGTTGAACATGATGGGAGCAAAGAATTAAGGGCATGGGAATGATGAATGAAGGAAAGAGCCGTCAAAACCAAGTGGACCATAGTAAATTATAATTTTATAAAGTTAAGTGAAAAGTTATGAGCACTTCAGAGTTTGAGCAAAAGAACACGATTTGTGTAACGATAAAGAACATGAAATGCCGATCAATATACCACTAAAAGGCGATGCATCTGTCCATGTGTGTGCATGTGTGTCCATCCTGCTTCATTTTAAAGGGTTCCTCTTGTTTGTTTCATAATAAAAATAATACCATTGGAAAATTAATAATATATTGACTTGGAACAAAAATTAGTGTGTTTAAGAATAAAAACTAGCCAAACCCATGCTCTGCGCGAAGTTTCTAAAGTGAGGGTTCGTTAGGACATCAATATATCCAGTGTTCACAATGTGATTTATAGAATTTCTTTACATACAATGTTTCTTGTTACATTTTTTGTGTCAAATGCACCTTCTGAAGTAGTCAGCATGTGCAGAAGAGGGTTTTACATTGCAGACGCTGTTTTCTAGGAGTGGCATTACGCCTCTCAGCGGTGACGGTCTGTCGACGACAGACGTATTGACGTCAGCGAATGACCGATGATGTCATGACGTCATTACGCCTCTCAGCGGTGACGTCACACGTCGCCATGCAAACGAATGTAAAAATTAGAAAATCGCCAAAAATTCCCAAACCTGTCCGTCTGGCACGATCTCACATAGTCCATGCTGTTCATTAGACCACAGAGCACCTGCATGCTGAAAGTGGCGACAATCCGTCCGGCAGTTTCGGAGGAGATACGTCCACAAAATATGGCTTAGCATTTTAATATAATAATTCCCATTTCAAAAGGCTGTCGTTCCATGACGGAAGAGGAAAAAGCACGACCTTGAGCTTTAATGTAATGCTTCTAACAGCACGACAGAAGGAACCCTTTAAAATAAAGCGTGATGGTCACAGAAGGAGCACACAAAATATTATATACAGTATTGCAATATTTATCGAAGTAAGAGAAAATATATAAAAGTACACGGACGGAACACACAAACAACAACCGCCACAACGACTGCAGCAACAACTACGTGTTATAAAAGATCCTTTTTCACAAGTTTCACTTCATTTTACATCCCCATTGAGACTATCACATGGACATGTAATATGTTTGTGAAATGTAACATGCTGTCTTTTGATTAAACCCATCAGTGAAATGAAGGGGTCAGCACGGCTAGTGATAACTAAACAGGCCCAATATTAATGGATGGTATTTAGAGAATTGCAAGCAAAATGACAGCGAGGTTCTGCAAGTAAATAACTAACAGGAATGCAAGGAGAACAGATTGCAAAACAAAGTGACGACAGAGAAGAACAACGTACCACTGTCCACAGCCTCGGTTTCACGGGAAACAGCATCCTCACGCAGCAGAGGACTCACAAAGAACTGAGCCCACCTTTCAAAATAAACAGTGCAGGTATGTTTTTAATCATCAAATATTATTGAAACACTATACATCATCTCCGTTCGTGACCAACTAGAGGATCATTATTGAAGCAACCTCACGGAACCATTGTGGTTGTTAAAGACCAAGAAGTACCCTAATGTGGAAAGATTCTCAAACACTGTGCTCAATCCATGAAAGAAAAACAATCTTGCAACTTGGACAAGGTACAGACTGAAATGAAGAAAATAATGGAATCCATCAATACGATATACTAATAAAAGGCAGTGTGTATGTATGTGTGCGTGCGTGCGTGCGTGTCAGTGTCTCCTCCATAACTCCAAAATAATAAAACCTAGCAGCCTGAATCTTTGCATACACACTAAGAAAACTCCAAGGAAGTGCAAGAGTGAAAATTGGGTGTATGGATTGATGAAAACACGCCTTTTGAAGATAATTAACAGCCTTATTTAATCATATCCTTCATCAGGCGATCCTTGGCCACCTAGCTGTCTAGGGTCTTAAGGCGTTTCCAAGGTAACCTTGCTGGGGTCGAAAGCCGCCATGGTTTTCGGCCTGCTCAACCTTACCTTGACTTGGAACAGGACGCAACGATTTCTTAACGATAAGGTTTATTTTTCACTTTCCTCACT
The DNA here is from genome assembly GCA_035128595.1 of Eptatretus atami. Taxonomy (NCBI): domain Eukaryota; kingdom Metazoa; phylum Chordata; class Myxini; order Myxiniformes; family Myxinidae; genus Eptatretus; species Eptatretus atami. The sequence continues at coordinate 44,946,343 of CM068958.1, read as the reverse complement.
CATATCGAATGCCTGTTCATCATCAGCTACGAATCGCTGTACACATCACTTTTGTAAGTGCTACAAGTATTCATATTAGGAGCTTGGAGCGATTCTATGCATTATGAGAGAATTTTCCACAATCTACTCTCACGGACCAAATTTTATTTATTTATATTTTGTATACCTTGTCGAGGCTCGTGTGAGAGCTAACACACAACGCACAGCGAGGGGGGCACGAGGCAAGAGGGGCGGGAGTGGGAAGGAAAAACCAGTGGGGAACAGAAAAACGAGATCTGTGGAAGGGAGAGGGATGAGGCGGGGTACACAGGGTAAACAACATGGACACTACAGGGACTTTCAGGAAGGAAAGCAGGGAATTTGAAGGAGGTGGGGTTTGGGTGGTTATCAGAGGGTAGAAAAGATCAAGGATTTGGATGGGGGATGATAAGAGGTGGTGGTGAACAGCTGTTTTGAAGGCCTGGAGGGAAGAATGGGATTGAATAGAATGAGGGAGTTTATTCCAAAGGCGGAAAAAGAGGAATGAAAGAGTGAAGGTGAGCAGTGATTCGTGATTTTGGTAGTTTTACCAGAAGGGGGTTGTTGGCGGACCTTGAGCACCCTGCGGAAATGTGGTGGGACAAATCGCAGAGAGAGTATATCATCAAAATATTATTTCACGATTTAGGATCGGATATCGTCCGGACTAAATAAGTGTCGAAATCTGTTGTGAAATCTGATAATTTAAAAATAGTCTTATAACCAAGCCGATATATATACTTTAAGCAAGCAAGGCTATGGTCCCTCTCCATACATATGAGGTCCGTCTAAAAAGTCACAGGACTGACCACATAAATTTTATTCCAAAAATATATTGAAATCACAAGCTTGTCCCCTTCAAAATAGTTTCCCTCCAGTCTTACACACTTGTCCATCCTCTTCTTCCACGCTTCGATGCACCCCCGGAATGCTTTTTCTCTGAATCCTCGGGAGCTCCATCGTCACGGCCCTTTTGATGGCCTCCACATCAGGAAATCGGGTCCCCGTGATCACCCCCTTGAGCTTGGGGAATAGGAAAAAAATCACAAGGGGACAAGTCTGGCGAATACGGGGGTTGCTCCTGAGTTGGCACGTTCCTCTCTGCCAGAAACTGTCGGAT
>CM068958.1:44925368-44945195 GCA_035128595.1 Eptatretus atami | reverse complement strand
AGGGCACTGTGAGCAGGGGTGTTGTCATGGTGGAGCACCCAGGCGTTGTTCTCCCACAGATCCCTACTCTTGTCTCGGACTGATCTCTTGAGGCGCCGGAGGATCTCCTTGTACACGTATTGATTCACTGTTTGACCCTGTGGTAGTAAATCTCTGAAGCCCATTATCATTGAAAGTCGATGCGATCGAGGTTGATCGCCTGAGGTCAAGAATAAAATACGCTGGATGTAGCATCACCTTGACCTTCGATTTCGACATCCTTGCTTTCTTGGTCTTGTGATGCCGGCCTCTTTCCACTGACGATCTGCCATTTGGTCCCGGGATCATATTCGAATATCCACGATTCATCGCCAGTAATGACTCTCCCGAGCAGGTCTGGATCGTCCCTCGAGGCGCTCGATAATGTATTGACAGACAGACAGTGACTCTTTGCTGTTTCTGGTCCTCGGACAACAGCTTGGGGACCATCTTTGCACACACCTTGCACATTTAGAGAATGACAGTGATGATGCTCCAGACAGTGTCCTTGTTGATGGAAAGTTCCTCAGCAATCATCCGCACCGTGAGTCGACAATCTGTGCGCACCAGCTGCTTCACACGCTCGATGTTGTCTGCCGTTCTGCTCGTTGAAGGTCTTCCAGACCGTGGATAGTCTTCAACCTCCTCCCGTCCCTCTTTGAACCTCTTGTGTCATTCAAATGCACGTGTACGTGACATCGTTTCTTCCCCATAGTCTTGCTGCAGCATTGCGAAGGATTCGGAAGGTGTTTTGCCAAGCTTGGCAAGAAACTTCAGATTGGCTCTCTGCTCACGACTCATCACGCGACGACTCAGACTAGACAACGTGTAAAGCACGACCTGTAAAAAAAAATCACACTGAGGGCAGTCAACCATCACCAATCGTATATATTGCTGGAATGTTGCGAAAGACTGATGCAACCCGTTCATTCAAGTTGTGTAAGTGGAGCACACAGCAGGCTCAGTCCCGTTACTTTTTAGAGGGACCTCGTACACAAGAAAATATGAAATTTTCAAAGCATTAAACTTATCTTTTTCTACTGCTTGCAGAATTATATTGAGAAAACAAAAATTTAGGAACGTGCCAAAATTACCCATCTTCATTGAGCTGTATGATGTAATGTACTCACTGCTAGACTTCACACCTTTGTAACCCAGAGGGACTGCCTATACACAGTGTCTGCCAGATCTGCGTCTAAATTTTCAGAGGTTTTGCGAGGTGCTCCACAGGGAATCTGACATCACCAATTAAAAAGAAGTTCAAAAGTCAACCATCGGCCAGAAAAGTGATGTTCACATTTTTCTGGGACTCACAAGGCCCAATTTTGTAACACCATCAAGAGGGTGGCATTACGGTAAACAGTGTCCGTTATTGTGAAATGCTTCAGGACCAGTTGAAACCAGATATTTGATGGAAATGCCAAGGGCTACTGTCAAGAAGTGTTGCATTGTTGCATGGCAATGCCCGTCCACACACTTCCACCCATACTGTGGAAACTCTCCAGCAATTGAACTTTGAGGTGTTGGAGCATCCTCCGTAAAGTCCTAATCTGGCCCCTTTGGACTTTCACCTGTTTGGTCCGCTCAAAGACGCTTTAAGAAGCCGCCACTTTGTCAATTACCAACAGGTGGAAGAAGCGATTCATGTGTGGCTCGTCATTCAGCCGAATACATTTTTTTTCTGAGGGCATACCGAAGCTTGTGAACTAATGGACTGAGTGTGTTGAAAAGGAGGGGGACCATGTGGAAAAATGATGCTCTTGTACATATACATATACATATACAGTGTTGGCTTTGCGGTTAAGGTGGCTGACTTGGGATGTTACAATCCTGAGTTCAAGCCCCTGTCCACCGTTGAATTAACACGAGGTGGGGTTGACTTAGCCTTTCATCCTTCCGAGGTCAGTGAAATGAGTGCAAGTATACTCGGGTAATAACCATTTGAGGTAACCTGCGTCGGAGTGGCGACCCGTCGAGGACTGTACTCTTTGCCAATGAAACTGCCTCGGCAGCCCAACGTGCCTTTACAGCGCAAAAGGAATGGTATCATTATTATAATATGTAGAGCGGTACTGACACATATTAAATTCCATACCATTCCATGGCCGTCCTGTAAAATCCCATACCACCGCCATCATCCATCCTTGATGGGTATTTCCACGAGTTATAAATATTTCCCTTTGAAAATATTATCTTGCTCACCTGCTACTTATTGGTGGATTGTTGGCATCATTATAACATCCTTGAATTAAGAATATCAACAGAAAGAAAATGTTGGTCCTACCAGCAATAGAAAATAAAGTTATTACATTTTCCATAGTATAAAATGCCAAGTGCCTTCATACAAAAGACATTTTCAAGCAAGATCCAAATTAAATTGGCGCACTCAGTAATGCTTCATGCTTCTTCTTTTCTCACCTGTGCAAAGCTCGAGCAAAAGAACGGCGAGGACACCCAAGAATGAATGTGGTCATGTGTGTGTCAGTAAAAGCATTATCTGTGCCACCATGACGCTTCAGAAATGCATCAAAGCCGTTCTCGCTGGGGTAACGGGAGTTACCCATAAACACCACTAAATAAAAGAAAACAGCAAAAAAATACATTAAGCATCACTACAAAATAACACAACAATGAGAATATGGTGAATGTCAAAACATCTCAAAACTCCCCCCCCCCCAAAAAATGCAAAAGCAACAATGATGGACAAGTGATTCATGGATGTGCAACACATGTGGCTTCTGAGTTGCGATATTTCTGGGGGCACAGCAATGCCACTAATGCCACCCCCCACCCCCCTTTTTATGTTCCAGATCAGGATTTTATAATTTTACGAAGTCGCTGGCGCACAACAGCGTATGAGTATTTTTCTTTAAAAATAAAAATAAAAGGCAGAATCATTCATATCCATCGGGGAATGCTTGCAGTTGCACAACAGGCTTCACATCCTGCACGCTCATTGCTGCGTACACCTGATACATGTCATGAAAGGCATGTGCACGATATCCAATGCTTGGATGCATGCACTGGCAGTCGGAGATACCCAAGCACAGTAATCCTTCCTTATTAATTACATCACGCATATAAACTTCATTGCCAATCCAAATGGAGCAGTCATGCACATAAAGATCAACCAAAACTGCAAAAAATTCCAAATCATAGCAATGACCATCCAAATTAATTATCAACTGGAATGCATACAAAAAGCTATTTATACGAGGACTAACCAGCCTGCATGGAGAAGTATTTTCCTCCGTTGCTCCGCCGAGAATTAACATCCGAAACGTCGGCTTTTCCTTACTTTCCAAGGCAGTGTAAAATCTCTCAAAACAGGGCTGGCAGGATGGTCTCGAGGTACGTACACTCGCCTCTAAGCTATTTAGCCTGGGATCGAATCCTAACACAGCGATAAACTGTCATTCCGGTGTTTTACAGGAAGGGCGCTTCATCAATGTGCGCGCCGTCCATCGGATGGACGCTAAACTGGCGTCCCGTCTGCCAGCATTCGTTGATGGACGATGAAGATCCCACGGTATCCTTCGTGAAGAGTAGGTGAGCCATCTGTGCTACTACCACTATGGCCAAATTTCAAATTCCTCCCCCAACCCTCAGAGGGCACTGCAACAGCGGAAACAGCTGTACCCTCAGCCAATGATGCTACCCTGCAGCCTTGTGCTGCATATAAATGTAGAGGAAAAACGTCTCAAATCACGATCAAAGGTACAAATTGCTGTATAGTGTACACCTTAATTCCACAATATAGGGTGTTCCAAAAATACCTGGACAACTTTGGTTGTTAATATATTTAGTACAACAAAAGATACAAAGATACCCTTTGTTTTATGATTAAAAAAAAAAAAAACATAAAGTTTTCTTCATTTTCAGGTCTGGTGGTTTAATGTAAATTAAATGGCGACTCCAAAAGAGGAAGCTCAATGCGTCGAATGGTTCGAGACGAGATCCGACACGCAAGTTCAGTGTAATTTCCGTACAAAGTATGGAAGGAATCCGTCATCACAGACTAGTATCAGAGAGTGGTACAAGGGGTTTAAGGAGACCGGAAGTTGTCAGAAACAGAAAAGCACCGGTCGACCAAGCAGCACAAGTGCAGCAGACGTTGAACGAGTGCGTGAATCATTTCAAGAAAGTCCCAGAAAATCACTCCGATGAGCATCCAGAGAACTGTGACTACCAACCACCACTATGCATAGGATTTTACATAAAAGACTAAACCTTTATGCCTAAAAGGTGCAGATTCTGCAGGAACTCAAACCAAACGACGAATCCAAACGCAAGGTGTTTGCCTTGGAAATGCTCAGTCGCATAGAGGATGACAAAGATTACCTGAAAAAGGTCATGTTCACAGACGATGCTTGCTTTCATGCATCAGGGAAGATCGACAAGCACAATATGAGGATCTGGAGCTCTGAAAACCCCCAAGTGATCATTGAACACATACACGACAGTCCAAAGGTCAATGTGTGGTGTGGCCTTCTCCATGATCACTTGGTGGGTCCGTTTTTCTTTGCGGAGGATACAGTAACCTTGATAATTTACATGAACATGTTGGAAGGATTCGCCTTCCCACAGATTGAAGCCCTGCAACCCGATATCATTCTTCAACAGGACGGTGCTCTCCCTCATTGGGCCTTAGTCTTTCGAGCGATCCGGAATGAAAAATTTCCAGGTCGCTGGATTGGCCGAGACAGACAAAGAGCTTGGCCCCCACGATCACCAGACATAACCCCCCTTGATTATTTTTCTGTGGGGGGTTTGTCAAAGATGTTGTATACATCACCAAGGTGGCAAACCTGCAGGATCTTCTTTCTCGGATCACAGCTGCATGCGCACTGCTAGACGTAAACATGCTGAGCCGAACATGGCAAGAACTTGTGTACTGCCTTGATGTCCTGCACATGATAAACGGAGCTCACATTGAAGTGTATTGATGGTGTGTCCAAAAAACTTTTAGAAGTTTCTGTATCATATAAACCAAAGAGTAACATTGTATCATTTGTGGTTCCAAATATATTAACAACCAAATTTGGCCAGGTCTTTTTGGAACAACCTGGATTATAATCTCCCAAATTTAAGTCGATCATATAATTAGTTTCATTCGGAAAAAAATAAAATAAAAACACAAACTCACGCACGCACAGGAAGCTTGAGCGTGTGGAAAAATTGTGTGCTGTCCTAAGGTCGTAGGTGCAAGATAATTATGCTTATTAGTTTAACTTGCGTGCATATGTTTTGTTGCACTTATTTATATTCCTAGACAAGAATTTAATAACGATGCAGTTGCGATCGAGTCTCAAAAACGACAACGAAGTAGATACAAATATAGTGTGTTCAATTAAAACACAGATGGGGGGATAATAAAGCATCTATGTTTTCTGACATTTTCAATTACCGAGCATAAGGAGTCAGACCAAACCCGATTGCCCGCTTGTCTAAACAATTACGGTCTCGATGCCAACTTAACCAGTCCTGAAGACACGAACTCAAACAAACAGAGCCACAGGACAAGAGGGGAGAGAGAAGATGGGGAGGCAGAAGAGTTTGGCCTTTGTGTGGGTACCCTCACTCTGTATCACTATCACCGCTCTCACCTGAAAGTGTTATCAAGAAAGGTTTAAAAAAATAAAATAAATAAATAAAACCAAAGAAAATCACAGAAAGTTGCAAGAGCGGTGCAAGAAGAGTGTGCACTAACTGTGCTCCAGCAGGTGAGCAAGTCCTTGAACTTCTGGAGGATCACTGAAGCTTCCAACAGCCACACACAGCGCAGCTGCCGACTGGAACAAGTGAAGACGAGTGTCAGGAACAAAGCAGAATGGTACAATCGTAACATGTGATCATGGGAATATGTCAATGAGAGACACCGGAGAAGTTGTTGTTTTAGAGAACAAGACAGCATGTTGTACTTCGCAAACATATCGCATGTCTATATCTGCGAGTGTCATTGACGATGTAAAATGAAGTAAAACACAAGAAAGAGGATCTTTAACAACACTGAATTGTTGTTGCGGCTGTGGTTGTTGTTTGTGTACTCCTCTCATGTACTTCAGCAGTTTTTTTTCTATCGTTTCGAGAAACACGACGATAAATAATTTTATAATCCTCTCGTGTCCTTGTAAGGGCTCCTGCCGTTGGAACCGCTACATTAAAGCTCGAGTTCCCACTTCTTCCTCAATCGCATAAACGTAGACTTTTAAAACAGGCAAGTAAATCGAATTAAAAACACACAAAGTAAATCGATTATTACCTTTCCGATAGTACCATTTGTATTATTATTGTGCGACAGCAGAAAGTCTTTGGGATAAAGCGTTATGGACGGACAAACTCGGCTCCAACACGCAGCAGACTTACCTGCCTCTGTGATGGGTGATGCCGACGTTTATTTCCCTCTTCCGTCTCACTGTCACCGCTCTCACCATCTTCACAATCTTCACCATCAGACTCATAATCTTCATCAACATCATCACCATCATCTTCCGAATTGTCATCAGCACTATCAATGTCATTGAAATCGTCATCAAGGTGCTCGTCTTCAGCCAGGGGTGAGCAACGAGGGTCAGACACAAGGCAAACGGTGAGGCCATTGGTGAGAGAGATAACCCTGAAGAGAAACAACACGTTAGACAGGTAGAAGGGATCCATCGATAATCGAGCAAATTTAAATTTCACCGGAATTCAAGCATTCATTCAGCCTGCTGGTTGCATCGTTATACTGAGGCAGGACTGTGCCGGTGATGTCGTGGCTCAGGTTTAAGGAAGGAATTTGGAGTTTAGCCAGATATCAGACCACAATGGCAGACTGCTTTTGAAAGCGACCGTGGTCTCGTTAACGTACATCAGCAACTGTGAGACAGGACAGGAGAATTCAAATCCCCTCCAAAAGGACTGTGTAGGACTCCTTGATGTTATGGAAAGCCCTGCCTGCAAAGCACCGGGGTGATTTTATAAATGGATCAGGAACAAAAACCAGGCCGGACAGACAGCTCAGAGACGAGTATGCCACCCCTGAGCTATTCTGTCAGCCCGAATAGAGGGAAATGTAATCCTAAATGCTCTGCATCCCAAATACCAAAACGTAACAGTTGTACACACAGACCTCTGATCGATTACCTCTCGGTATATCCTCAACCTCCAATGGCTGCATCATCACATTCCAAGGACACGTGTACAAAGCCTTTACATCCCCAACTGTGATTTAAAATAAAAATAATAATAATCAATTATCCCGATTTATTAAAGAACTAGAAGGGTACTCGGTAGAGCGCATACCTCCGCCACGTAATGCCTGATCCACAAGAACATATCGGGCCCAATACATTTTTGAAATATCATGTTATACAGTACGATATCGTTTTTGGTCCAATCTCTCAACGGTGAAGAATCAATTTAAAAATGAAATAACCTGTATCCAGATTCAGATTCGGATCTTCACCAAAATCGAATCAATTCGTCCTCGTCACACACCCAACCCGTCCACCAAGTTTCATCCAAATCCATCCACAACTTTTGGAGATATCGTGCTCACAGCCAAACAGACAGACAGACGGGGCTGAAAACACAACCTCCCACCACCTTCGGTGGCAGAGGTAATAAAGCTGATGAACGCATTCTTCACACAGGTGAAGGCAACAGCACCTGCAGTCCAGTCACACATGGTAACAGAATCACGTGCGTCTCTCCTGGAAGCTTTCGACATCATTGGAATTTCCCGCAATGAGGACGAAGCACAAGGACCTGTTGCCGTCACATCGCTCTCGTTTAGCTCTCCCTCTACTCACTTAGCCCTGTGACCCTCGCAAACAGCTTCACATTGTACGAGTTCACCCAGGAACACTCTCATAGTGAACCTTATATAATCCTGCACACCTCAACTCTGATGTAGAACTGCCTTCCTGGCTGCTGACATTCAATTATACTTGACCCCCTGCACAGCAGGCGATACACTGCCATTTCATGCCAATCTTTTATATCCCCCCATCAACCCGATCCGAGCCTGGTGTTGGCTTAACATCTTAGGGTGTTGCGTTTGAGCCCTTGTCGTAGTACCGTTGAACTAACAGCAGGTGGGTTGACTCAGCCTGTCATCCTTCCGAGGTCAGCAAAATGAGTACCAGCTTATTGGAAACAGGAGCACAGTCACACCGGCCGTTGAACTAACACCAGGTGGGTTGACTCAGCCTGTCATCCTTCCAAACAATGATGTGACCCTTCATGTGTACACAGTACCTTAAACATTGTGATTGGAACGTTCTGATGCTCGAACCCAGATTCAAATCCCAAATACAATATTCATTTGTCCATTGTCTACTTATGTTCTTGTAATTAACTTAAGGTGTACTGATGTTTGACTCGCTGTTGTCCTAACATGTGATTTATGTATATGTGTTCCCCAATGAATCCGAGATCAAGACAGAGCAGAGTTATGGCAATCTACCGTAGCATGAGCGGTGCACATCGACCTGTCTTCAAGAATGAAGGAAGCAGTTGAGATGCATGTATCGGAAAACAGCCTTTACTCACTTCCATCCGTTTTGTTTTGCTATTGGTTAGGGTGGTGGCTTGGGATCTTTAGGATCCGAGTCAAATCTTGCTCAGCTGTTGAATTAATACCAGGTGGGGTTGACTCTGTCTGTCCGTCCTTCCGAGGTCGGCAAAACGAGTACCAGCTTGCTTGTATCCTGTGTCGGAGTGGTGACCCATCCAGGATTGTGCTCAGTAGCCAGGAGACTGCTTAGGCAGCACCAATGCTCTGCACAGAGTATGGTCCCACTGGATGGATGGATGGATCCGTTTTGTTGACAGGAGAGACCTGTGAGTTTGACTCATGTGGGCTGCTGTTGAGCTCTTGCACAATCTAAGGACAGAAACACAGTTGGCATGAGCTTTTGGAGAGACTACAAATTCCATCGGCAGGGTTGCTATTTAGGTAGCAAGGTAAAGTTACTTCCTGGCAATTTCCTCTAATATGAATCGTTTGCCTGAATTGGGTGTCAGGCAGGATAGTTGAAGGTGTGAAATTATGAAGTGATGAAGGAGAAAGGATCGAGTTGAGAAAGGGTCACGGCACTGTTTGTTGTTCAGAGATGAAGAAACAGTGACCAATCAGTGGAAGTATGCGGACTGTAGGCCCAGAGCGACCTTCCTGATAGAAATGCAAACATTGCAGTAGTTTGGTTGTTCCTTGAACACTCCGAAAACTGGATTATATTTTCAAGAAATACAAGGTCTGAGAGGAGAGGAAAGACTGAAGGTGAGGTGGATATGATCAAGTCCAGCAGATTCCTGATATTGGGGAAATATGGGCTGAAAATCGATGAGGGTTATAAATCAGGATAAATTAGTGGAAATTGAGGTTGGGAATTCAATACAGTTTGTAACGAAAAGATCTTGGCTGCAATTATCATGAACGATTTGTAAGAGAATTGGCACCAACCAGCCTGAATGGTGGCATTTGAAGCCACCACAGAGAGGGCTTTAAGTGGAAAGATAGGATCCAAAGGCATTCGTCGTCGTGAGGGCAGAGGACCACACACATAAACTTGACATTGCCACAGAGAGGACCGATCCATAGATATTCCAAAGTGATTGATTGGATATGCGGGGATGGAGGGGAGGTTGTGGAGTCGGAACTCTGTGAAAAGGATTTCCTGATGTAGACTTAAACATCACGACCATTGGTCTGTCAAACCTGTCAATGGAAATAACCAGGGACGGAGTTAAACGAGTGGATTTCTGTGAGACAAAGGTTCCTGTTAGACGGATGGTGTCTGGGAATTGAACTGTGATCTTGAGAGAGAGAGAGAGAGAGAGAGAGAGAGAGAGAGAGAGAGAGAGAGAGAGAGAGAGAGATCCATATTATTAACAGAGCCCCTGATGGTTGTGGACCAGATGCAAAGGTCGGTCGTGCACCTCTCTCTTGTGGTTGCCTGTTTCTTTTTTCAATTTATCTTCAGACAAAGCAGAGAAACCATTTAACCTTTTGTCATGTATTATTTGTAACTTTTGCTTGTTCGTGTTAATTTTGGACTCCACTGTGATAAATAAGTAATAATATCATTTTCTCCTTGCTCTTTTATTTGTTGTATAAATCTTGCTTTTTGCATTATTTTTACTCGATGCAATCCTGACTCGTTACAGGCCGTACTCAACCCAAAGTTCCCGAGTTCTTTTATCCTCGTGCAGCTGGAACTCCTCAACAAACGCGGTGTGTGGCCTGACAAGACCTTATACATTCTGTATAATTTTACTTTTCAGCATTTTCACCTGTAATTAATTTGTGTCATTTTGTTGGCTGATAATGACGACTACGACACTACTACTACTACTACTACTACTACTAACTACTACTACTACTACTATTGCAACTGCCTTTGATAGCCTCCATTGTTTCGACCGTCTTGTGGGTCATCTAGGGAATGATTTTGGCCCAAAATCTTCATGAACCGGATGACCAGGCTTGACGTTTGAGCGAGGGCAGGAATTTGTATTTGTTCACGGTGCTGGCGAAGACTTGCCGACTCTTTGCAAAATTCACTGTCGATCTGGAACGCCCACCAGCCAAAGCTGGCAGGTGGAATACCCAGGAAGGATATTATCCAACAGTTTATAGTCAGGCCGAGATTCAAAATCAGATGAGACCGCTCAGTGGCGAGGCAGGTGTCTGCACCATCCTGTGGAACTTGTTAAAAGTGTGTACTTTCGTTATTCATTAATTACTAGCAAAACCCGTCCTTACAGATAGGTTAATTCATTCCAATAATTACGGACGGTGACTTGTAATATCCACCGGAGCGGCATTATACGATATGCACATACACAGACAGAATCGAGGACTACGTACTCCCCCTACTTCCCCCTCCCTGGCTGTGGTTTTTATTTTTACCACCTAAAACCTTCTCATGTACACCCAACTCCAACCACCAGATTTCAACCCATTCCATCCAGGAGTTCATCATAAGCATATATCAGGGCATACAAGTCAAACTAACACATAGACAGACACTTCTCAACTATATATCCTGTCTGACCCACTATCGCGGATTCGCTATTCACAGACCCCGCATATTCGCGATTGATAAAATGCGACCTCCTTTCTACATTCACGTCCCTGTACTTGCGTATTGGCATTTTAAAACTTTTTTTTTTTTTTGCGGCATATTCGCACCTTTTTTTTTGCGTTTCACTGTTTTTTGCGGGTGTTCTTCACGGTTTTCCACGGCATTTTTTTTTTTTCCCTTGTGAATACACAAACCACCGGAACCTATCCCCCTTTCCCATTGAAACAATGCTCGGACATTTGCGGATTTGACATTGCGGATTTTTTTGACATCGCGGATTTGACATTCGCAGATTTGACATTACGGTATTTCCAGGAATGTATCCCCCGTGAAGGCAGAGTCCGACAGTAGTATGATTCCTTTTCACAGTTCTCTAATTTTTCATTTTCATTAATTTTCAATTTCATCTATTCATATATAAAATAAAGTTGTATCAAACACAGTTCTAATAAGCATTGAATATTTGTTTGGCATTTCCCAGGTCTAAAGATGGTGGTTCGGGAGCGACCAACGATGCGTTTTCCTCAGCTTGACTCACCAGCTGCTGCACCTCGAGGCAGTAATTACACGCGGTGTTACCATTTGTGGCATGTATGCTGTGTCCTGATGTTCAGGTTAAATGAAACTGTGAATTATCATACCGTCGGGCTTGAGTCATTATCATGGTTACCTATGATATAACGGAGTTATTTATCAGATTGTGATGAATTGTTTTTGTGTATAAAAGCTTCAGAAGAAAAGCAACCAAGTATTGTAAATCGGTTTCCCAATAAATTACTTTTATTCTACTTTTGCACCATGGTTTCTCTTTGCATCTGGTCTTTGATGGATTGGCCTGTTGCGTTCCCGTCTGAGCACCTAACTCGTACTGTGATCTCAAACATTGCATCACATATCAGGCTGTTGATTTCCATCGTCTACTGATGTCCGTGCAATCCATGAAAAAGCACGATGATGTCCTCTGATGCCTTTACTCTGCATGTGATCGTATTTTTTACTCATCGGTTCTTCAAAATTTACACGACAGAAATATAATGAAGGGGTTTTTTTTTCCCCACGCTTTTTGAAAAAATAGGACCATCTGTCTTGAAGATCACCTGGATCATGAGCAACAGTCACTCAAACCCCTCACAGACCCCTTAGAACCTGAAGTTTTTAATGCCGTGAACAAACTTTGGTCAAAAAGTCAAATTCCAAAAAAAGTCAATTACGGGCACATTTTTAATCAGTTTTTTTTAATGAAACGATGTTCATGTCATCAACATTGGGGTCAAATGAATATGTAACAATTTTGGGGATTTGATCCCCGGTTAATGTCCCAGGGGTGGGGACTTGAGGTCACGGGTCAAAACGGGAAAAAAAAAAATTAACTCAAAATTTGATTATGAAATTCATGGTGGAATTTTTCCATTCTTCAACTTTGCTTTATGTGGGAAGTGTGAGGAATTGCGATGGTGCGCCAACTTCGCCATAGTTTGTTTGTTAATATAGACTGTAGAGCATTGAAATACATATTCCAAATTGATGTCGACTGTTTTAATTAAACGGATTGGATTACTTAGGTACTGTACATCGATATCTGCCTCACACATTCTACATGAGCAAGTCCTTTTCATTACATTGCTTTCAACCAAGGGTGCTTCCTTTAAAAAAAAAAAAAACTTTACTCAAGTGTAAAGCTATCGATTTTGACATCATCGAGAAAAAATAAATCGACAAAAAGAATAAAATAATCATCGTCACATGCCACTCCGTCTGGTACATGAACTTTATGGGCATTTGACTCAATGTCGGTGGTTTAAACGTACAAAGTGACTTTGGCAGACATAGATTAGCACAATCTGGTTGCAATTCAGTAATGTGGTTATTACGACTCTTGTATGTTCCAATGCTTTTTGATCCGGCTTCAGAAAAACCATTTGCTGTGTATCATCTGCTTGGCGAATTCCACAATCCGTTGCTGGTGCAATGTAATGCAGTGTGGCTCTCCTCTATGAATTTGGGCTTCTGCATTTCACTCCTTACTGATAACAATTGAGGCGAAATAATAAAGACTGTATATTCAAGCCTTTCTACTCTATTTTGTTTATATTGTTATGGATCTCCGTCTTGGTGTTACCATGAGAGAGCTCCTTGGACCTTCACCCGACCGCCGGTCCTGAGGCCTCCAGCCACGGATAACTCCGCGGTCCGACGGGTTGCTAGGCAACCGTGCCACCAATTAAACTGCCGAGCCTAGCAGGGTTTTTGCTCCTCGGTTACACATAATTACCTTACCGTTGGAATGGCAACCCTAATTAGGGGCCACGCCCTCAAAAGCTACCCGTCTATTATGTACAGCCGAGCGAACCATGGATGGCTGTTGGCTAATCCCGGAGCCAATCAGTGGGGCAAAACTTCCCGTCTAACAAAACTTACACATGAAGTTGGACCATTGGAGGAAAGGACGAGAGTGAGCAGGTCAGAAACATTTAACAGTTTAACAAGCACATTTATTCAACAAGCACAACAAGGTTATTCAGTCATCAATGGCAGCTATTTACAATAGCAATCACGAGCATATATTTTCAATGGATGGACAGAAATCACAATGAAAGGGCACAATTAAAAGATACACTAGAAAGCAGATTATATTGGTGATTATGAGCACTTATATTGTCTTATTTATGTTTAACACAGGACATGGCACACCATCAATCATTCTGGGGAAACGTGGAGAGGAAAAAGAGAAAGTAGAGTTGCAGAGCAGAGCATGGGCATGGCTCCTACCTCACCTTACACAAATTTGTGTAAGCTCATGCCACGTGCAGACCCACGCAGACTTGCACAGCTTGTGCCACATGCAGACCCACACAGACTTGTACAGCTCATGTCGCTTGCAGCTCATGCCATGTGCAAACTTGTGCAGTGGCAAGCTCCCCATCGGTGGCTCTCTCGGTTACGGCAGACAGATATGAGACCGCCCTGGGACAGACATGAGCTTGCCGATAACTCATCCCACCTTCCTAGTCCACTCAATACGACGACAATTTTATTGGATTGCGTGTGATTTCGTCCACTTATCATCTGAGAAGTCTTCTCAGCTACAACAGGAAACTCTTCGTGATTCTGACCTGAGTCGACTTCGAGACCTTATCATCAGTTGATGCCAGACCAGATGAAGGACCTCCCAGAGGCTTTTAGGACGTACTGGAGTTTTCAGGATGAGTTGTCAATTGAAAATGTGTAATACTTAAATGTGAGAGAGTCCTTATACCTAAGAGTATGAGACACGACATTCTGCAGCAACTGCATTCAGGCCATTTTGGGCACAAGGAAGCTAAATGTGGCTAAGGACACTTCTGGCACAACATTAACACAGGACATTGATCGGCTTGTGGACTGCTGTCCTACCTGCCAGTGACACTGGAAATCTCAGGTACCAAAACTACAACTGCAACACGATATAACATGTAGCTCATGGAGCAAAGTCAGGTGGGACCTGTTCTATTTTTGATGCTTGTCATCACAGGTTATAATTCAAATGTCCCATTTTCTCTGAGTTCGGAATTTCTGATGCCAAGTTGGAGTTTCTGATGATGCCAAGTTTCTGATGCCAACGATAACGGTCCTCATTTTTCCAGTGTGGAATTTCGTTCTTTCGCTGGGAAATGGAATTTTGACCACATCATGTCATCCCTGACATACACCAAAATCAAATGCATTCATTGAGCGTCAGGTCGAGACAGTGACATCCATCCTCCCCAAATCACAAAGTGCAGGAAATGATTTTCATCAAGCACTGCTCGCTTGGTGTTCTAAACCGGTGAACTCCAACTTGGCAAGTCCTGCTCAACTACTCGGGGGAGGGGGAGGGGGGGGTTGAAAAATTAAATCATTATTATCAACCAAAATCTCTAAGACACATGATGATGACATCTTCGTGCAAGAGGAGCTGGAGAGGCGTTGCCACTCATAAAATTCGACTATGATCATCATGCTTGGGCACATGAAATGTTATGCCTCTACCCTGGACAAGTTTGCATTCAGAAGTAAACAACACCATTGTTGGGAGCTGACCACGGTCCTCTTCGCATGTGAAGAGCCACGCTCATATTTGCTTGTATCACCAAATGGTCAAACACTCTGACACAACCAAATTCACATCCAGGAGCTTCCAGCGTGTTGCGGTGTCCCGTCAACTTATGAGCGAACAGAGAATTCTGAACCCACTGTGAACAGGAATTGCGAACCATCTCCAGTCATGGTTCACAGTGTTGAACCTGTAACCATGACTGTGACGTCACTCGCGAACCAGAGCAGCGATAGTTTGTCAACCTCCCCAGCAGTCTTCCAGTTGTAGTCACATGACGCCTCCTTCACAGAGCCTGACAACAGTCCGTACCAGGTCTGGCTGAGCTGTGAAGATGCCAAATCGTCTTGATCTATAAACATTTCATTTGGTTGTCTGATGTTAACGGCTTCAGTTTGCTATCTGGTGTTGTAATGGTATTACATTTGTTTGCTCTTTTTACTTTGTGTTAATTGACCTCTCCTATATTAATCAAAGTACCGTATTGTTTTTTCTTTACTCTCGTCTTGTGGAAAAGGGAGATGTAATGGTATTACATTAGTTTGCTGTTCTTACCTGTGACTGTGGCAGGTCCACAAGAGCTCTGCATGGTTGTTGTTACTGTTGTTGTTATGGTTGTTGTTATGGTTCTTGTTGGGGTGAGTCGATTTTTGAAAAATGCACCCATTGGTTGGACAGCTGCAGGACCACACCCATATTTGTCGTTGACTCCTCCCACCATGTCACCAAAGACAAAATATGGCCGCCATCTTGGTTTTTCTGGTGGGCCTAAGACATCAAGTCTGTACGCCTCTGCTGATTACACACTGCTTGGTTTTGTTGCTGCAGATTTCCATTGGCTTTGTTTGGGTCGAGTGTTACTTATGATGAGAGACCCTAAAAATTATTAGTAAGTTTAATGAAGCCCATCAGCACGCACGGTACGCACCTCCCTAAACAAATAGCGGGCCTAAGACATCAGGCCTGTAGATAGAGAACCCACTAAAGTTAATGCGGTTTAACTCCAGTGAACTTCTGTTTAACTCCAGTGAACCTCAAGTCCATGAGTTATTTCCAAGACGGTGTAAATCGTGAGCTGCCAAACAGAGAAGTGTCGTCACACTGGTTCAAGCCTTCCTCAACACGGTCCCTCGAGGGGGAGCTCCAAGAGCACGGGAGTAGTGTGGGGCAAAATGATTGGTCAGAAACCTGATTAAAAAAAAACAAAAACACACCGACGCCACTGCTATTGGTTGGACAATAGTAAATGGTACAAAGTTAATTATTGTAAAAGTGCGAACACATTGGCACCGATGAAAAGTGCACGAAATTGTACTCACTATAATTACTCACTGTAAGTACTTGCTGCACTTACTCACCGTCTACTTACTCACTGTACTTACTCACTGTCTACTTACTCACTGTAAGTACTTGCTGCACTTACTCACCGTCTACTTACTCACTGTCTACTTACTCACTGTAAGTACTTGCTGCACTTACTCACCATCTACTTACTCACTGTACTTACTCACTGTCTACTTCTCACTGTAAATACTTGCTGCACTTACTCACTGTCTATTACTCACTGACTTACTCACTGTCTACTTGCTCACTGTAAGTACTTGCTGTACTTACTCACTGTTACTTATTCACTGTCTACTTACTCACTACTTACTCACTGTACTTATTCACTGTCTACTTACTCACTGTCTACTTACTCAATGTACTTACTCACTGTACTTACTCACTGTCTACTTACTCACTGTACTTACTCACTGTCTACTTGCTCACTGTAAGTACTTGCTGTACTTACTCATTGTACTTATTCACTGTCTACTTACTCATGTACTTATCACTGTACTTATTCACTGTCTACTTACTCACTGTACTTACTCACTGTCTACTTACTCACTGTACTTACTCACTGTACTTACTCACTGTCTACTTACTCACTGTACTTTCTCACTGTCTACTTACTCACTGTACTTATTCACTGTCTACTTACTCACTGTACTTACTCACTGTCTACTTACTCACTGTACTTACTCACTGTCTACTTACTCACTGTCTACTTACTCACTGTCTACTTACTCACTGTACTTACTCACTGTACTTACTCAGTCTACTTGCTCACTGTACTTATTCACTGTCTACTTACTCACTGTACTTATTCACTGTCTACTTACTCACTGTACTTATTCACTGCTCTACTTACTCACTCTACTTACTCACTCTACTTACTCACTGTCTACTTACTCACTGTCTTACTTACTCACTGTACTTATTCACTGTACTTACTCACTGTCTACTTACTCACTGTACTTATCACTGTCTACTTACTCACTCTACTTACTCACTGTACTTACTTACTGTCTACTTGCTCACTGTACTTACTCACTGTCTACTTACTCACTGTACTTACTCACTGTCTACTTACTCACTCTACTTACTCACTGTCAGTACTTGCTGTACTTACTCACTCTACTTACTCACTGTCTACTTGCTCACTGTAAGTACTTGCTGTACTTACTCACTCTACTTACTCACTCTACTTGCTCACTAAGTACTTGCTGTACTTACTCACTCTACTTACTCACTGTCTACTTGCTCACTAAGTACTTGCTGTACTTACTCACTCTACTTACTCACTGTCTACTTGCTCACTGTAAGTACTTGCTGTACTTACTCACTCTACTTACTCACTGTAAGTACTTACTCACTCTACTTACTCACTGTCTACTTGCTACTGTAAGTACTTGCTGTACTTACTCACTCTACTTACTGTCTACTTGCTGTACTTACTCACTCTACTTACTCACTGTCTACTTGCTCACTGTAAGTACTTGCTGTACTTACTCAGTGTATTTACTCATTGTCTACTTACTCACTGTACATACTTGCTGCACTCACTTCCTTTATAGTTACTTACTGTATGTACTCGTTGTGCAGACTTGCTGTGCTGTGCTGTGCTGTGCTGTGCTGTGTATCCAGTTTAGTTCGGGTTGTATTTTCTCCTTCTCATCAATTTAATGCACATCCGCATTTTCCAACGTATCTGATGCAAAGATGCAAAAGGAATGCTCGGTTCACGTACACTCTGGAAATAATAATATAATAATAATAATAGTGAACGTAGTGGCTTCATACTCAACGTGTGCACATGAGAGAATAGGGGGGGGGGGAACACCCAACACCCAACACCCAACACCCAACACCCAACACCCAACACCCAACACCCAACACCCAACACCCAACACCCAACACCCAACACCCAACACCCAAACACCAACACCCTGGCAATTGGAATCCGTGTCGTCGGCTATGACCCTTTTGCTTCCGGTTTTTGTCATGGGGAATGATGCATGCCGGGAGATAAAGGCATCGTCGGAGACATGAAAGACCCAAATAATATCAGACATGGTGTATATTTCCTCTCCTCATTTTAATAAAGATATCTCCCGCATCATCAAAAAATATTTTTAATCGTGATTTACATTATTTGATCGCTGATCCGAATCCAGGCCGAAGTAACCGGAAATTGCGTCGAAATCATCAGCTGTGCGGCGCTTACACGTACCACGGTATCGTTGGCAAGTATACAGTTGTGAACAAGTTTTATGGAAAGTCAGAAGCGAATGTAAGAAGAATTCTACGTTCGCTTCTAGTTTGCCTATTCCATATTAATAAATAATATTAACCGTAATAATAATAATAAAGAACGATCTTTGTGCGAGGGGTTGTGGAGTGTGCTGTCTGTAATCCATCTTTACACCTCCGGAAGGACGTTGACAGTCACCCTTGGGCCTAGCGTGCACGACGAGGCGCTATGCCCAACGCTTTGTTTTACAAGCGCAGACTGAGGGACAGGTCGATGGCAAACAAGACTCGACCAGATTGAATGGAGTTGAGCAATGGCACGTCAGAGAAGGAGGAGAGGGAGAGAACGGATGATAAAACCGGATCGCGATCCCAAACTGTACAGGTTTGTACCGCAATCACCATCGCACGTGGTATTATGTATGTTATTATAATTATACATTCATGTGAGATCTGTACAACTCACCCCCCCCCCCTCTCCCTTCGAGGGTTCAAAGGGCATCGCAGTGAATGGTAAACGATGACATCGAAGTTATTATGTGTTGTGTTATCGGACTGGACTCGGCCTTGGGGGGGTTCGTCCTTTATACAGGGTCAGGAAGGTTCCAAGATAATTGGCCAAACTACCAGCGGAACACCCCGCCCCCCGTACTCCCCCCCCCCTTCTCCCCCCCCCCCGTTCCCCTTTTAAACATTTATTGACTTATTTTCTTGCTTGTTACTTTACAGTATACAACATCAAGGCTCATGGACGAGCAGGGTGATCATGGACTACTGTATTAACTTTGGGGTGGGGGTGTGTGGTGTGGGGGACAACAGTTTAACACAAAAACCAGGAGAGAGGTGAGGTGAGAGAAATACAGTAACTTGCACGTGAGATGATTGGGGTGAGGTTAGGATAGGGTTCTCCATCTCCGTCTCCTCCTTCTCCTTCTCCAAAGTGTGACTGTGCTCCTGTTTCCAATAAGCTGGTACTCATTTTGCTGACCTGGAAGGATGACAGGCTGAGTCAACCCACCTGGTGTTAGTTCAACGGCCGGTGTGACTGGGCTCCTGTTTCCAATAAGCTGGTACTCATTTTGCTGACCT
>CM068958.1:44896947-44914233 GCA_035128595.1 Eptatretus atami | reverse complement strand
TAAGCATCACTACAAAATAACACAACAATGAGAATATGGTGAATGTCAAAACATCTCAAAACTCCCCCCCCCCCAAAAATGCAAAAGCAACAATGATGGACAAGTGATTCATGGATGTGCAACACATGTGGCTTCTGAGTTGCGATATTTCTGGGGGCACAGCAATGCACTAATGCCACCCCCACCCCCTTTTTATGTTCCAGATCAGGATTTTATAATTTTTACGAAGTCGCTGCGCACAACAGCGTATGAGTATTTTTCTTTAAAATAAAAATAAAAGGCAGAATCATTCATATCCATCGGGGAATGCTTGCAGTTGCACAACAGGCTTCACATCCTGCACGCTCATTGCTGCGTACACCTGATACATGTCATGAAAGGCATGTGCACGATATCCAATGCTTGGATGCATGCAATGGCAGTCGGAGATACCCAAGCACAGTAATCCTTCCTTATAATTACATCACGCAATAAACTTCATTGCCAATCCAAATGGAGCAGTCATGCACATAAAGATCAACCAAAACTGCAAAAAATTCCAAATCATAGCAATGACCATCCAAATTAATTATCAACTGGAATGCATACAAAAAGCTATTTATACGAGGACTAACCAGCCTGCATGGAGAAGTATTTTCCTCCGTTGCTCCGCCGAGAATTAACATCCGAAACGTCGGCTTTTCCTTACTTTCCAAGGCAGTGTAAAATCTCTCAAAAACAGGGCTGGCAGGATGGTCTCGAGGTACGTACACTCGCCTCTAAGCTATTTAGCCTGGGATCGAATCCTAACACAGCGATAAACTGTCATTCCGGTGTTTTACAGGAAGGGCGCTTCATCAATGTGCGCGCCGTCCGTCGGATGGACGCTAAACTGGCGTCCCGTCTGCCAGCATTCGTTGATGGACGATGAAGATCCCACGGTATCCTTCGTGAAGAGTAGGTGAGCCATCTGTGCTACTACCACTATGGCCAAATTTCAAATTCCTCCCCCAACCCTCAGAGGGCACTGCAACAGCGGAAACAGCTGTACCCTCAGCCAATGATGCTACCCTGCAGCTTGTGCTGCATATAAATGTAGAGGAAAAACGTCTCAAATCACGATCAAAGGTACAAATTGCTGTATAGTGTACACCTTAATTCCACAATATAGGGTGTTCCAAAATACCTGGACAACTTTGGTTGTTAATATATTTAGTACAACAAAAGATACAAAGATACCCTTTGTTTTATGATTAAAAAAAAAAAAACATAAAGTTTTCTTCATTTTCAGGTCTGGTGGTTTAATGTAAATTAAATGGCGACTCCAAAAGAGGAAGCTCAATGCGTCGAATGGTTCGAGACGAGATCCGACACGCAAGTTCAGTGTAATTTCCGTACAAAGTATGGAAGGAATCCGTCATCACAGACTAGTATCAGAGAGTGGTACAAGGGGTTTAAGGAGACCGGAAGTTGTCAGAAACAGAAAAGCACCGGTCGACCAAGCAGCACAAGTGCAGCAGACGTTGAACGAGTGCGTGAATCATTTCAAGAAAGTCCCAGAAAATCACTCCGATGAGCATCCAGAGAACTGTGACTACCAACCACCACTATGCATAGGATTTTACATAAAAGACTAAACCTTTCTGCCTATAAGGTGCAGATTCTGCAGGAACTCAACCAAACGACGAATCCAAACGCAAGGTGTTTGCCTTGGAAATGCTCAGTCGCATAGAGGATGACAAAGATTACCTGAAAAAGGTCATGTTCACAGACGATGCTTGCTTTCATGCATCAGGGAAGATCGACAAGCACAATATGAGGATCTGGAGCTCTGAAAACCCCCAAGTGATCATTGAACACATACACGACAGTCCAAAGGTCAATGTGTGGTGTGGCCTTCTCCATGATCACTTGGTGGGTCCGTTTTTCTTTGCGGAGGATACAGTAACCTTGATAATTTACATGAACATGTTGGAAGGATTCGCCTTCCCACAGATTGAAGCCCTGCAACCCGATATCATTCTTCAACAGGACGGTGCTCTCCCTCATTGGGCCTTAGTCTTTCGAGCGATCCGGAATGAAATTTCCAGGTCGCTGGATTGGCCGAGACAGACAAAGAGCTTGGCCCCACGATCACCAGACATAACCCCCTTGATTATTTTTCTGTGGGGGTTTGTCAAAGATGTTGTATACATCACCAAGGTGGCAAACCTGCAGGATCTTCTTTCTCGGATCACAGCTGCATGCGCACTGCTAGACGTAAACATGCTGAGCCGAACATGGCAAGAACTTGTGTACTGCCTTGATGTCCTGCACATGATAAACGGAGCTCACATTGAAGTGTATTGATGGGTGTCCAAAAAACTTTTAGAAGTTTCTGTATCATATAAACCAAAGAGTAACATTGTATCATTTGTGGTTCCAAATATATTAACAACCAAATTTGTCCAGGTCTTTTTGGAACAACCTGGATTATAATCTCCCAAATTTAAGTCGATCATATAATTAGTTTCATTCGGAAAAAATAAAATAAAAACACAAACTCACGCACGCACAGGAAGCTTGAGCATGTTGGAAAAATTGTGTGCTGTCCTAAGGTCGTAGGTGCAAGATAATTATGCTTATTAGTTTAACTTGTGTGCATATGTTTTTTGCACTTATTTATATTCCTAGACAAGAATTTAATAACGATGCAGTTGCGATCGAGTCTCAAAAACGACAACGAAGTAGATACAAATTAGTGTGTTCAATTAAAACACAGATGGGGGGATAATAAAGCATCTATGTTTTCTGACATTTTCAATTACGAGCATAAGGAGTCAGACCAACCCGATTGCCCGCTTGTCTAAAACAATTACGGTCTCGATGCCAACTTAACCAGTCCTGAAGACACGAACTCAAACAAACAGAGCCACAGGACAAGAGGGGAGAGAGAAGGTGGAGGAGGCAGAAGAGTTTGGCCTTGTGTGGGTACCCTCACTCTGTATCACTATCACTGCTCTCACCTGAAAGTGTTATCAAGAAAGGTTTAAAAAATAAAATAAATAAATAAAACAAAGAAAATCACAGAAAGTTGCAAGAGCGGTGCAAGAAGAGTGTGCACTAACTGTGCTCCAGCAGGTGAGCAAGTCCTTGAACTTCTGGAGGATCACTGAAGCTTCCAACAGCCACACACAGCGCAGCTGCCGACTGGAACAAGTGAAGACGAGTGTCAGGAACAAAGCAGAATGGTAAATCGTAACATGTGATCATGGGAATATGTCAATGAGAGACACCGGAGAAGTTGTTGTTTTAGAGAACAAGACAGCATGTTGTACTTCGCAAACATATCGCATGTCTATATCTGCGAGTGTCATTGACGATGTAAAATGAAGTAAAACACAAGAAAGAGGATCTTTAACAACACTGAATTGTTGTTGCGGCTGTGGTTGTTGTTTGTGTACTCCTCTCATGTACTTTAGCAGTTTTTTTTCTATCGTTTCGAGAAAC
This sequence comes from Eptatretus atami, assembly GCA_035128595.1. NCBI lineage: Eukaryota > Metazoa > Chordata > Myxini > Myxiniformes > Myxinidae > Eptatretus > Eptatretus atami. Next base: position 44,910,765 of record CM068958.1, on the reverse strand, counting down.
ACGACGATAAATAATTTTATAATCTTCGTGTCCTTGTAAGGGCTCCTGCCGTTGGAACCGCTACATTAAAGCTCGAGTTCCCACTTCTTCCTCAATCGCATAACGTAGACTTTTAAAAAGGCAAGTAAATCGAATTAAAACACACAAAGTAAATCGATTATACCTTTCCGATAGTACCATTTGTATTATTATTGTGCGACAGCAGAAAGTCTTTGGGATAAAGCGTTATGGACGGACAAACTCGGCTCCAACACGCAGCAGACTTACCTGCCTCTGTGATGGGTGATGCCGACGTTTATTTCCCTCTTCCGTCTCACTGTCACCGCTCTCACCATCTTCACAATCTTCACCATCAGACTCATAATCTTCATCAACAATCACCATCATCTTCCGAATTCGTCATCAGCACTATCAATGTCATTGAAATTGTCATCAAGGTGCTCGTCTTCAGCCAGGGGTGAGCAACGAGGGTCAGACACAAGGCAAACGGTGAGGCCATTGGTGAGAGAGATAACCCTGAAGAGAAACAAACACGTTAGACAGGTAGAAGGGATCCATCGATAATTATAATCGAGCAAATTTAAATTTGACCGGAATTCAAGCATTCATTCAGCCTGCTGGTTGCATCGTTATACTGAGGCAGGACTGTGCCGGTGATGTCGTGGCTCAGGTTTAAGGAAGGAATTTGGAGTTTAGCCAGTATCAGACCACAATGGCAGACTGCTTTTGAAAGCGACCGTGGTCTCGTTAACGTACATCAGCAACTGTGAGACAGGACAGGAGAATTCAAATCCCCTCCAAAAGGACTGTGTAGGACTCCTTGATGTTAAGGAAAGCCCTGCCTGCAAAGCACCGGGGTGTTTTATAAATGGATCAGGAACAAAACCAGGCCGGCCAGACAGCTCAGAGACGAGTATGCCACCCTGAGCTATTCTGTCAGCCCGAATAGAGGAAATGTAATCCTAAATGCTCTGCATCCCAAATACCAAAACGTAACAGTTGTACACACAGACCTCTGATCGATTACCTCTCGGTATATCCTCAACTCCAATGGCTGCATCATCACATTCCAAGGACACGTGTACAAAGCCTTTACATCCCCAACTGTGATTTAAAATAAAAATAATAATAATCAATTATCCCGATTTATTAAAGAACTAGAAGGGTACTCGGTAGAGCGCATACCTCCGCCACGTAATGCCTGATCCACAGAAACATATCGGGCCCAATACATTTTTGAAATATCATGTTATACAGTACGATATCGTTTTTGGTCCAATCTCTCAACGGTGAAGAATCAATTAAAAATGAAATAACCTGTATCCAGATTCAGATTCGGATCTTCACCAAAATCGAATCAATTCGTCCTCGTCACACACCCAACCCGTCCACCAAGTTTCATCCAAATCCATCCACAACTTTTGGAGATATCGTGCTCACAGCCAAACAGACAGACAGACGGGGCTGAAAACACAACCTCCCACCACCTTCGGTGGCAGAGGTAATAAAGCTGATGAACGCATTCTTCACACAGGTGAAGGCAACAGCACCTGCAGTCCAGTCACACATGGTAACAGAATCACGTGCATCTCTCCTGGAAGCTTTCGACATCATTGGAATTTCCCGCAATGAGGACGAAGCACAAGGACCTGTTGCCGTCACATCGCTCTCGTTTAGCTCTCCCTCTACTCACTTAGCCCTGTGACCCTCGCAAACAGCTTCACATTGTACGAGTTCACCCAGGAACACTCTCATAGTGAACCTTAATAATCCACGCTTAGCACACCTCAACTCTGATGTAGAACTGCCTTCCTGGCTGCTGACATTCAATTATACTTGACCCCCTGCACAGCAGGCGATACACTGCCATTTCATGTTTTATACCCCCCATCAACCCGATCCGAGCCTGGTGTTGGCTTAACATCTTAGGGTGTTGCGTTTGAGCCCTTGTCGTAGTACCGTTGAACTAACAGCAGGTGGGTTGACTCAGCCTGTCATCCTTCCGAGGTCAGCAAAATGAGTACCAGCTTATTGGAAACAGGAGCACAGTCACACCGGCCGTTGAACTAACACCAGGGGGTTGACTCAGCCTGTCATCCTTCCAAGGTCAGCAAAATGAGTACCAGCTTATTGGAAAACAGAGGCACAGTCACACCGGCCGTTGAACTAACACCAGGTGGGTTGACTCAGCCTGTCATCCTTCCAAGGTCAGCAAAATGAGTACCAGCTTATTGGAAACAGGAGCACAGTCACACTTTGGAGAAGGAGAAGGAGGAGACGGAGATGGAGAACCCTATCCTAACCTCACCCAATCATCTCACGTGCAAGTTACTGTATTTCTCTCACCTCACCTCTCTCCTGGTTTTTGTGTTAACTGTTGTCCCCCACACCCCACACACCCCCACCCCAAAGTAATACAGTAGTCCATGATCACCCTGCTCGTCCATGAGCCTTGATGTTGTATACTGTAAAGTAACAAGCAAGAAAAATAAGTCAATAAATGTTTAAAAGGGGAACGGGGGGGGGGGAGAACGGGGGGGGGGAGTACGGGGGGCGGGGTGTTCCGCTGGTAGTTTGGCCAATTATCTTGGAACCTTCCCTGACCCTGTATAAAGGACGAACCCCCCAAGGCCGAGTCCAGTCCGATAACACAACACATAATAACTTCGATGTCATCGTTTACCATTCACTGCGATGCCCTTTGAACCCTCGGAGGGGAGAGGGGGGGGGGGTGAGTTGTACAGATCTCACATGAATGTATAATTATAATAACATACATAATACCACGTGCGATGGTGATTGCGGTACAAACCTGTACAGTTTGGGATCGCGATCCGGTTTTATCATCCGTTCTTCTCCCTCTCCTCCTTCTCTGACGTGCCATTGCTCAACTCCATTCAATCTGTCGAGTCTTGTTTGCCATCGACCTGTCCCTCAGTCTGCGCTTGTAAAACACAGCGGTTGGCATAGCGCCTCGTCGTGCACGCTAGGCCCAAGGGTGACTGTCAACGTTCCTTCCGAGAGGTGTAAAGATGGATTACAGACAGCACACTCCACAACCCTCGCACAAAGATCGTTCTTTTATTATTATTATTACGGTTAATATTATTATTATTAATATGGAATAGGCAAAACCTAGAAGCGAACGTAGAATTCTTCTTACATTCGCTTCTGACTTTACATAAAACTTGTTCACAACTGTATACTTGCCAACGATACCGTGGTACGTGTAAGCGCCGCACAGCTGATGATTTCGACGCATCCGGTTACTTCGGCCTGGATTCGGGATCAGCGATCAAATAATGTAAATCACGATTAAAAAATATTTTTTGATGATGCGGGAGATATCTTTATTAAAATGAGGAGAGGAAATATACACCATGTCTGATATTATTTGGGTCTTTCATGTCTCCGACGATGCCTTTATCTCCCGGCATGCATCATTCCCCATGACAAAAACCGGAAGCAAAAGGGTCATAGCCGACGACACGGATTCCAAATTGCCAGGGTGTTGGGTGTTGGGTGTTGGGTGTTGGGTGTTGGGTGTTGGGTGTTGGGTGTTGGGTGTTGGGTGTTGGTGTTGGGTGTTGGGTGTTGGTGTTGGGTGTTGGGTGTTCCCCCCCCCCCCTATTCTCTCATGTGCACACGTTTGAGTATGAAGCTCACTACGTTCACTATTATTATTATTATTATTATTATTTCCAGAGTGTACGTGAACCGAGCATTCCTTTTGCATCTTTGCATCAGATACGTTGGAAAATGCGGATGTGCATTAAATTGATGAGAAGGAGAAAATACAACCCGAACTAAACTGGATACACAGCACAGCACAGCACAGCACAGCACAGCAAGTCTGCACAACGAGTACATACAGTAAAGTAACTATAAAGGAAGTGAGTGCAGCAAGTATGTACAGTGAGTAAGTAGACAATGAGTAAATACACTGAGTAAGTACAGCAAGTACTTACAGTGAGCAAGTAGACAGTGAGTAAGTAGAGTGAGTAAGTACAGCAAGTAGACAGTAAGTAGAGTGAGTAAGTACAGCAAGTACTTACAGTGAGCAAGTAGACAGTGAGTAAGTAGAGTGAGTAAGTACTTACAGTGAGTAAGTAGAGTGAGTAAGTACAGCAAGTACTTACAGTGAGCAAGTAGACAGTGAGTAAGTAGAGTGAGTAAGTACAGCAAGTACTTAGTGAGCAAGTAGACAGTGAGTAAGTAGAGTGAGTAAGTACAGCAAGTACTTAGTGAGCAAGTAGAGTGAGTAAGTAGAGTGAGTAAGTACAGCAAGTACTTACAGTGAGCAAGTAGACAGTGAGTAAGTAGAGTGAGTAAGTACAGCAAGTACTGACAGTGAGTAAGTAGAGTGAGTAAGTAGACAGTGAGTAAGTACAGTGAGTAAGTAGACAGTGAGTAAGTACAGTGAGCAAGTAGACAGTAAGTAAGTACAGTGAGTAAGTAGAGTGAGTAAGTAGACAGTGAATAAGTACAGTGAGTAAGTAGACAGTGAGTAAGTACAGTGAATAAGTACAGTGAGTAAGTAGACAGTGAGTAAGTAGACAGTGAGTAAGTAGAGTGAGTAAGTAGAGTGAGTAAGTAGACAGTGAATAAGTACAGTGAGTAAGTAGACAGTGAATAAGTACAGTGAGTAAGTAGACAGTGAATAGTACAGTGAGCAAGTAGACTGAGTAAGTACAGTGAGTAAGTACAGTGAGTAAGTAGACAGTGAGTAAGTAGACAGTGAGTAAGTAGACAGTGAGTAAGTACAGTGAGTAAGTAGACAGTGAGTAAGTACAGTGAGTAAGTAGACAGTGAATAAGTACATAGTGAGACAGTGAGTAGTACAGTGAGTAAGTAGCAGTGAGTAAGTACAGTGAGTAAGTACAGTGAGTAAGTAGACAGTGAGTAAGTACAGTGAGTAAGTAGACAGTGAATAAGTACAGTGAGTAAGTACAGTGAGTAAGTAGACAGTGATAAGTACAATGAGTAAGTACAGCAAGTACTTACAGTGAGCAAGTAGACAGTGAGTAAGTACAGTGAGTAAGTAGACAGTGAGTAAGTACAGTGAGTAAGTACATTGAGTAAGTAGACAGTGAGTAAGTAGACAGTGAATAAGTACAGTGAGTAAGTAGTGAGTAAGTAGACAGTGAATAAGTACATGAGTAAGTACAGCAAGTACTTACAGTGAGCAAGTAGACAGTGAGTAAGTACAGTGAGTAAGTAGACAGTGAGTAAGTGCAGCAAGTATTTACAGTGAGAAGTAGACAGTGAGTAAGTACAGTGAGTAAGTAGATGGTGAGTAAGTGCAGCAAGTACTTACAGTGAGTAAGTAGACAGTGAGTAAGTAGACGGTGAGTAAGTGCAGCAAGTACTTACAGTGAGTAAGTAGACAGTGAGTAAGTACAGTGAGTAAGTAGACGGTGAGTAAGTGCAGCAAGTACTTACAGTGAGTAATTATAGTGAGTACAATTTCGTGCACTTTTCATCGGTGCCAATGTGTTCGCACTTTTACAATAATTAACTTTGTACCATTTACTATTGTCCAACCAATAGCAGTGGCGTCGGTGTGTTTTTGTTTTTTTTCTAATCAGGTTTCTGACCAATCATTTTGCCCCACACTACTCCCGTGCTCTTGGAGCTCCCCCTCGAGGGACCGTGTTGAGGAAGGCTTGAACCAGTGTGACGACACTTCTCTGTTTGGCAGCTCACGATTTACACCGTCTTGGAAATAACTCATGGACTTGAGGTTCACTGGAGTTAAACAGAAGTTCACTGGAGTTAAACCGCATTAACTTTAGTGGGTTCTCTATCTACAGGCCTGATGTCTTAGGCCCGCTATTTGTTTAGGGAGGTGCGTACCGTGCGTGCTGATGGGCTTCATTAAACCTTACTAATAATTTTTAGGGTCTCTCATCATAAGTAACACTCGACCCAAACAAAGCCAATGGAAATCTGCAGCAACAAAACCAAGCAGTGTGTAATCAGCAGAGGCGTACAGACTTGATGTCTTAGGCCCACCAGAAAAACCAAGATGGCGGCCATATTTTGTCTTTGGTGACATGGTGGGAGGAGTCAACGACAAATATGGGTGTGGTCCTGCAGCTGTCCAACCAATGGGTGCATTTTTCAAAAATCGACTCACCCCAACAAGAACCATAACAACAACCATAACAACAACAGTAACAACAACCATGCAGAGCTCTTGTGGACCTGCCACATGTCACAGGTAAGAACAGCAAACTAATGTAATACCATTACATCTCCCTTTTCCACAAGACGAGAAGTAAAGAAAACAATACGGTACTTTGATTAATATAGGAGAGGTCAATTAACACAAAGTAAAAAGAGCAAACAAATGTAATACCATTACAACACCAGATAGCAAACTGAAGCCGTTAACATCAGACAACCAAATGAAATGTTTATAGATCAAGACGATTTGGCATCTTCACAGCTCAGCCAGACCTGGTACGGACTGTTGTCAGGCTCTGTGAAGGAGGCGTCATGTGACTACAACTGGAAGACTGCTGGGGAGGTTGACAAACTATCGCTGCTCTGGTTCGTGAGTGACGTCACAGTCATGGTTTACAGGTTCAACACCTGTGAACCATGACTGGAGATGGTTCGCAATTCCTGTTCACAGTGGGTTCAGAATTCTCTTGTTCGCTCAATAAGTTGACGGGACACCGCAACACGCTGGAAGCTCCTGGATGTGAATTTGGTTGTGTCGGAGTGTTTGACCATTTGGTGATACAAGCAAATATGAGCGTGGCTCTTCACATGCGAAGAGGACCGTGGTCAGCTCCCAACAATGGTTGTTGTACTTCTGAATGCAAACTTGTTGTCCAGGGTAGAGGCATAACATTTCATGTGCCCAAGCATGATGATCATAGTCGAATTTTTATGAGTGGCAACGCCTCTCCAGCTCCTCTTGCACGAAGATGTCATCATCGTGTGTCTTAGAGATTTTGGTTGATAATAATGATTTAATTTTTCAACCCCCCCCCTCCCCCTCCCCCGAGTAGTTGAGCAGGACTTGCCAAGTTGGAGTAAACCAGGTTTAGAACACCAAGCGAGCAGTGCTTGATGAAAATCATTTCCTGCACTTTGTGATTTGGGGAGGATGGATGTCACTGTCTCGACCTGACGCTCAATGAATGCATTTGATTTTGGGTATGTCAGGGATGACATGATGTGGTCAAAATTCCATTTCCCAGCGAAAGAACGAAATTCCACACTGGAAAAATGAGGACCGTTATCGTTGGCATCAGAAACTTGGCATCATCAGAAACTCCAACTTGGCATCAGAAATTCCGAACTCAGAGAAAATGGGACATTTTGAATTATAACCTGTGATGACAAGCATCAAAAATAGAACAGGTCCCACCTGACTTTGCTCCATGATCTACATGTTATATCGTGTTGCAGTTGTAGTTTTGGTACCTGAGATTTCCAGTGTCACTGGCAGGTAGGACAGCAGTCCACAAGCCGATCAATGTCCTTGTTAATGTTGTGCCAGAAGTGTCCTTAGCCAGCATTTAGCTTCCTTGTGCCCAAAATGGCCTGAATGCAGTTGCTGCAGAATGTCGTGTCTCATACTCTTAGGTATAAGGACTCTCTCACATTTAAGTATTACACCATTTTCAATTGACAACTCATCCTGAAAACTCCAGTACGTCCTAAAAGCCTCTGGGAGGTCCTTCATCTGGTCTGGCCATCAACTGATGATAAGGTCTCGAAGTCGACTCAGGTCAGAATCACGAAGAGTTTCCTGTTGTAGCTGAGAAGACTTCTCAGATGATAAGTGGACGAAATCACACGCAAATCCAAATTAATTGTCGTCGTATTGAGTGGACTAGGAAGGTGGGATGAGTTATCGGCAAGCTCATTGTCTGTCCCAGGGCGGTCTCATATCTGTCTGCCGTAACCGAGAGAGCCACCGATGGGGAGCTTGCACACTGCACAAGTTTGCACATGGCATGAGCTGCAAGCGACATGAGCTGTACAAGTCTGTGTGGGTCTGCATGTGGCACAAGCTGTGCAAGTCTGCGTGGGTCTGCACGTGGCATGAGCTTACACAAATTTGTGTAAGGTGAGGTAGGAGCCATGCCCATGCTCTGCTCTGCACTCTACTTTCTCTTTTTCCTCTCCACGTTTCCCCAGAATGATTGATGGTGTGCCATGTCCTGTGTTAAACATAAATAAGACAATATAAGTGCTCTCCATAATCACCAATATAATCTGCTTTCTAGTGTATCTTTTAATTGTGCCCTTTCATTGTGATTTCTGTCCATCCATTGAAAATATATGCTCGTGATTGCTATTGTAAATAGCTGCCATTGATGACTGAATAAACCTTGTTGTGCTTGTTGAATAAATGTGCTTGTTAAACTGTTAAATGTTTCTGACCTGCTCACTCTCGTCCTTTCCTCCAATGGTCCAACTTCATGTGTAAGTTTTGTTAGACGGGAAGTTTTGCCCCACTGATTGGCTCCGGGATTAGCCAACAGCCATCCATGGTTCGCTCGGCTGTACATAATAGACGGGTAGCTTTTGAGGGCGTGGCCCCTAATTAGGGTTGCCATTCCAACGGTAAGGTAATTATGTGTAACCGAGGAGCAAAAACCCTGCTAGGCTCGGCAGTTCTAATTGGTGGCCACGGTTGCCTAGCAACCCGTCGGACCGCGGAGTTATCCGTGGCTGGAGGCCTCAGGACCGGCGGTCGAGTGAAGGTCCAAGGAGCTCTCTCATGGTAACACCAGACCGGAGATCCATAACAATATAAACAAAATAGAGTAGAAAGGCTTGAATATACAGTCTTTATTATTTCGCCTCCATTGTTATCAGTAAGGAGTGAAATGCAGAAGCCCAAATTCATAGAGGAGAGCCACACTGCATTACATTGCACCCAGCAACGGATTGTGGAATTCGCCAAGCAGATGATACACAGCAAATGGTTTTTCTGAAGCCGGATCAAAAATGCATTGGAACATACAAGAGCCGTAATAACCACATTACTGAATTGCAACCAGATTGTGCTAATCTATGTCTGCCAAAGTCACTTTGTACGTTTAAACCACCGAACATTGAGTCAAAGTGCCCATAAAGTTCATGTACCAGACGGAGTGGCATGTGACGATGATTATTTTATTCTTTTTGTCGATTTATTTTTTCTCGATGATGTCAAAATCGATAGCTTTACACTTGAGTAAAGTTTTTTTTTTTTTAAAGGAAGCACCCTTGGGTTGAAAGCAATGTAATGAAAAGGACTTGCTCATGTAGAATGTGTGAGGCAGATATCGATGTACAGTACCTAAGTAATCCAATCCGTTTAATTAAAACAGTCGACATCAATTTGGAATATGTATTTCAATGCTCTACAGTCTATATTAACAAACAAACTATGGCGAAGTTGGCGCACCATCGCAATTCCTCACACTTCCCACATAAAGCAAAGTTGAAGAATGGAAAAATTCCACCATGAATTTCCAATATCAAATTTTGAGTTAAATTTTTTTTTCCCGTTTTGACCCGTGACCTCAAGTCCCCACCCCCTGGGACATTAACCGGGGATCAAATCCCCCAAAAACATTGTTACATATTCATTTGACCCCAATGTTGATGACATGAACATCGTTTCATTAAAAAAAAACTGATTAAAAATGTGCCCGTAATTGACTTTTTTTGGAATTTGACTTTTTGACCAAAGTTTGTTCACGGCATTAAAAACTTCAGGTTCTAAGGGGGTCTGTGAGGGGTTTGAGTGACTGTTGCTCATGATCCAGGTGATCTTCAAGACAGATGGTCCTATTTTTTTCAAAAAGCGTGGGGATAAAAAAACCCCTTCATTATATTTCTGTCGTGTAAATTTTGAAGAACCGATGAGTAAAAAATACGATCACATGCAGAGTAAAGGCATCAGAGGACATCATCGTGCTTTTTCATGGATTGCACGGACATCAGTAGACGATGGAAAATCAACAGCCTGATATGTGATGCAATGTTGAGATCACAGTACGAGTTAGGTGCTCAGACGGGAACGCCAAACAGGCCAATCCATCAAAGACCAGATGCAAAGAGAAACCATGGTGCAAAAGTAGAATAAAAGTAATTTATTGGGAAACCGATTTACAATACTTGGTTGCTTCATCTTCTGAAGCTTTTATACACAAAAACAATTCATCACAATCTGATAAATAAACTCCGTTATATCATAGGTAACCATGATATGACTCAAGCCCGACGGTATGATAATTCACAGTTTCATTTAACCTGAACATCAGGACTACAGCATACCATGCCACAAATGGTAACACGCCGTGTTAATTACTGCCTCGAGGTGCAGCAGCTGGTGAGTCAAGCTGGACGGAAAACGCATCGTTGGTCGCTCCCGAAACACCATCTTTAGACCCTGGGAAATGCCAAACAAATATTCAATGCTTATTAGAACTGTGTTTGATAACAACTTTATTTTATATATGAATAAGATGAAATTGAAAATTAATGAAAAATGAAAAATTAGAGAACTGTGAAAAGGAATCATACTACTGTCGGACTCTGCCTTTCACGGGGGATACATTCCTGGAAAATACCGTGAATGTCAAATCTGCGAATGTCAAATCCGCGAATGTCAAATCCGCGAATGTCAAATCCGCAAATGTCGGAGCATTGTTCAATGGGAAAAAGGGGGATGTTCCGGGTGGTTTGTGATTCACAAGGAAAATAAAAAAATGCCGTGGAAAACCGGGAAGACACCCGCAAAAAACAGTGAAAACGCAAAAAAAAAAGGTGCGAATATGCCCGCAAAAAAAAAAGTTTTAAAATGCCAATACGCAAAGTACAGGGACGTGAATGTAGAAGGAGGTCGCATTTTATCAATCGCGAATATGCGGGGTCTGTGAATAGCGAATCCGCGAATAGTGGGGTCAGACAGGATATATAGTTTGAGAAGTGTCTGTCTATGTGTTAGTTTGACTTGTATGCCCTGAATATATGCTTATATGAACTCCTGGATGGAATGGGTTGAAATCTGGTGGTTGGAGTTGGGGTGTACATGAGAAGGTTTTAGGTGGTAAAAATAAAAACCACAGCCCAGGGAGGGGGAAGTAGGGGGAGTACTGTACCTCGATTCTGTCTGTGTATGTGCATATCGTATAATGCCGCTCCCGGTGGATATTACAAGTCATCCCGTCCGTAATTATTGGATGAATTAACCTATCTGTAAGGACGGGTTCTTTGCTAGTAATTAATGAATAACGAAAAGTACACTACCTTTTTACAAGTTCCACAGGATGGTGCAGACATGCTGCCCTCGCCACTGAGCGGTCTCATCTGATTTTGAATCTCGGCCTGACTATAAACTGTTGGATAATATCCTTCCTGGGTATTCCACCTGCCAGCTTTGGCTGGTGGGCGTTCCAGATCCGACAGTGAATTTTGCAAAGAGTCGGCAAGTCTTCGCCAGCACCGTGAACAAATTACAAATTCCTGCACCCTCGCTCAAACGTCAAGCCTGGTCATCCGGTTCATGAGAGATTTTGGGCCAAAATCATTCCCTAGATGACCCCACAAGACGGTCGAAACAATGGAGGCTATCAAAGGCAGTTGCAATAGTAGTAGTAGTAGTAGTAGTAGTAGTAGTAGTAGTAGTAGTAGTAGTCGTAGTCGTCATTATCAGTCAACAAAATGACACAAATTAATTACAGGTGAAAAATGCTGAAAAGTAAAATTATACAGAATGTAATAAGGTCTTGTCAGGCCACACACCGCGTGTTTGTTGAGGAGTTCCAGCTGCACGAGGATAAAAGAATCCGGGAACTTTGGGTTGAGTACGGCCTGTAACGAGTCAGGATTGCATCGAGTAAAAATAATGCAAAAAGGCAAGATTTATACCAACAAATAAAAGAGCAAGGAGAAAATGATATTATTACTTATTTATCACAGTGGAGTCCAAAAATTAACATGAACAAGCAAAAGTTACAATAAATACATGACAAAAGGTTAAATGGTTTCTCTGCTTTGTCTGAAGATAATTGAAAAAAGCAACAGAGCAACCACAAAGAGAGAGGTGCACGACCCGACTCTTTGCATCTGGTCCACAACCATCAGTGGGCTCTGTTAATAATATGGATCTCTCTCTCTCTCTCTCTCTCTCTCTCTCTCTCTCTCTCTCTCTCTCTCTCTCTCTCTCTCTCTCAAAGATCACAGTTCAATTCCCAGACACCATCCGTCTAACAGGAACCTTTGTCTCACAGAAAATCCCACTCGTTTAACTCCGTCCCTGGTTATTCCATGTACAGGTTTGACAGACCCAATGGTCGTGATGTTTAAGTCTACATCAGGAAATCCTTTTCACAGAGTTCCGACTCCACAACCTCCCCCTCCATCCCCCCGCTATATCCAATCAATCACTTTGGAATATCTATGGATCGGTCCCTCTCTGTGGCAATGTCAAGTTTATGTGTGTGGTCTCCTGCCCTCACGACGACGAATGCCTTTGCGATCCTATCTTTCCACTTAAAGCCCTCTCTGTGGTGGCTTCAAATGCCACCATTCAGGCTGGCTTGGTGCCAATTCTCTTACAAATCGTCCATGATATTGCAGCCAAGATCTTTCGTTACAAACTGTATTGAATTCCCAACCTCAATTTCCACTAATTTATCCTGATTTATAACCCTCATCCGATTTTCAGCCCATATTTCCCACCAATATCAGGAATCTGCTGGACTTGATCATATCCAACCTCACCTTCCAGTCTTTCCTCCTCCTCCTCAGACCTTGTATTCTTGAAAATATATCCAGTTTCTCGGAGTGTTCAAGGAACAACCAAACTACTGCAATGTTTGGCATTTCTATCAGGAAGGTCGCTCGGGCCTACAGTCCGCCATCACTTCCACTGATTGGTCCACTGTTTCTTCATCTCTGAACAACAAACAGTGCCTGTGACCCTTTCTCAACTCGATCCTTTCTCCTTCATCACTTCATAATTTCACACCTTCAACTATCCTGCCTGACAACCCAATTTCAGGGCAACGATTCATATTATGAGGAAATTGCCAGGAAGTAAGCTTTACCTTGCTACCTAAATAGCAAACCCTGCCGATGGGAATTTGTAGTCTCTCCAAAAGGCTCATGCCAACTGTGTTTCTGTCCTTAGATGTGCAAGAGCTCAACAGCAGCCCACATGAGGTCTAAACTCACAGGTCTCTCACTGTCAACAAAAACGGATCCATCCATCCATCCAGTGGGACCATACTCTGTGCAGAGCATTGGTGCTGCCTAAGCAGTCTCCTGGGCTACTGAGCACAATCCTGGATGGGTCACCACTCCGACACAGGATACCAGCAAGCTGGTACTCGTTTTGCCGACCTCGGAAGGACGACAGACAGAGTCAACCCCACCTGGTATTAATTCAACAGCTGAGCAAGATTTGAACTCAGGATCCTAAGATCCCAAGCCCACCACCCTAACCAATAAGCCAACAACAAAAACGGATGGAAGTGAGTAAAGGCTGTTTCCGATACATGCATCTCAACTGCTCCTTCATTCTTGAAGCACAGATGTGCACCGCTCATGCTCAGGTAGATTGCCATAACTCTGCTCTGTCTTTGATCTCGGATTCATGGTGGAACAACATATACATAAATCACATGTAGGACAAACACGCGAGTCAACATCAGTCCACCTTAAAGTTAATTACAAGGACATAAGTAGACAATGGACAAATGAATATTGTATTTGGGATTTGAATCTGGGTTCCGAGCATCAGAACGTTCCAATCACAATGTTAAGGTACTGTGTACACATGAAGGGTCACATCAA
>CM068958.1:44882027-44896937 GCA_035128595.1 Eptatretus atami | reverse complement strand
CATATATATATATATATATATATGTAATGTGATTTTTTGACATTATTATATTGATACAAGGTATTTCACTTTCAGCAGAAGTTCATTCCACTCTACACAGAAGTTATTACCTCCGCCACCGAAGTTGGACAGAAGTTACGTATTCACCCCTGTTGTGTTTGTTTGTCTGTCTGTGAGCAGGATATCTCAAAAGGTTTTGGATATATTTGGACGAAACTTGGTGGATAAGTTGGGTAGTTGACAAGAACAAGTTGATTAGATTTTGGTTAAGTTATGGAAGCAGAATCGGCCAATCAGTGGGATATAAAATGTAAACTGTTCAGCTTGACGGAGGCATGCGCTCTCCTGAGTGCCATTCTAGTTCCATTTTGTGCTTCCATGCATTTTGATGTTGAATTCCCCATTGCTTCTGCCCTCATCCAATTTTGGTGAAAATTTTGGTAAATGGTGAAACTGCAACTTGACCATTTAATTTGGCTCATTAAGGAATAATTAAGGACATATTCTGCACAATGCCGTACAAAAGAGCATGGATGAAACTGGAATTGTACTCATTCTATCACTCTCACCAGGTGGTGAGCATTTCCATCTGGGCTGGAGAAGAGACGGCAGCTGTGTGGAAAGTGACTTTGCAAGACTTTCATTAGGCTCTGGTACCATGCTGGGCTCAAAGACTTGAAAAACACCTAAAAACAAAATTCATAAGAGGATGCAAAGAGGAATCAAAAGGCACTCAATTAATGGCTTCTGTTCTTTCATGCCTGGGCTTTGAGAATCACACTTAAATTGTGCATTCATTGCTTCTCAAAATATACATCCATAAAATATAGATGGTGAGGAAGAGGATACTGGAATAACTTTACCAGCTGAGGGTCGAGATCTTCCACGCGACGACAGTAGACTACTTGCAGGAGCTCCTCTAGCTCAACGAACATGAGACGGGTGAGCTTCACACCTCGGTCCGGAACACCTCCACTTGTCGTAAGACCTACGGCAGAAGCTGAAGACCCCACTGACCCCAAAGGGATTGGCAAGGATATTCCAGCAGCCATTCCTGGGCTTCCTTCGCCGAGAATCAAGCGGTTCCAGAGGCTGTCTCGACGGCAATGAGAACATGCTCGAGACACGAGCGACACCAACAGGTCGCGTGACGTACGGACCTCGGAAGCAAGAAGTGGATGCAACAACTGAAGAGACACAGTGGCAGAAGGAGTAATGAGAGAAGGGCTAGGTAGATTGCTGGATTGCATTTCCACCTGGCTGGAATCCTCAGAGTCTGTGGAAACCTGATGATAAAGCAGTGTCAAAATAACATTAAAAAGCTAATAATGAGAAAAAGCTAATAATTATCTTTATAACGAGACAGAATGAACAAATGAAGAATAAATCACATAAAAAGAGACAAAAGAGGTGGGCAAAGTGTGCATGTGTATGTACTACCTTTCCCTTCCTCCCTTCTCTTTCCCTCCCCATGTCCTCCCACCTCCTTCTCACTTGCACAACACTCCCTCGCTCCCCAACCCCCCGACCAATTGGTTTATTAATTTGTTATCAATTTGTCTTTCTGTTTCACTTTGCTCAGCTTGATGCTGTGGAAACTTTCAAGATCATTGTAATCTCCCATGATGAAGCTGTGTCTACAGGCCTATCAATTTTCCCAGTCGCACAGGCAGTCGATGGTCTCTGTGTCTGGTCTTGTACCTTCTGCTCTTTCCGTGCCCCCCCCCCCAGGTTTTGCAGGGCACACACGGTCCACCATCAACCCCTTTCTGGTGAAACTACCTAAATCCAGAATTACTGCTCACCTACACTCATCGTTCCTCTTTTCCCCATCTGTAGAACCAACTTCAACATTCTCTTCAATCTCACTCTTCCCTCCAAGTCTTCAAACCAACTGTTCACCACCATCTCAGATCATCCCTCATCCAAAACAATGATATTTTCTACCCCGTTAACCCTCTCCCCATCCCCCACCCTAAACCCACCTCCTTCCAAATTTCCAGTTTTTCCTTCCTGAGAGTTTGCTTCTGTCTCCATATTGTTCACCCCGTAGATCCTCTACCCCTCATTCATCCCCACACCCATTATATTTGTCCAAGTCTCCTTCCATTTTGTCCTTCATCCCTGATGTTGGTGTTCGCCTCCTATCTGTGAGGTTCCTTTTGTTCTGTTGAGTTTTGAACCATTTCGTATTCGAGCTCTTCCATGAGCCTTGATCTTGTAAACAAAAACAAGGAAAGAAAAAAAAACACCTTGAGATATATCAGTCCTCACAATAGTCGACCAAAGTTGTAAAAAAATTTTTTTGAGGTTTAAAAAAAGCAACAATCACACTTCAAAAATCAAACAGGTCAGAGTGCATCAGTACATAACAGGGCAGGGGTCCACTACCTGGTTCATTTCCTTTGTTGAAAATGTTATCTTATCTCAGTGTACCTTATATCTCACTGCACACCACACACCCACATCATATACAAGAGGGTGATGAACTTCCATCTTTACTCGAGAATAATATCTGGTGGTCATTACCGAGGTTGCATTTGGGAGTGAAGGTGCTGGTTGAATGGTTGAGGTGGTGAATGCTATTTCATTTACCAAAAAAGATGTCTGAGGGTTTCTTAAATCAGGGACCCTGCGAAGATCGGCTGACAGTCGAGGAAAGAGTTCCCGACAGCTCGTCATCAGCAAGAAGAATTGAAGCCTGTGGGAAAGCAGAGGGTCAAAGAGGGTTCACGGTGATCTGATTGCTACCTCGTACTTTCAGGTTCCCAAGTTATCAGATCAAATGTGATTAACCCTTTGAACCCTGAGCTCCTTGGACTTTTGGCTCTCCCACCCTGGGCTCCCTGGAGAGAAATCGGGCCGCTCGGGTATATGGACGTTTGAATAGCAGCCGGTAAAACAGCTGCTGGGGTTCAAAGGGTTAAAAATATTAACAAAAAGAGTGAATGGGTGGAAATAACTGTGGAACTTCAGGAATACTGTGGGCTATACTCATTCGAGTCAAGTAACTGCCAATAACAAAAGAATAATAACAACTAGAGTCGCGAGCATTTATCAAGGATTCCAAGCAATGACACCTACATTTGAAAGAGGGAACAATGAGACACCTTGAAAGTAAGAATTGTTTAAACATACAAGCCAAATCCTCTAAAAGCTGTTTTGATCGTTAAAATAGGCAACAGTAGTGTTTCAGTTGGTTTGACTAATCATCTTTGCTGTTAAGAAAGGATTCACAGAATATGGTCACAGCCTATAACCTAAATACAACAACTGTCTCAATCAAAATCCACCAACTTCTCAATGTCGAAAGAAGGTGAATTTTGATTGGCCCATGCTGGCCACTTTTACCTCCGCAACGAAGATGGATGGAGGATATGTTTTCAACCCTGTCAGTTTGTCTGTGAGCATGATACCTCAAAAAGTCATGGACGGATTCGGACAAAACTTGGTAGACAGGGTGGGTGGGTGACGAGGACAAATTTATTCGATCCGGATTATGATCCGAGAATTTCAACTGATTCTTTACCATTAAGAGATAGGGCCAACAATGACATATAGCATGATAATTAAAAACGTTGTGGACGGATTATGACAAAACTTGGTGGATGAGTTGGGTAGGTGACAAGAACAAGCTGATTATATTTTGTCTGATTTAGCTGATTAGAAAAATGGTACGTGTTGCTTCCTTGCTTGACACAAAACATTTAAAAGGATAAGAGCACAGACAATTCCCATAGGTTGGCATCCATGGGGAGAGAGTAAATTCCTCCTTAGGAAATGCCCCACTGAGTGTGGTGAGAATGGCGGCACCATTGTTGTGACGACGCTGGTACCCAGAGTGCCCCGGGAGGTGATGGAACCTCCCCTAAACTTAATGGCTGTGTTAGTCTCGTCTTAGTCCTGTGTTGTGTCTCGTGGATTCATCTGTATGCCCACGTGTGTGTATATTTCAGCTCCACGACTAGCCTTAGATCCGATAACAAAAAAAAAGTATGTTTATTGTCGTCTCGATGACGATCCATAAAAAAATAAAAGCATGGAAGACTTCAAAGAAAATGCATGCACTGCATTGCCTTATTGTCACTTTAAAACAAAGGATATACCATCAAAATTTATCTTCATATTAAAATATCAATAAACACTTTTCAAAGGACAGCCAATGTGAAAGGAGCAAAAAAATTTCACAGCAGTGTGCCTTGTTAAACTTCCAAACTCCAAGCTGACTGCACAACTAAACTCCCATGTTGCTCGCTTCTCCCATCTAAGGAAGCACGGACCAGATGCCATTTTTCCCACTCTTCCCTCCAAGGCTTCAAAAGCAGGCAGTTCCCAACGTGTACAGCCTTTTTGGCTGCTGGTTGCATCATTGGTTAGGGGCACGGCTATGCCGCGGATGCAGTGCCCCGATTACTAGTACACACTGGTACTCATTTTGCCGACCTCGGAAGGATGACAGGCTGAGTCAACCCCCCTGGTATTAATTCAGTGGCTAACGGGGCTCGAACTCAGGATCCAAGGATCTCGAGCCACCACCCGAACCGCGAAGCCAACGCCACGCTTAAACAGGCAGTGCACCACCACCTTGTGTTTTCACCCATCCTGACCCATTTATCTTTATTATCCCCATTAACCATTCCTAACCCAAACCTCTTGATGATTTCAGTGTTTCACATAGTGAGGACATGTTCTCAGAAGTGTACTTGAATTTGAGGTTTGGTGAAAGTTATGCTTTAGCTTCAATTTTGAAAGATATTAATTAATTAATTAATTAATTAATTAACTGACTAACACATGTATAGCCAGACTGTGAGAGAGAGCAAAAACTGGTCCCAATGATCCGAACGTTCAAGCTACGAAATAATTACAGGAAGGTACAGAGAGCGTTAAACAAACAGCAAGGTGTGTATGAAAGTACCGAAGATGATGCTCCTCTCCTTGAGGTTGTTCATCAGTGAGCAAGTCCACGTGGCAGATAATCAGTGAAACATCAAAGTCGTCATGGTGGCGCATTCCACTGACATCTTTATACGAGCCTGTCCTACAATGCCACAGAAAAATGAACTCAGCGATTATACCAGTGTACAAGTCTGGACGAAAAAGACAGAAGGCACGAGAGAAGGTGAAAACATGATGCTCACCTTGAAGACAAAGACACAAGTGCATAGTTCTGGCCAGGGCCAGCTGTGCCACCGATTCTGAATGGCTTAAGCCCATAGGCCTGTGCATGTTCTATGATGTAAGTAAACAGTTCATGAGCAGGTGTTGCACCGGATGAGAGGGTGAGCTCACCTGGACCGAGAGGTAATGAAAAAGCACAATAAATTGAAGCATATTTTTACAGCTTAAGTTTTGCATGAATCAGCAGATGTGTGTGCACGTACGTACGTATGCATGCACACACACACGCACACACGTTTCATCTGTGACCCATGAACTTCCTCAGGCCAATATATTACAGTGATGGCTTGTCATGGCCAATTCATAACCAGTTTGCAAATCATTTGCGGCCACGTGCCGTAAGAAGGGAATTTTTGGAATGCCAGGACAATGCCAGCACATAATCATTATTGTTTGTCTGCTTCTTCTTGGATTACAATTACCATGTTCTCATGCGACATGGATGTGTTTGCACGAGCAGTTGTGTGAATATTTACCTGCTCACACACTTTCAGGGAGCACTCCATTGTTTTTGTTTTTTCTATGATTTTCAGATATACATACACATACAGAGAATTGCCTTATTTAATATAGTAGGATTTCGTATGCAGCATGTGGGTGATGGTTTGCATCGATGCTGGGAGTGCAGCTATGCTGCTGATGCAGTGCCCCTTCTATGTTAGCGCAGTAATTTGGAATTTGTTCAGGATACAGGGCGATAGCTTGCCTACTCTTCGTGAATGACGCCATAGTGTCTTTAACGTCCACCAAGTAATGCTGACAGGGGTCACCCATTTAACATCCATTTGAAGGACGGTGCACACATTGATGCCTCGCCCTGTCTGCGAAACAACAGGGTGACTGTTTATAGCTTTGTCGAGATTTGAATGGGGAAATTGCTTCGTAGAAGAGGAATCGCTTCAATCTCATTCTTCCCTCCAAGTCTTCAAGAATCAAGACAACTGTTCACCACCATCTCAGATCGTCCCCAATCCAAAACCTTGATCTTTTCTCCCATCGTTAACCCCACCCTAATCCCGCCTCCTTCCAAATTCCCAGTTTTCCCTCCTCTCCTGAGAATTTGCTTCTGCATCCATCTTGTCCACCCCATGCATCCTCTCCTGCCCACCATTCCTGCACACACACATTGTTTGTCCGCCTCCCTCTGTTTTGGCTTTCAGCTATGCTGTTGGGGTTTCCCCCCCCTCTCTCTGCTGTTCCTTTGTCCTGTTGCATCCTGTTCCATTCAGTGTACCCGTGTACTAGTACTAGCTCTTCCACGAGCATCGACTATGTATAGAAAAGAAAAAGAATATGGAAACACACCCTGGTGTACGTGATTGCGAGCATGAGCGGGAGATCGACGATGGTGAGCAGAAAGCAAGGTAAGGAAGTCAGGCAGAGGGTAAGCTGGTGGAAAGGTGAGCTGGCGACCAAGTAAATACTGCTGCAAAGCACGAAGATGGAAGTCGTAGCTGAAGGAACGCAGGTGGAAAAGTGAACGCACTTTGGCACACTCCTCAACCAGAGGCAACCAAACCTGAGGAGAGAACATTTGAAGGTAAGGCAACGTAAATAAGGATACGTGTACAAATGGAATGATGCTGCGGATTTGTCTCAGGAATATATTTTATTCTTTAATATCCTACTCGTTCTTCCAGTTTTAGAGGCAAAACTTTATCTTGATGGCTCAAGTCTTCTTGTTGGCATTAAAGGGACGCAACTTGCGAAAGAACAAGTACAGCCAATAAAACTTACTGATTCGCTTTTTGAGCAGTCATCCACAATGGGCTTTGATTGGCCAACACCTCCCTGTAAGAAAATCACCAACATGGCTCCTCATCTTTCACATCATTCATTTTCTGCACCATGACTTGATTCATTTGATACATTTGCATGATAAAACCTGATTTCAGTTCCACAGTTTGTGTGTCATCTCACTAATTTTCCATCATAAACATGTTAATTGACCCCCAGAAAAGGTTTGACAACACCGATTTTAAAATGATATACAGGGTGTTCCAAAAAGACCCGGACAACTTTGGTTGTTAATACATTTAGTACCACAAATGATACAACAATACTCTTTGTTTTATATGATACAGAAACTCATAAAGTTTTCGTTATTTTCACATCTGGTGGTTTAATGTAAAAGAAAATGATGACTCCCCAGGAGAAAGCTCAGAGCGTTGAATGGTTCATCCAGACAAGATCCGACACACAAAGTGTGGAAGGAATCCGCCATCGCAGACTATTATCAGAGAGTGGTACAAGAGGTTGAACGAGTGTGTGAATCATTTCAACAAAGTCCCAGAAAATCACTCCATCGAGCATCCAGAGATCTGGGACTATCAACCACCACTGTACACAGGATTTTGCAAAAAAAAGACTGAATCTTTATGCCTATAATGTGCAGATTCTGCAGAAACTCAAACCAAATGACGGACCCAAATGCAAGGTGTCTGCCTTGGAAATGCTCAGTCGCATAGAAGATGACGAAGATTACCTGAAAAAGGTCATGTTCACAGACGAAGCTTGCTTTCATGTATCGGGGAAGGTCAACCGGCACAATTTGAGGATCTGGAGCTCTGAAAACCCCCCACGTGGTCATGGAACACATATGTGACAGTCTAAAGGTCAATGTGTTGTGTGGCCTTCTCCATGACCGCTTGGTGGGTCTGTTTTTCTTTGTGGAGGATACAGTGACCTCAAAAATTTACAAGAACATGTTGGAAGGATTCGCCTTCCCATAGATTAAAGACCTGCAACGTGATATCATTTTTCAACAAGACGGCGCTCTCCCTCATTGGGCCTTTGTTGTTTGAGATGTCCTGAATGAAAAATTTCCAGGTCGCTGGATTGGCCGAGATGGACCAACCGCCTGGCCCCCACGGTCACTAGACATAACCCCCCTTAACTTTTTTCCCCCCTCGAGGGGGGGTGGGGTTGTCAAAGATGTTGTCCACAACACCAAGGTGGCAAACCTGCAGGATCTTTGTTCTCGGATCACAGCTGCATGCGCACGAGTGGACGCAAACATGCTGACCCGAACATGGCAAGAACTGGTGTACTGCTTTGATGTCCTACGCATGACAAACTGAGCTCACATTGAAGTGTATTGATGGTGTGTACAAAACTTTATGAGTTTCTGGACCATATAAACCAAAGGGTATCCTTGTATCATTTGTGGTTCTAAATATATTAACAACCAAAGTTGTCCGGGTCTTTTTGGAACACGCTGTAGAAAGATTCCTCACTCACTAGAAAAGTAAGTGGGAGGTTCACATTCCCTCAGCTTCAAAACAATCTCCAAAAAACGTACACAGCTTCTATCAGCCATCAAGAAATGCAACTAACCTGAGATAAGTTGCTCTCATTCAGGCCGCAACACGCCATGACGTACAACTTCACGCAGAAATAGCAGCCCTGCCGACACACCGCATCCTTGTCAATCCACAACTCTCAAGTTCGTGGTGGAGGACAACGCAAGTGCAAAGAACAGAAAGATCTGACACACACCTATAATCTCTATTTGATAATCATAAACATCAAAATTATTTTACACACATTTACAGTTTAAACAGCAATGATAAATGGTCAAGACAAGTCAACTCTTGTGAGAGATACCGACGGTGCGAAGTGCGAGCTTGTGACAAGGTGACAGATGGACTGTTGCATGATGACATCACATGCATACTGCTGGATTTCAAATTGATTTGTTTTCTTTGAACATTTCGTTTTGCAAATTGTTTTCAAAAATAAGGATCAAAAAAGTTAGGTCAGGAGGAAAATGGAAGCTTGCTTCTTTTGCTTTTAACTATGCAGTTGCAAGCTTGCAAGATTTCTTTTTTAACATGCCTCATTTATTCACACTTTAAAAAGTCCTCATTGTTAAATAAATTAGAAGTCGGTGTGACAAGACAGTGAAGACCAGAGCAATTTTCTTTGTACAATTCATTGAACTGCAGGTTCAACAGCTAACTTTGATAGGTTCTCCGTATTACCTGGAACTCCAGCTCAACAAGCACCAGTCCAGCTGGCAAAGCCTTCTGTAAATGGAACACTTGATCACTTGAACCCCCTGTTCTTCCTGACTCTTCTGTCTTTTGCCGCGCACTTCTGCTCTTCGTCTCGGCTTGGTATGCCGTGTACAGACGCGTCCGGCTCACTGAATACCTTTAAGAAAGAGAAAGGTCATGATCTATGGAGAATGGGACAAAGAGATGATCCCTGAAACTGTCAAATTGCTCATTCTTCAATACTAATACAATATGAGTTCCCTTACAAGGAGCTTCAATGCAGGAGCCCATTAGGCACATCAAAGTCTGAGTTATGAGTGCCAACCTATGGTTATTTGTTTGTATAATCCATCCATCCATTGGGACCATACTCTGTGCAGAGCGTTGGTGCTGCCTAAGCATTCTCCTTGGCTATTGGGCACAATCCTGGACGGGTCGCCATCCGACACAGGATACCAGCAAGCTGGCACTCATTTTGCTGACCTCGGAAGAATGACAGGCAGATTCAACCCCACCTGGTATTAATTCAACAGCTGAGTGGGATTTGAACTCAGGATCCTGGGATCCAAAGCCCACCACCCAAACCATTAAGCCAACACCAGGCATGTTCGTGTAACATTCTATTTAAATGTGGAGCATCAAGCAAGGAAGCAGCATGTACCATATGTAAAGCCATTGGTATGACTCGGCCATGGTTTGAACCACTGACCTCCCATACTCATCGCAGATGGTCTAACCATTGCATCACCAAGTCAGGTGAGCCCGTAGTCCCAATAACTGACATCAGGTGAAAAATATTGGCCCCTTTTCACAATTTGAACTTCTATTTTTGACGGTCCTGTGTGTAAGGGGCATGCACCTGCGTGAAGGTGTATGCGGCTGCAGTTGAATGAGGATAAATCCGTGGCTTTGGAGGAACTGCAAGAATTGTTGCATGAATGCCGTGCAGAGCTCCTGTACCCAGGCATCGGCCCGTGGTCTCAGCGCAGCAGCTTTTCCAGCAGCATTTTCTGCTTGACCATGGCTTGAGTCAGATGACCAATGTCTCTTTTGGACGGTGAAAATGATTGACAATAAAAGGAAGGATACATAAGGGATGAGTGCGCAAGTGGTATTTAATAAAGCATTCTTATATTTATCCACAGATATGGAAAAAGAACAGCAGATTCAAACTTGAAACAAATCTCCAAACCAGACTTGAAACCAAACCAATCCAGATGAAAACTCAGCCCAAGACCCTGTTTTGTTATTTTCAAACCAAAACCTACTGTACGTGTAGCTGTGCCAGATTCCCATGTTGGATCAAATAATAGGGGTGTAGCTCGGTAGTGGAACAATCTTGCAGAAAGCTTCATGAGTTCCAGCTCTGCCACCTGCAGTGATATAGAGAAATACTCAACATCCCAGATTATTTCAGAAAGTCAACTTGGAATCATACTCTAGTTTGAGAAGCAACTGTTTATGTGTTCGCTCGCTTGACTTATATGCACTCTTGGAATCGTTGGACGGAAAAAAGTTTAAAACTGGTGGCTGTACTCGGTTAAAGATACCTTCTCCAAGAGGAGGCGAGCTATCGCCAGCACCCTGAGTAAATTTCGAATTTCTGCTCAAAACCAAAAGGGGCACTGCATTAGCGGCAAAGCTGCGCCCCCAGAAAATGATGCTACCCAATAAGCAGCAAAAAAAAAAATTGGTAAATTAAATATATATTGGATAAATTTTTTTGCCTCAATTAATTAAAGTGGAAAATGAATTTAATAATTGTCGAACTGACACACTAGGGTTACGGGGGAGAAAAGTGTCAGTACTCACCGTGATTGGCATATTGCTGTGAGCTGATCGCTGCTGCCAGGTCACCAAGAGGTTTGCAGTCTTTAAGTGAATCTCCATTTCTAGAGAACCGGACACGCAACCTCAATGCATTGTCCACCCCGGTAGCTTCCACAGAACACATTAAGGATGGCTGGCTTTCTTTGCACAACTTCCCTTTTCATAACCAATCATTTTTCGACTCAACTTCAAGCTGAGACTTGAGTGATCTCAGCTGTATATAATTAGCATGGCTATCACACGCCCGATTGTTTGTTTAATTGGTTCCGATGCACCAAAGCGGGAGTCAGAAAAACAGGGTGCTAATGATAAGAAGGTGCATTGGCAAGTGCAAGCATTGAGCTCCATCCCATTGCCAACAAAATAGGAGCTCCAACATGTCAGTTCCGACCAAGGCGTATAAATGCGCCGACAGAACCAGGGCGATAACGCCATGCACACAGATGCCCAACAATAGTGAAACAGTGGGTGGGTGTGCAGGTGGAAACGGCTTGACCAAGGTCAAAAAATGAAAGTGCTGTACCCTCGCGTGAGTGCTGTACACGAGAGGGGTTAGAGACCGAGGACGAAAAGCCTGTGTTGATATTGTTGCGAATTCGCGCCCGTCGGCGTGCGATCGGCCACGTGACTCGAATCGCGACGCCCGCACCGGCGACAATTCAGTCGTGACCTCCCGGCTAACGCCGGGATCCAGTCACGGGTGGACCTTCGGCTCACCACAACCCAGTCCGCATACCGCGCGGAATAGGGTGAATCGCCGAAAGTTCGATATACCTAAGTACCCGCGCGGTAACCTACCGAGGGATTGTACCTCGCCACAGGCCGACTTCGGACACGATCCGCTTAAGCGCTCGTTCCGGGCTAACGGATAACGGCGGTGTTATCGTCGGCCTTGACGGTTCAGATTAATTAGGCGCCCGCGCCCACGACGAACCCTTTACGTGAACAGATGGAGCCCAACGAAGGAAGGACGCAGCGAACGGGGAAGAATTCAACAGACAAGCATTTATTTTACAACGCGACAACGAATAGCACACATAAAGCAAACAGTATTCAATAATGCACATACATCAAATAGAAAACAAAAGAAGCAGAGCTACTACACTAACGCGACACACGGACCACTTACACAATTCTACTTCACGGACTTGGCGCCGACACACACGTTCACACAAAACCCCAAAAGAAATGGAAGTCGCGACTTCCTTAGGTGCTGTCCTTGGCGCCTCCCGCGGTCGTGACTCCCCTCGAGCGCCGCAAGGCCTCTCGCGCGCCTGCCCGTACCGGCCTCTCGACCCTTGGACCGAGCACCGACCGACGAGGAGAGCACACGCCGAACCCGGAGCAGCAACAGGCGAGCGCCGACCGAGAACCAGCAGAGCAGAAAGAACCTCCAAGCAGAAGACGAATCAACGAAAAAGAGAGAAGCATCGACGCGAAGAGAGGCAGAAGCATCGACGACGAAGAGAGAGAGAAGCCTCAGCCGCCTCCGCCTCTTATACGCCCGGCGCCACGCCCCTCTCGGCTCCACCTTCCTTCGAGGCGCTTCCAGAAGGGGGCGTTCCCTCTCTTCCCTCCACCTGCGGCTTGTGGGGGACGCAAGCCGTTCGACGCCTTCAACGCGCAAACCGTCGTACGTAGACGCTGAGGATGGCGTTCGTTGGTGTAGTAGCGTGGTTGAGATGTGTGCGTGGTTGTGAGGTGCGGGGCTGGCGTTGTTAGAGTGGTGCGTGGTTAGCTGTTGTTGTT
This sequence comes from Eptatretus atami, assembly GCA_035128595.1. NCBI lineage: Eukaryota > Metazoa > Chordata > Myxini > Myxiniformes > Myxinidae > Eptatretus > Eptatretus atami. Next base: position 44,884,179 of record CM068958.1, on the reverse strand, counting down.
GGTTGGCGTTGTTGACGTTGAAGTGTGGTTGGTTCGAAAAATAAGTAGAACAGAAAAACGCCTAACTCAAAGATCGCAGCCCGAATGAATCACATTAATTCCCTCTATACAACGGGTTTGGGCTAACTACACATGTACTTCAGAATACCTCACCTAGGACCTTTATGATGTTTGCGAATTTCCACACCGTAACACTACCCCTCCCTTTTTACAGACTCGTCCGAGTCGTCAAATTATCGTGTGCCATCATGTGTAGTTCTCCCCTAGTACGTTTTACCTACGGATCCCTGAGTGCGACATTCATGGTATTCGTGTCCCCAAATATAATACCTGAGGCTGAGTAACTAACTAAACAAACTCACTCATACGGACGACTTAAATAAAATTGCCGGCGCTAGACAGACAGGCGGGCGCACTCATTACAGTACAATACATCTTAACCTTATAATTTACACTAACACATGGCCCAGGATCAATGACTCTGCAGGAAGAGAGTCAAAAGGAAAACCGGTGCAGGGCCGCCACTGCAGCCCGTTGCAGCTGCCAACAGGACAGTTCCTGCAGCTTGCAAACTGTTGCTTGATCCTGGCGCACATGGCAATGAACAAGGGGGCAAAGCAAAACTGAACGGGTACATGCAGTGGCATGAACATGGCAAAGGCGAGCAGGCAAACACAGCCTGCAGAAAAGGCCGTTGCAGGCAAACACAGCCGGAAACGAAGTGGCCGGCACAGCCTTGCAGAAAACAGCCGTCGGACGATCCGACCGGCACAGGCCTTGCAGCACAGCAGCTGCAGATGATCCGCCGCACAGGCTTGCAGCAAACAACAGCTGCCGATGAAGTTGCGCCTCTTGCCGTGCAGTGCAGGTGTGGAGGGTACGTTGTTGGCCACTCGCAGAAGGCGCGATCCACTATGTCTCCCTCCCTCTATCGCCTGGTCATGTCACTGACCCACCCCCTTAATTTGCAAACCCAATTAGCCACTATTTTTGTTTTATTTACCCCTCCCCACTATAAATCGCCCTAACCCCTATCTCGTCGGCTAACTATCTGCACCTAGCTACTCCCAACCCTACGTTCCCTTCCCGGAGGAATAAGGGAGAGTAGCGTCCTGTGCCGAGGCCCAACCAAGCCCCAAGATGGCCTCCCAGATCTCAGCGATCTAACCCAACTTCGTCGTGGTCCTCGGACGTTGGTCTCGAGCAGGCCACAGACGAGAGCTGGATTGTAGTGTGCCGAGATGCGGGGTTTTATCGTTTTCCTAACTATTTACGGCGTCTGATCATATTTACTCCATCCTTTATACGTACGTGGGTCTTGTCTACTAAAAGCGGCCTCTCACCTGTGAACCTCTCATGTGGCTATCGTTATTGATATGTCTATTTCCAGTGCGTGGTTGTAATTCTGGAAATGTCCGTGTGCGTGTACAGGTTCGGCCTTTCGGCCCCATTTCCCTCTGCCCTTGCACGGTTTCGTGGCTGGGACGTGTGGCTCCCTTTGGCAGGCACGACCCTCTGCCGAATCCCCAACAATGGCACCCCCGGGCACTAAACTGCCTCCGAGCCTACCAGCTCCCTAAACACCGGGGAGTGCCCCCATGGCAACTCCCCTGAAACGCACACGTGGCAGCTGGCGCACCGGGCCCTTTCGGGGTCACCCGTGCCCACGATCACTGCCCACGTGGCTAACGGCGCTCCGGGCCCCGCACCAAAGCGGGGGCGCTACCCGGGGCTACGACTGGATCCGCGCGTACGGCGCGCCCAAAGGGGCCCTTGCCCTACCCGGACGGGCCCGGACTAGCCGGTGCCCGGGTTGTATCTCTACACTCAGCGATACTCACCGTTCGCAGGCCCACTGCTCCCACCCGTCAACAGAGGGCTCCTGCCAAGCCCTCCATAAGGGTCGTATGTCCTACTTTCCCACCAAACACAAATACGACCCCATATTTTCAATTTAACTACAGCTAACTGCACTCTACACTGACCGGGGTCCCTTTGGGCGGGACGTCACTTCCTCCGCCGCAATCACTCATCGCGACATGCATTCCACAATTCGCTCCACTCACACAGACCCGCTGGCCTCACTCACTCACCATGTACTCACCTCACAACTTACCAACTCTTCAACTCTCACACATCGCCGAATCCTGCC
>CM068958.1:44859972-44870811 GCA_035128595.1 Eptatretus atami | reverse complement strand
TTTAGATATAATCATAATAAATATATGGCTCCCGTTATCAGATGTGAGATAAAAGGTAAGTTCCAATAAACATACAAATTAGATATTTCCAACCAAGTGGCGGGTATTGTAACAGAAGAACAAAAAGCATTTCTGTAAAAGAACAAAAACAAAAAGAAATATGAGGTGCAAAAAGGAAAGAAATATGCAATGCCTACCACTGCCTCCTCGGCTTGTATGAAGCCCCCCATTCCCCCGGCTTTCCTTCTGATGGGGTGGTCGAGTGCTTTCAAACAAAATGTTCACAGTGTGCACAGAAGTTAAGAATGGGCTGAACTCCTGCAGATGTGGTACAAAGAGAGGTCAAGGAACAAGAAAAGAAGGGATTGATGATAATGGATATTTGTAAATGGAGAAGTTGACTTGTTGGTAGATAATGAAGCTGGTGAATAAGCAGAGATAACAAACGGTTTACATGCTGAGGAGCGTCGGCAAGAAGGTAGTGATGGAACAGACCCATCTTCTGACTGAGGAGGCAACGTGTGACGTAGGCACGGGTATCTAACCACTGTGCCAGTCGGGAGAGCGCCCGCGTCAACAATGCACCCATGTCACCAGACCAGTTGTATGCATGGGCAAGCACCTGAGCACACCAACCACACATCACATCAATATGACAGTGTTTGTGATGTACATCCTGTTATCCCATGCCAAATCAAATAACAGCACAGCGGTTATGTACGGACGTCGGACAACAAAGTTGAATAAGTATATGTTTATGGCACTGGAGTGGCATATGCCTGGTGTTGTCTTAATGGTTAGGGTGGGGGGCTTGGGATCTAAGGATCCTGAGATCAAATCCCACTTGGCTGTTGAATGGGGTTGACTCTGCCTGTCATCCTTCCGAGGTCGGCAAAATGAGTGCCGGCATGCTGCCTGGTGTCGGAGTGGCGATCCCGTCCAGGATTGTGTCCAATAGCCAAGGAGACTGCTTAGGCAGCACCAACGCTCTGCACAGAGTATGGTCCCGATGGATGGATGGATGGAGTAGCATCCCAGAGGCTGCGATTTCAAATCCAGGTAAAGGCAATGTTATTAAAGATTTGGGATTTTAAGCTTCTGTAAACTGAGCTGATCTCATGAGAATTACCAAGACACCATTTGATCGTCAGTAAAAACACAGGTGGCTCATTAATGACTGAGGGATGTGTTAATCTGCACTCTCTGAATTAATGGTCAGATCTTCAGATAACTGATGTCAGTTCACACATGGTACTATACCTATAGTGGGGCAACTTAGCTAAATATAGCATAACAATTGTGCATTTTGTGAGGAAAGCACCAAATAACTAGTAGCCTATCATATTATGAACAGATTTGGATATTGGGCCATCTCAAATTCAGCCGCTGATGGCTGTGGCAGCCATTTTCCACTGCCATCAAAAATTTTGAGATGCCAATATCCAAATCTGTTCATAATATGATAGGCTGCCAAATTTGGTGCTTTCCTCACAAAATGCACAATTGTTATGCTAAGTTGCCCCACTACTAGACGTTCTCAAAATAGGCTTTAAAATACCAGATATCAAAAGGCAGCACAGCCCAAAAATCTTCCTCAAAGAATAAGAGAGAAAAAACAGGGACAGACAGCAAGGCCATCAAAATGATGGAAAAACGATTGATCACAGCACCATCATGACCCCATTTACAGTGGAAAACTGACCCACGTAAAATCAAAGTAGAGCCTTCCATCATTTATTTGTTAAAATGACCTGACTTCAAGATACACTTGATGTCACCAGGTTTTCAATATTAATCCTGTTAGCTCCAACTGCAATATGAATAATGGCTTTTCTAGTCATTCTGACAACCTCCTGAGGATCAAAATGAAGCAGGACATCTTCATGAGTATGAAGAGAAAGAAAAATCAAACAAATTGTGAAGTCTACCAAGCATTGCCGACTAACTGCTAGGTCCCACAGCAACTCATGGTTGGTCTATTAGAATGCAATTTCATAACTTCATAAGTGGCATTCTGTAGAAGGTTCAAAATATATTCCTCGGACCAACTAAATGTTAAAAATTTACAGATGTACTTGACCAGAGTCAGCTTTACCTGTTTGTCAGAGATAGATATGAACAAGAAACGTTGACGGGGCACAAGAACAGGAGAGGCTGCAGAATCCATTGCCCTTTCACTCACTGCCACCTCGAAGGACTCAAACTTCTGAAGGCTTTTTTGAGCTGCAAATACACCACAGACATGAAGTCAGAAATACAATCTCAGAGTAGCCCATATTGGAGCTGTATGGTCATTGTTTAAACCCCAATGGAGTCAATTTGATGTCTCGTGCAGTGCTTTGAACATAAGGTACCAAATCTAACCATAATGAGCAAATTATCCTTTTGAGGTTACTTTTAAGATGGCTGCCCAGTCTGCTTGGACTTGTTTCTGGAGGGTAAAAACCAAACAATTTTTTTTTGCAAAATGAGGGATCCTTTGGGCGTAACCTGTTGAAAATCTAAATTCTCTCCATGATTCAAGCTGACTGCAGGGTTGATCATGCTGGACTGTTTTGATCCTTCAGCAATTTCTCATAAATAATCACTTCCCAATTCAATGTCATGTCAGAGGTAACATATTATTTTGATTGGGAAGCAAAGTGAAGCTGATGTTTTTGTTATACATATGTATATATATGTATGTATATATATATATATATATATATATATATATATATAATATATATGAGGCCCGGCGAGAGTGATGTAAGCGACTTTTTTAATGATATGATGATGATATGCTCGGATGATAGGGGAAGGGTTAAAAGAGTGCTATATGGCATTAACTCCAAAATGCCCGATGTGGCCTTACATCACTCCCTCGCTCATATATATATATATATATAAATATATATAATATATATAAATATATATATATATATATTAGCACCCGGCATTGCCCGGGTTCTCTTTGAATTAATTTAATCTTCTGTACATAGGTCTGATGCGAGTCCAGATCAGTTCCCTATTGGCCACGGCAATCATAGCCTAAGGGGGTGTGAGAAGGAAACACCCCCCGGCCGAGGGGCCTCGCCACCTCGGCTATAACCTTCCCGGGCCCGTCCCGACATTTTTGTTGCTGAGGTTTCCTCTTGTCTTTCACGTTCAGGAGATTAGCGTGCAGACAAACAAACAAACAAAAACTTCAAATTTATATTAGATATAATACATATACAATGAATGGACTTTTGACATTTGTACATGATACATGTTGAGAGCCTCATTGGTATGCATTGCTGTCCACGCTATTGCTGACAATTCACCAATAAGTGATGAAACCGGTCCGGTAGCTGAGGGGTGTGTAGCATTGGATTCTCAATGTGTGTACTTTGTGTGACGTCTTTAGAGTAATTGAGAAACCGGAAGGTTTGAAACAGCGTTTAGCACTTACCTTGCGTAAGTCTTCTTGGGTTGCATTATGCAGCTCCATTGGCTAGAGGAGCATGGAGGGGTCAATCAATATATATAATATAAATTATAACACTTCACACATATATATATATATATATATATATATATAAAAATAAATATATATAACACTTCAAGAAAAATATATATATAATTATATATTAACACTTCAAGAAGAAATATATATATATATTTGTGGATTTCAGAATCGATTCTGACTAATGCACAAAACATTCAGATCCTCAGACAGTTATTTCCATAAATGAATGTCGAGGATAGACCCATCCCCTTGTCTGGTGGAATTTTAACTTTGATGCATTGGAGAAGGGTATCGAACAGATTCCCTTTCTTATGGGATGGACTTTTTCTCTTTACGACACATTCATGCACGCGAGAGAAAGCCGTTAGCTCAACGGAGGCTCGTTCTACCCTTTTTCCATCAGGACACATTGGCTTGGAGGTGAACGATTTATTTACACTTTGGACTTACAGGATTTTTGATTAAGCACACTGCGGGCTTTTCCTGAATGGTTATTCTGACGGTCAAATATGACTGTGGATCATTTACCTCATCCACCTATCTTTCATTGATGTTCGACACCCACCTTTTTCACCAACGTTGACGTCCACCTTTTTCCATCGATGTTCGACACCCACCTCTTTCACCGATGTTGACGTCCACCTTTTTCCATCGATGTTTCTTCTCAACACGGGTGAAAAAGCTGCACGATTTCTCGTTTCTCTCTGTTGTGAATTTTTCTGTGTGCTGAAGCATGTACGGGAGCTTTGTCTAGAGCATTTACAAGTTAGGGAGGAGAGGAGAAAGAAGAGCGCTCTCTCAGCAATAACTCGGCGTGTATGGTATGTCTTTTTTTAGCTAGTTTGTCTGAGGAGAAAGATGGGTCAAACTATTGTGAGCGTTGAGGAGCAGGGTTGCAATATTGTGAACATTCATATTATGAGACTTACAGCTCTTTTGTTTCCTTGGGACCTGAACAAAGTGACCATCTGCACGAATTTGCCTCTCGTGCATCTTCTTTTCCGCCCAGAGAGTGCTCGGTGTCCTTATTTCTGGTTGCAGTTCCCACGCAGAATTTACGCTCTGGTTTGCATCGTAAAGTTCTAAATGACCATTTTCTGAACCAAAGCTATAGTTGTCCAGAATAAAGAGAGGCGATATTTCTTCCTTTTTTTATTTTATCGTTTTCCCCTTTGCTTTTTTGTAACTGTCGTGGAGGCGCCGACTTATAGCGCTGTTAATCACCTCATGCTTGATTTATTTTCATCTTACACTTTAGTTATCCCTTTTATGATACTTGATTTATTTCCATTAAACCCTCCTTATTTATTGAGATTGCTTGTGTCTGTTCTATTCGTGGGTTTGAGTATTAAACCCTTCTTCCTCCGTCCCTGGTGTGAATGCATTTCTGTTACGTGCTTGCCTGCCCCCGTCCCCCACTTTGCTATAATCTCCAGTGACCTCGGACTGTTCGCCTGTACAAGGTGAGAACGTTCAGCTATCCGTCCAGGTCGGCTTAAACCGGCTATTGACTCGGACAATATGCTAATGTTCTGCGTTTTCTTTCTAATTGGTATTTTTTATTGACGAGACAATAATTAAAATATAATGATGAGTTTTGATGATCTCGCTCATTAAGCTAATAAGAACACTTGAGTCTCTCTGCAATAATGTTTCATTTAAAGACACAAACAAGCAACGCATGAGTCGATTGCTCTTAATTACATTACCCGTGCTTCGATCGATTTTATGTCTGAGTATACGTTGTAAATTTTGAGCACGATTGATGCCGTTATGTAGCAAATAAAAGATTCAAATCAAGCATAAATGTGTGCATCGCCATTTCCTGCGCAGACGTCTCCTTCTGTGAATCCATTCTGAACGTTGACGCATGTTACAAATAACTCGATAGCTGTTTATAGGTCATTGAGCTCAAGCCATTGAATGAAACGACCGTCTTTGATAGCCCCAACACAGTTATGCCTAACAAACTAATTCTCTGGCAAACTTTAAATGTGTAGTTCCGCCTGTGTGAAGCAACGCAATAAACAAAAATCTTTGCGTAATTTCACAAGATCTTCAGCCACATCTAATGTTGCTTACAACTGTGGAAAGAAACAGTCATTCCAGCTTCTGCAGATGATTCTATTGGAGAGTTGTTTATGTCGTTTATTGCAAATGGATCGTTCTCTTGTACTGGCTCGATATGTTGGATATATTCCTGTGAAAAATTTATTAATTATGACTTAGTGCTTCTGTCCAGTTCTATGAACAGAAAACACCAAAGGCTATGTCAAGATGTCCACCACTGTACTCATTACAAGTCCAGCCACTGCCATTATTCATCATCCTTGTTTTTCATGGTATATTTGACAGCTGCCTGGATTTTAACAACAGTAAAATACTGTGGCCACCATAGTTGCTGCTTAATACGGACCCGACCGATGAGGATTCCTCTGCTTCGGGCACACATCGCCATCAACTAGGTAAGTATTATTTCTGGTGCTAAGTTTCAGCCTACCTGTGTCACTCTTCCACCGTCACAAATAACCAAGTGCAAGTCAGCCATGGTGAGTGTCATCCATATTGATCATTGCGGTCCATTTCCCACCGTTTGTGAACATTCCTCGGTATTGTCGATGCAATGGTTCCGAGATCTGCCAGAAGCAATTTATCCGTCATCAACCTCTAACCAGTCCTTGTCATTAGGGCCTAAAAACTGTATTTTCCATCCATGGCTTGCCCACATGAAATTGTATCAGACAATGAACCCCAGTTTATCAGTTTCAACTGAGTTTCAAACATTTTTGCTTAGTCTATTCATTGAATGAAAATATTCATTGCAAAATGTCTACTTTTATTTGGCTTCAAGCTAACTTTGAGGTGAAGTTTTTTTCCAACCACTCTGCTGGTAAAGCTCGGCCCGCACAGCATGCATCTATCACAGGACATATTTGAGGTAAGTAACTCTCCACAAAATTTTATATCGTGTCATAAACCGCGTTCTTTTTGGCTTCTATAAACCAAAAAAACAAAACAAACACAAAAAGGTGGGACGAGTTTGATACTAATAACTAGGTGGTTATAGAGTCGGTAGGATGAGTTGAGTTTAATCTTTTTTTTTGGTGACTGAAGATAATATAATAAAAAAATATCTAATTTGCGATCTTAGTTATTTGGTTTTCAGTTTTCCTCGGATTCGTCAGATTCCGGTTCTATTTTGAGTTGGTTTTATAACTAAAACGTAACGGTTCAGTCTGGGAGTGTATGCTCTACCGAGTACCGTTTTTCTATGATTTTTCTTCATTTATCCCCCCTGTGTATATACCACCTCAATACTACTTATATTATCTTTTATTCTCGATTAGCTTCCCTGTTTTTTTTTCTCTTGGCATGGTACCAGGCTCTCTTCTTTTATCTTCCTTTGCATTTCGTCTATCGGTTATGTATTTATTCTATCTTTTTTCCTCTCTTCTTCTTCTCTCTCTCTCTTCTTCTCTTCCTCCTCTCCTCTCTCCTCCTCCCTCCCCCTTTTTTCTCTTTTTGGACCTCTCTCTTCTTTTCCTCTCCCTGGACTCTCTCTTCTCTCTCTCTCTTTCTCTTTCTTTTCTTTTTCTTCTTCCTCATTCTTCCTCTCTTCCGACCTCGTTTCTCTCCCGATTCTCCTCTCTCCGACTTCTTCCATTCTGTTCTCCCTGACTCCTCTCTCTCCTCTGTTACTCTCTCTTCTTTCTCTGTCTCTCTCTCTCTCTTCTGTACTCCTCTCTCTCTTCTCTCTCTCTCTTCCTTTTCTCTCTTTTTTTTTTTTTCTTTGTTTATCTATTTTCTCTCTCCTCTCTCTTTTCACTCTCTCTTCTCCGACTTCTTCTCTCTGCCTCTTCTCTCTTCTCTTTCTCTCTCTTCTTCTCTCTCCTTTCTCTCTCTCTTCTCTTCCTCTCTCTTCTCTCTTCTCTTTCCTCTGACTCTTCTCTCTCTCTTCTCTCCTCTCTCTCTCTCTTCTCTCTCTCTCTCTCTCTCTCTCTCTCTCTCTTCTTTCTGCTCCCTGACTTCTCTCTCTTTTCTCTCTTTTTCTCTCTCTCCTCTTTCTCTCTTTCTCTCTTTTCTCTTCTTTCTCTCTTCTCTCTCTTCCTCTCTCTCTCTCTTGCTCTCTCTTCTCTTCCTCTTCTCTTCCTCTCTCTCTCTCTCTTCTCTTCTCTCTCGCTCTCTCCTCTCTCTCTCTCTCTTCTCTCTCTCTCTCTCTCTCTCTCTCTCTCCCTGACTCTATCTGTGCATTTCTGGAACCAGCCATTCTTACATATGGAATATGTGAGTGCTACTACTTCCATGTGAACTCGAAATATTAATAATTTCTTTGTATTTCCAGTATCCCTTTATGATTGGTTCCCGGAGGAAAGCATTAAGTGTTTTGTCTTTGGTTCCTTGTATGTATTAAAAAAATAATAATATATCTATTACTGATTTTTTTAATAATTATTTCCATTTTTTTCAATTATAAATTTCCCAAATTTTTAATAATTAATTTCAATTTTTTTTTTTCCCCAATTTCTTATATTTTTTTGATTAATGGAAAAAAATCAAAAACGTTTTTTCTTTATGAGGGCAGAGTTTCAAGTTATATCATTTGGCTAATATTACGAGTTGGCTATTAACCGGGAAACCATCAGGTGATTCTCGTTGCAGCCCTCATGTTGGGGTAAAGTTTTAACTGTCTTTCAATGTTGTCCTTAATACTTTTACTCAATTAGCGATGACCCAGAGATATATGCTGTACATACCACTCTTTTCTAAGTATCACCTGAAAATATTATTTATTTGCCTTTAGTGCATATTACTTGATCTAGTATTACGAGTAGAGTGCCCCGTGATTGTGTGTCTGTGTGTTCTGTGTTGTCTGTGTGTTTTCTGTTGTGTGTTCTGTGTTGTTGTGTCCATTATATCTCAGAGGGGATGGTCAACGGATCATTAGTAAAACTTTCAGGAGGGTCATCAGTGAGTGCGCGTGGAGTTTTGTTTCAGGAAAAAAAAAAAGTTGGATTTTTTTTTCTTTTCAATTGCTTCTCTATCTTATGCCTAGGCCTTGTAGCCCACCATGTGAAAGTAATATAAATTTATCCCGACCTTCATTTCTTAGGGTGTGTTGTGGGTGTTTTAGCCCCTCAAAAAATAGAAAAAAAAAAAATCAAAATTTGATTTCTTCAAATTGTCCAACAGTGTAAGAAACAGCACATGTGCAATTACTACCCCTGCTAGTTAACATATAAATCAGATACTGTTATGAGAACAAACCAACTCAAGGTCAACTATGAGTTAATGGGCAACAGAGTTGAAAATTTTCTCTTATGTTTATCTTTGCTTCATATTTGGCATTGAATGAATGGATGTTTTGATGCATCCACATGTGAGAATATATTATTATGATTGCCGAACTGCTTCATTCCTTTGTGTGGGTTTTCTGATGGCCGTCCGACCTAAACTGAGCAATATGGCATAAGATAGAGTCCTGTCAGGAGTATGACAGAACTCTCAATAACCACTTCTGACGGAACTATCAGATTCTTGGCTTGAGATGGTGTAGACCTGTCGTTTTTATTTAAGACACACAATCTCTGCAGCTTTTCACAAGTCTAGGGTTTAGAGGAGAGTGTGCAGTATGGAAAGCCATTTCCTGAGGAAAAAGTCTGTTCGGTTTAGAGGTATTTATGTGTTTCTATTTATTTATATTTGCAACTGCTGCTATGGTGGTACCTAAGTGTTATTAGGAGGGTTAATCCCCGTTTCTATCGCAAGTAGCCGGACCTGGGGCCACGCCTTCACAATTATACTTGTGGTTTGTGGTTCGTGCTTTACAACCGCGACGCATCATTTTAACACGTGATGTTCCAATGTGTCTACCGATCAATTTGCTGTTTTAGATAAGTCATGTGCTTCTCTGATTTATGGGAGCGCGTCCTGGCAATGCACAATCTTATCTTTGATTAGATATATTAGTGGGCTGGGTTTTCCGAGCATTTTACCGCTGGTGTCATGCCGACTCTGACAGGTTAATTTCATTTGTGGAACTTACCTCCAAGTCATATTCTCGGATTTTTGACATAATGCTGCGATCTATGGAAGAAAGGACAAGCACGGAGCAGCTCAAACATCATCAAGAATTTATTTCCAATAAGGGAAAAAAATAAATAACTGAAGAACTTTTTATTTATTTGAGGTGAAAACATAGGTGAATTCTCAAAATCGTTTCAATACATTCATCTCAAAACAAATAATTAAAACAGGCGATTTTGATAGAAAAAAATAGACAAAGAATCATACTTATCACTGTATGCCTTACTATAATTGAATTAAACACAAACCAATTGTACCCTAGCCAAAACATTTCATGTTAAGGTGAAAATAAATCTGGACTTGGTCTTACCATAAGTCATGAAGTCGTCATGCGTGTCCAATATAATGTCCAAAATTTGTGTGGAGCTATGCTCTTTTGTTTCACTTGCCAGCCCCTGCCTCCACCGTTTGCTATTCTCCATCCGTCAAACAGGCTCTCAATACACCTTAATTCGATGTCACTTCGTCGCCCCAGGAACCAGGAGCTCCAAGAATCAGGTACGCCAGAAGCAGGTCCCGAGCAGAACCAGGCAAACGGTCCAACGCATTCACCACCGCCAGGAGCAGCTCACCAACTGTCTTACCAGTGGTCAGGGACTATTAAAGCCTGTCACCAAAATCTCACCAATGCTCATCCAACTTGTTCACCATATGCTTCGGTTCAGGACTGTAAGTCTGTCATCTCAACACACTATTTCTTCTACCAATCCATATTTGTCTGTCGCCAGCTCAGCCAATCCGACCAGGAAAGTTGGATCCTTCCCATCTCTTTTTTTTATTGCGATTCTCAATGTTGCGATTAGCCTCAAGCAGAACTTCATAGCTCAAAATCACCTTACCTACTGGCCACGCTGCACTTTCACTTCCAACCGTCTAATCCTCTGCGATTCATTTCTTCCTCGTTAAGCCCGACACGACAAGAGCAGCAGCATCCCATAGATGTCTGCCTAAACGGTTTGTTCTAAACATCGATGGAAAAAGGTGGACTCAACATCGGTTGAAAGATTGGTGTGTGGTGTTCCGAACATTCGATGGAAAAAGATGGACGTCAACATCGGTGAAATAGGCTGTTTGGTGTCACAACATCGTGGAAAACAAAAGTTCTGTGATCGTCAACATCGGTGAAAGAGGTGTGGTGTCGAAACATCGATGGAAAAAGTGACGTCAACTATCGGTCTGAAAGAGGTGTTGTGGTTTGTGTCGAATCATCGATTGGAATAAATATAGCTAGGACGTTCAAATCGGTGAAAGAGGTGGGTGTCTCA
>CM068958.1:44836481-44857206 GCA_035128595.1 Eptatretus atami | reverse complement strand
GAGAGAGAGGAAAGAACTGAAGGAGAGAGGAGAGAGAGGAGGAGAAGAAGAGAAGAGAGGAAGAGAGAGAAGAGGAGGAGAGAGAGGGAGAGAAGAGAGAGTAGGGAGGAGGAGAGAGAAGAGTCGGGAGAGAGAGAGAGAGAGTCGGGAGAGAGGGGAGAGAGAGAGAGGAGAGAGTGGGGAGAGAGAGAGAGAGAGAGAGATCGGAAGGAGAGAGAGAAAGAAGAGAGAGAGAGAGAGAGAGAGAGAGAAGGAGAGAGAGAGAGAGAGAGAGAGAGAGAGAGAGAGAGAGAGAGCAGGAGGAGAGAGAGAGAGGGAGAAGAGGGGGAGAGAGAGAGAGAGTCAGGGAGGAGAGAGAGAGAAGAGAGAGAGAAGAGAGAGAAGAGAGAGAGAGAGAGAAGAGAGAGAGAGAGAGAGAGAGAGGAGAGGAGAGAGAGAGAGTCAGGGAGAGAGAGAGAGAGTCAGGAGGAGAGAGAGAGTCAGGGAGAGAGAGAGAGAGAGAGTCAGGGGAGAGAGGAGAGTCAGGGAAAGAGAGAGAGAGAGAGAGAGAGAGAGAGAGAGAGAGAGAGAGAGGGAGAGAGAGAGGAGAGAGAGAGAGAGAGAGAGAGAAGAGAGGAAAAAAGGTGCAATACAAGCCGTGCATGCAGGGAGTAAGAGAGAGCCCTGGTACCAGGGAGCTATCGGTAAAGCTAATAGTGTTTGAGGTGGTATTCACAGGGGGATAAATGAGAAACTAGAACGGTACTCGGTAGAGCGTACACCTCCACCAGACTGAACCGTTAACGTTTTGTATCCCACTCAAAGACCGGATCTGCGTCCGGAACTGAACCAAAATCTGATCCACTTGTTCTCGTCACCTTAACCAACTCATCCATAACCAACTCATCCACCTAGTTTTGTCATAACTCGTCCTCAACCTTTTTGTGTTTGTTTTGTTTTTTTGGTTTTGGCAAAAGAACGCGGTTTTGCACGATAATTTAGCAGAAATTTGTGGAGTTCTTAACGTCAATTCCTGTGATAGATGCATGCTGTGCTGGGCGAAGAGCTTTACCCAGAGTGTGGGGGAAAAAAAACCTTTCCACCTCAGAGTTAGCTTGAAGCCAATAAGGTGCAATTTTGCAATGTTTTATTCAATGAATGCTGCAAAAATGTTTGAACTCGTTGAAACTGATAAACTGGGGTTCATTGTCTGATACAATTTCATGTGGCAAGCCATGGATGGAAAATACAGTTTTTAGGCCTCTAATGACGGACTGGTTAGAGGTTGATGACAGGATAATTGCTTCTGGCAATCTCGGAACCATTCATCAACATTACCGAGGATGTATTCACCGGTGGGAAATGGACCGCAAATGTCAAATGGATGACCTCCCATGGACTGACTTGCATCTTGGTTATTTGTGACGGTGCAGGTTGACCAGGTGGGCTGAAACTTAGCACCCCAAGTTGGATGGCCGATGTGTGCCCGAGCAGAGAATCCTGCATCGTCCATATTAGCCACCACTATGGTGGCCACAGTTTTACTGTTGTTATAATCCAGGCAGCTGTCAAATATACCATGAACAGGATGTGAATATGGTAGTGGCTGACTTGGATAGAGTACAGTGGTGGACATCTTGACATAGCCTGTGGTGTTTCTGTTCAATAGACTGACAGAAGCACTAAAATCAATAATAATTTTCACAGGAATATTATCGATTTCGACCGTTAAGGACGATCCATGCAATTAATCATGTAACACTCTCCATGATCATCTTCAGAAGCTGTGACCTGTTCTTCCACAGCTGTAGCAACATTTAGATGTGCTGAAAGATCTTGTGAAATTACCAGATTTTGTATTGCGTTGCTTCCACACAGGCGGCTCATTTAAAGTTTGCCGAGAATTAGTTTTGTTAGGCATCTGTGTTGGGGCTATCGACGGTCGCTTCTTCCATCTGTGTGGCTTGAGTCTCAGATACTTAAACAGCTCGGGTTATTTGTAACATGGCGTCAACGTTCAAATGAGATTCACGAAGGAGACGTCTGCGCAGGAATGGCGATGCACATTTATCTATGATTTGATCTTTTATTGCTCATCGGCATCATCGTGCTCAAAATTACACGTTCTCGCTAACCGTCGAAGCCGGGTAATGTAATTAACAATCGACTCATGCGTTGCTTGTTTGGTGTACTTTAAATGAAAAATTTTGCAGAGGCTCAAAGTGTTCTTTTAGCTTTGCGATCTCAAAACTCATCATTTATTTTAATTATTGTCTCGTCATAAAAATCCAATTGAAAGAAAACCAGACATTGCATATTGTCGTGTCCATGCCGGTTAAGACCGACCTGGACGGATAGCTGAACAGTTCTCCCTTGGAGGCGAACAGCCGAGGTCCCTGGAGATTATAGCAAGTGGGGGACGGGGGCGGCAAAGCACGTAACAGATGCATTCACCAGGACGGAGGACAAGGGTTTATACTCAAACCCACAACGAATAGACAGACACAAGCAATCTCAATAAATAGGGGTTTAATGGAAATAAATCAAGTATTCATAAAAGGGATAAATGAAAGTGTAATAATGAAAATAAATCAAAGCATGAGGTAATTTACAGCCTAAAGTTGAGGCGCATCCACACAGTTACAAAAACAGACAAGGGGAAAAGATAAAATAAAAGGAAATTCCCTCTCTTTATTCTGGCACTTAGCTTTGTCCAGAAATGGTCTTTTAGAGCTTGACGATCAAACCGCGCCATCCTGCGTGGGAAACTGCACCAGAAATGGCGCCGAGCCACTCTCTGGGCGGGAAGTGCACGAGAGGCAATTCGTGCAGATGGTCCTTTGTTCAGGTCCCAGGAACCGCTGTAGTCTCTTATCATGTTCGAGATTGCCAACCCTGCTCCTCTCTTACACCAGGTCCGCTCACAATGTTGACCCATCTTCCTCCTCGAACACACAATAGCATCACGCCGAGTTATTCCTGAGAGACGCGCTCTTCTTTCTCCTCTCCTCTCCCTCTTGTAAATGCTCCAGCAAGCTCCCATCATACTCCAGCACACAGGAAAATTCACACAGCACGAACACGAGAATCGTGCAGCCTTTTTCACCGTGTTGAGGAGAAGCAACCGCAATGCCCTTCTCTTCCGACCGCCATATCCTCACTCGCTTCCCTCCCGAACCTTCTTATGTCACGCCCATCCATAATCCACCCCAGAGGTGCTGTTTGCGATTTGTCATTCCTGGAGGTGGGGATTTTGCCTGCTTGGAATGTTCGGCTCGGTTCTTGTTATTTTTAGGACGTGATTCCTTTTTATCGCCGGTCTTGTAAATGCAAAAACTTAGGAAAAGGTCACAGGGGGCAATCACATATACGAGGAGAAATTATCCTTAAACCCAACCTCATTAACACAGCACCGCCCCCTGTGTGGTGATACGTGACAACTTAAGCTGACAGTTTCTCTACTTAAATTACATCAAGATGTCTCTTTCTCATCCACAGACCATGCTACTCTACACAATCCTACCTTTACTCTGAAGTTCCTCCATCTATCCCACAAACATAACAATACAATTAAACAAATGACATAATGATCAAAACAAATCAATGTCTTTGACATAATGATCAAGGTTTCACATGGAAGTGACCTTCAATCAGAATTACGGTTTTGCCTTCAGCTGAACATTTGCCTTCATCATCTCGACTATGTGAATCACTTACAACAAAACTTTGGTCTCCAACACATTTTATGTCTATTGTATACCCTGGAGAATTTCCCATGGTCAAAAGGCATGTTCTTGAGTCTTCAAAACAGACTGAGTGCCAAATTCAACATCAGTTGTGGTCTGAGGAATTTTGGGTGATCCCACATTCTGAGACCACATCTTTGGTTATATACGCCTTAATAAATATGAAAAAAGGATTGCTTTTGATGGGTGGGGTGGGGTGGGGTTTTGGGGGGGGGTGCATGCTGGGTCACCCCACCAACAGATCCACTCCTGCTTACACCAGAACATAGTAAATGTGCAAAATTCACGTTGTTATTTACCAATTACAAATATTTATTCGCTTAATAGTGTGTATTGATGATTTCAGGTTATTACTACAGTAAATAGTTTCAGGTCATGGCCAAAAAATGGAAACATGTGTAAATGAAGGACACCAAGCAATGGTTTCTACACCGGTGTGGCCCATGTGTTAATTAAGCAAATAGCATCCCAGCATACTTAAAGTCATGTATAAAAATGCTGCACAGGTCTGGTTGCCTATAATTATGGGTAGCATGGCTGCAAGAGGACACCCCCAATGGCCCCATCCAGAGCACGTGTGGTCGCCCAATGGTTTGATGAGCATGACACTAAATATATATTATATATATGTATATATATACATACATATATATATATACATATATATATATATATATATATATATATATATATATATATATGTCATGGCCTTCTCAGTCATCAGATCTGAATCCAATCGAGCATTTATGGGATATTCTGGAATGATGCCAGAGACAGCATTTTCCACCTCCATCAAATAGGTGTGAGTTAATTGACTTTGTCGTGGAAGAATGATGCCGCATCCCTCCTGCAGAATTCCAGATGCTGGTGGACTCTATGCCACAGCGCATACAGTCCATACTGGCCGCATGTGGTGGCCCAACACTCTATTAAGTGACGTTGCATTGGTGTTTCCATTTCTTCCACTACCTGTAATATCATTTTTATGTCCCCAGAAGTAGCACGTCTACCCTGAAATTGGTGCACGGCAGTAAAGTGCATGTCAATTGTCAATGCTGCAATAAATAAAAAAAACAAAGAGTGCAATCGCATTTACGTTAAATCAAGCAAAAAATTAGTACCTGCACCCCAAATTGCAGGCCAGAAACTGATCTATTCCTAATGTTCTCCAACATCCAAGCGAGATTTTTGATCATGAAGTCCATTTAGTGCGAACGGAATAAGACACTACGGTCAACATATTGTGACAGTTCTTGGAACCGAGAACCCCCCCAAGGCAATGGAAAAAAAGATACAGCAATTCCTGAGTTAGTCATTTCATTATTAAATGTCACAGGTACGGTCCTCCCTTGTATCTAGTGGGCCAGGAAATATGCATTGTGTGGGATCATGCAGGTTTTTCCCCTCTTTCACTTTCTCTATCTCGCATTTGTTCAAGTTCTGTACCAGCACCACATTCAAATCCGTTTCAAACAAACTCCAACTGTCACATTGCTCTGTCTCATCCAATCCACAATCCAGCTTCCATTTTGTTACAATTCCTTCACTACCAGTAATGACCACCCCACCTGCTTCAAACACAAAGACTTCATTCCTTACCATCTACAACTCACTATTCCAGCACCCACTCGCTATTGACTAGACAGTGCTGCTTTACCATGAATACACAGCCGCAACCATTTCAACCACCTTGCTATGCCATACCACCAGCAACCACCACCTTGCTTGCTCAAGGTGTTACTAGCACCTTGTTCCCTGCAACCACCATGCTACATCCAATGCCTGATACTTAAACCCAGTTCCACCACCAACAAAGCCTCACGTCACAAGACCACAATGCAACCACAACTTGTGGTGACCAACTAGTTGTGCCTCCCTGCCAGTGACGATAAACCCCGCCTGTCCAGCCTGCCATCGGCGCCTTTACTGTGCATTTGTGGGGCAAATGGGAGGGCGCTGCATTCAGCCCCATGTTAATTCGGGGGTTATGCGCATGGCCTGACAAGAACACAAATGGGACCGTTTCTCAAGTTGCAAGCTCAAAGGGAGTGTGACGTCATGCAAAGAAAGCTCGGAACCAATGGGCATGCTGCACTCAGGGCTCAGGAGGTGGAGCATGACCCTTGCTCCCTGTAGCTATGTCTGCGAAGGGCGGGGAGTCAACTTTGACCTCCGCAAAACTCCACCCCTCCCAAGTTACTTAAAAGGATGGAATGTTCAACGTTCCGAGGCTGTTTTTTTCCATTCGGGCTTGGCTGTGTTTTCCCCTGCAGCTTGGTCTTGACTTGAATGGTGGCAGGCAGATTGGGCTGAATGCATTGGAGAAATGGGCGGGACAAACGTGTTGTATATACAGTGCACAGATAGGCGGGAGGCTAAGTCAAACTCAGCGTGGGAAATCAGCTCCCTTATCCTCACAAGTTCTTTTTCTACTTTCCCTGATTCTTCTCCTTTCGACGCACAAGAGCTATCAGCAAGGGTAAAGCAAAGAGCCCGACCAACCGTTCTTTCAAGAGCAAACTACTGATATGCACCCTGTCCATTCTTCCTCTTAAGCGCATCACAATTGCACCTCTTCACTATGCACTGCGACAGTCCAACGTTTCCCCTTCCTTTCCCTGCAATTGGGATCTTCCCATGCTCGCAAGTCCGTGCCGGGTGCGAGAAGCCGACAATACACCTCAAACTTCTCTTTCTCTTTCTTATCGACCTTCCTCAGAAATGTGACTGATTGGCACCAATGTTATGTGTAGCATAAGTAAGATATACAAGGGGTTATTCCAACAGGTTAAATCTGCACTGTCTCCTTCTCTCTTGCTGCACCCACACAAATGAATATATGTCTGCTGTATGGATCACTGTAAATAAAACCTCTTGTCTTTAATGTGCCACATGACTTTCCTCCAATGTTCCTCCCCTGTAAATAAAACCCCTGCACATGTTCTTCTAACCTGCTCGTGGTGTTTTTTTCCTTATTGGTCCAGCACAGTCCGGACTATTGCTGGACGAGAAGTTTTACCCCAATTGATTTGTTCCAGTTTAGCCAGCGCTGCACTCTTTGTTCCGATCGGCAGTAATCCCAGTGCACACTGAGGAACGGACTGTGAGTGGTTGGCCAATTCAACAACAGGTAAACAGGATAAGGCGGTGGACCTTGTTTGACTTGACCGTTTCAATTGACGTTCCTGGTTGCTTCATAACCCGCCTGGCTGCAGATTCATCTGCGGCACGTTGGCCTGCAGGACCAGGTGTTCGGAAGGAATCTGAGTACTCCTGCTCATGGTAAGCTCCGAACCCTACGTCTGTAGCAATATATTATAATAGATATATTAAAACGAGACCAAAACACGTCTTTTAGCCATAATTGGAGGGAGTAACTAATCAGTTCTCAATGAATCAATTACCCCCAGGTGGCTTGGATTATAAATAAATTGACTCCTCCCATGCTCTTCTACCTGAAAAAGCTGCAGAAAGCAACCGTGAAAAGCTACACAAGGTAAGCCCTTTGCTGTTTCAAACTCCATCCGAGTTCCTATACAGCTGAAAAACATTCACAAGTAGTACATACATGAGAATCCCAATGCCACACACCCCTTAAGCCACCGGACTGGTTTCATCACTTATTGGCGAGTCATCAGCGCCTTTAGGCAAATATTGACGTGTATTTCATGATTTTAACCCCCTTCTTTGTATAAAAAGGCTTCTTCCATTTGGATAAATGCGGTGTTCTCAGGGCGAGACCAACCCATTGCACTCTGGGTGGGTTGACCCAGGCGATTTCCCCAAATGTGGGAAACTTGACCGTACAATTTGTGGTTCACCAATAAGTGATGAAACCAGTCTGGTGGCTGAGTCCCCAACTGACTTCCTCCTTGCACCTACACCCCCAACCCCCCCCCCCCATCATGATTCCCCCTGATTAACATTGGGAAAACACAACGCTGCATGGTTTATTTGACAGTCCACAGTTTGTGTTGCAAATGTAACGTACGATGCTCCCCCACCGCCTTCCCTAATAGGTCCTTATGAACTCATAAGTTATCAAACCTTAGGACCCATACTATACATTAGTGGAAGATGTTGTGACTCGCTCCCCCACTTCAAACATTGAAGGCATTCTCAGGTCAACCACTCGATTCTGTTGTCTGTTCGGAACCTTACCAAAACTAAATATACATATAGTTTAGTGTTAATTAGCAGGTTAGAGCTTGGCCTTTCACCTTGTAATCAAGTGAGCTAGTTAGGTAGTGTAATTATGGCAAAAGCTGGAATTAATGTCACAAACAGAAAATAAGTAAAAACTCACATCTAGTGGGTGATGGTGCTGGTGAAGGGGCATCTGGCAGGAAAGGAAAAGTGGGTAAGAAAGGCTCGCACAACAGTGTAGAGGGACAAGGAGGAAAGGACCAAAATAATTGTGATTATAGGTTCAATAACATGAATGAGGAAAGGATCAAAGAAGAGATGCTTCTCCGAAATGAAAAAGAGAATGAAGGACAAAGCAGAGTAAGGAAAGGTAAATGAAAGGTATCGCAGCAGCAAAACTATCAACATCTTGGCTTTATTATGACTATGAGTGGAAGCATCTCCATGCAGGAGTTTGTTGCTACTTAGAATGAACGTTAACTATGACATGCAGTTTGACAATTATATATACAATGGGGACGTGACGAACACACCAATGGAAAGAATAGCACGTACCAGTCAGGTTCATCCTGCAAGAATGCCATTGAGCAGCATTGCGTCCAACCAGCACAAACTCCCGAGTTTCACCAGGCCTTGGAGCTGGACCCTTATAAGGCTGGTAGGGCCAATAGAGCTCAGGCTCTCCATTTCTACAATGCACAAAAAACCCTGATCATTAGTCAATTTTTTTTGGTGAGGGATGGGGAATGTAGACCAGACGTCCAGCTGAAGTCATTTAGTGAGGACAATTTATGAAGGTTGTAGTTTTGGTTTAATGGCACATACATACAAATAAGAATGGAAAGTCCAAAAGGATAATAATGAGATACTGTATAGGAATGCTAGACTTCCAATCCTCCAACACCTGGTTTTCTTGAACAACCGGAGTGGAGTATCTTCTGCTAAGGCAAGCACCGTGGGCCCAACCTCAGTCAGAAACGAGTCAACAAGGAAGCGAGCAGAAAGCTCCACATTGAATGTCAGCACGGAGGGGCAACCTGCATACAAGACGTGCATCATCAGCATGGTTCAAATATGTACAACCAGCAATTCTGAACAGTAATAAGAAATGATAACCAAAAGAAAAACTCACCCAACCTGGCCATATATGCAAGCCAATCCTGGCAGATTCCTTGCAACAAAGGGTGAAGTTTTCCTTTCTCCCCTTCTTCAAATCTACACTGCTCACTTCTATATAAGGCAGAAAAGAAAAGATAAGAATTTAAACTACTTCCAATGATCATCTCACAAAGATTTCACTCATTATTGTGGTGTAATTCACAGTAGTATCTTGGATGGTATGTGTTATCAATGCCTAAGATTTACTGGTCTCCTCTACAGGTCATGTTATTTTGAGCATAAAGATTAATTTCATGTTTCCATTTTGAGTGTTTGACCTGACATTACTCAGTTGACAAACAGACAAGGAAACTGCAAACCCTGAAATTTATGAGATAGGTTTTATAAACTGAAAGTTATGCCGACCGGGATCATTGATACTCCCTCCCCATCAAGGAACTAGTGGACAGGTGAATCATGAGCAATCACAACAACAAAACCAAGTAGAAAATGCTGCAACGCTTTTACCCTCGAATTCACAAAACAAATGGGGCAAAATCTCCACTCCTCACTTTGGCTCTCCTGCACGGCGGTTCCAAATTGCACTGTTTTCCAGCCAACCTCCAGTGCGGTGTCTGCGGCGTGCCATGACTTCTTCTCGGTTAAAGAGAAGATCATCAGTCGTCTTTGGTAAAGCTTGCTCCCCGGCATCACTTTTCCTCTGCGAGGAAGAGAAACAGACATGGGTCGATAGAATGGTTTATTAAATGACGTAGGTTTTGGTGAAGGGAAGAATGAGAGTGATGAGCTTAATGACCTCTTTCTGCATCTGAGATTCCGTATGTGATTGTAAGTAACATCATAAAATGAAAATAAAGTTAGAGGAGGGAAAAAGTGAAAAAAAAAACAGCAACATGCATTTTAATACATCAAAGATTGGTGAAGACAAAACACCATGAAAACGTTTATAATTTCTACGCGTGCAAAAATAAAAAAGAGTAACATCTTAACATTACGAAATTCTAAATTTGTGTGAACTGACAGAGTCTTGAAGGCCTCGTCGCAACACCCGGGCACGCGCTTCGCCAGTTGATACCGAGAATGAGCGAGCCCATTGGCGATCAGGTTGTGGGAACAGCAACTCATCTGTGATCGGGATGAAGTGAGAAGAGAAGGCAAAATATAAGAATTTGATGACCCTTCTTGAAGTAAGAAAAGTAGAAGTCCTTCCTGTTGATATATAGTGTGTGTGTTGTATATATATAGTTAGTGATTGGGGCGGTTGGGATGACACATTTTTAAAGAAGAAGGCGCTTCCAACCAAAAGTAAAAACTCGATCGACTCTGCTAATTTGGGCAAACAAGTGAGAGCAGACCCGGTCTCAAGGCAATGTTTCGCCGGCTTCACAGCCGGCTTCATCAGGCACAATAGACCCTCAGCACGTGTCTGGTTTTTATTTCCACACAACCGCTCATTTCCGGTCACGTGCTGGTGCTCGAGGTCAAATGCAGGAGTGCTTTTTAAATTTTATTTTGCCAAATAAGCAAAAACAAAACTGTCAAATCACACAATTGAAGGGTGCTCTGCTCTTTTTTGTTTTTATTTACACGTGATCTGGTGTTGTATGTGTGTGGGTGAGCACGTGTGCGTGCTTGGTGTTGTTGTTTTTGTGTTTCCGGGGCATGAACACGGCTGGTTTCATGTCTGGGTTGGGCATGATGAGGTGTTGGTTGTGCGAGTGTTGAAGTTCTCATTGGGTGTTGTGCACATGTGGATGTGGAGTTTGAGATTGGGTGTTTGTTGCTCACCTTATCCACTCGTTTGCACCATCCAGTTTCCGCCATTTGAATCAGAGGTGTGTATTGTATGGGTATGTCCACCGTCTCCCTAGTGAGACCACCCTCCCAGCTCTTCACATGCCATGCTTCCAAAATCAACCTGTGTCATTTGTTAGATGTAGTGTCGAGGACACGGGTCCCATCAAAGTCAAATTTGTGGCCAGATTGCAGGCAATGACGTGCTCTGGCTGACTGGGTCACCTTTGGGTCATTCCGTGTCAAATCAGCCAAAAAAAGAATTCTGCGGTGACCCCTCAGATTTTCCTGAAAAATTCTCAAAGCTACCTTAGCATATATGAGGAAGGTTTGCCAATATAGCTCAAAATTCTAAGTAGTGTCCGAGATATGGCCCTACAAACACCCTAGGGGTGATTCAATTCTGGCAGTCGCGATTGCAGATTTGTATCTGAAGCATTTTTGGAGGGCTCTAAATTCCAGAGTTTTACAAACAGAGTTCTAAAAATTCAACAAATGGTATCTATTAGTGAGGCTTTCAGAATCTGACATCAAAAATGTTCTACTTAAAATACTTTTTTAAGATAAGTACTCTCAAAAGTAGTGATTTGTAACATGCAGTCAAAAAAATTGGAGTTTTCAAATTGCTGCAACAGTCAGTTTATTCATCATGAAGAATTTTGTTGCCTGATTTACATAATCTAGTGACTGGATCATTTACACAAGAAAACTGAAACCTTTTGGAGCAAAATCTTGGGTGCTCTAGGTGTCTGAACTTTGCTCCAGACTCAACGACACTGAATTTACCCCGGTTTTACCCAAGTGTTCACCATGTTGACAGTTACACAGCTCTTTTAAATTTTTGTCACTTAAAGACACATACATACTCAAACTGTGGTAGAAAATTCAAGAGTTGTTCTCAATCCCTTCTATTTTTAAACGATATTTATAAAGGCCCACTATTTAAAAAAAACATGTTCGATGAAAGATGTAGAATAAAAGCAATAGGTGTGCTTTTGAAGTGGAAGCCATGTCAAGAATTCCTAAGCTGACACCACAATGAGCATGCAGTAGTGTTTCATGTCAGAATAACTTTGTGGTTAATTTACTTTGGCTCAAAAATGTATTTTCCAATTAAAAATGAGATGCTAACACTTATGTCAATCATGAAAAAAGGCACAATGCACAATGGTGCATTTTGTATGATATAAAAGTAATAAATATTTATAACATTATTAATCTCATATCATAGAATTAAATTTGCACATAAACATCAAATTTATACCAAGTAAATACTTGTGTAAACCTTTATATGCATGCAAAATATCATAAATGTGGGGTTTGAAGTTTTGAAGTAATTTACAAAAAATGCATCAATTTCTAATGATTCTGCAGTCCCAAAAGCTACTTTTTTTTAAATAAATTTTTTACGAACAAACATATAGAAAAATAAAGATATTGTAAAGAAGTATGACTTAAGTGGAATCTAACATATATAAATCAGTTTGGTAAAGCTTAAAGAAGTGTACCAAAATCATTTCCAAAGTTAGGCATGAAGCACAACTCTATCTTAAGGCGCTGTCACACCTTGACGATTTAGCCAGCGTATGCCGACTTATGAAAAATTTGTCTAAAACGCTGGCACACGTCGAATACGTTATGGGTAAGTTTTGTATATGTTAAGAGCACGCTGAAAAACACTGCCATACGTCGTAGTACGCTGGCTTTCATCGTTGTACTTTGCGGTTGTCCTCAAATTTTAGCATGCTTGAAATTTTACGACGTATGCCAGCGTATGCTCACACGTTCCGTTACGCTGGCATAAGTTGTAGGCACGTTATGCGATCGTTGACCAACGTCGACACACGTTACTTGTAAGTTACTCATAAGTCGAAACACGTCGAGGTAATGATTAGGTACCCGAAACTTATTTATAACCTATGAGTAACGTGTTGTAGGCACGTTACACGATCGTTGACACACGTTGAGGCACGTTATGCGATCGTTGACACACGTCGAGGCACGTTACTTGTAAGTTACTCATAAGTCGAAACACGTCGAGGTAATGCTTAGCGTACCCAAAATTATTTCTAACCAATGAGTAACGTGCTTTGAACCTATGTGTAACGTACCTCCAACGCATATTGACGTATGTAGACGTATTGATTGAGGTCTTCCGGACGACCACAGAACTTACTGAACGTGTTTCTAATTTACAGCTACCGTATAATGGCGTATTGGCAGCGTTAAAAAACAAACAACAACAATACTTCAGATATTTCATCACGTGCCTTCACGGAGCCAAGGAGAAAAAAAAAAGTGCCTTGACGGAGAAAATAAGTTTCGGGTATGCTAAACATTACCTCGACGTGTTTCGACTTATGAGTAACTTACAAGGAACTTGTGTCGACGTGTGTCAACGATCGCATATCGTGCCTACAACTTATTCCCAGCGTAGCGGAACGTGTGAGCCATACGGCGAGTACGTCGTAAAATTTTCAGCATGCTTGAAATTTCACGACGTACGAGACGTACCACGAAATATGACAGCATACTTCATTGTTTTTCAGCGTGCTCTTAACGTATACACAACTTACCCATAACGTATTCGACGTGTGCCAGCTTGGTTCAGCAAATTTTTCATAGGTCGGCATACGCTGGCTAAATCGTCAAGGTGTGACTGCGTGGTTGACACTTTCAATTTTCAGGCGGTTATGATTTAAATCGGCGTGCGGCAGGTTTTGAACAGGCTACGCCACGAGTTCGTCGGCGATAGTGCAGCGCGCTATGCCTAAGTTAAACTATCGTTGGCATAGGTTGTGAACGCCGACAACAGGCTAAGCATTCGTTGGTATAAGTTATCTATAAGACAACAAAACGTTCTGTGCCCGTTACTAATATGTTATGCATACGACCAACACATTATGAATAACCAAAACTTTAAAAAAAACATCAAAATTTCAGCGTACGCCAACGTTTTACATACATTTTTATACGTTGCCATTACTGGCTAAATCGTCAAGGTGTGACAGCGCCTTTATTTAGGCTTTGACCTAATACACAGCCCTGTAGTAACTGCCAATGCTCATTGTTACATTTTATATATCCTGGTAATTATAAAACTAATCACTGTTCACTTTGTACAATGGATCCAAGTACATTTGTCCAAACAATTTGATATGAAATTATGAAAAAAAAAGTTGAATCAGATATTGTCCTACATTTACAAATGGATGTAGACTTTCGTACAATGTACACTAAGTATATAAACAATTAGATATGCAAATAATATTTATAATGGTGATTATTAGATCACATTATGTGTCTTAATTTGTAGTTGAGATTGGCAGCGGCCTTAAACTAAATATCCTTTAAAAAAAATGTGAGCCAAATTAAAGTAACCACATACTTGTTCTGACCAAAAAAACACAACAATTTGATCATCGTGGTGCCAACTTATGAATGTTTGGCATGGCTTCCACTTCAAAAGCACACCTATTGCTTTTATTCTACATCTTTCATCGAACATGTTTTTTTAAAATAGTGGGCTTTTTAAAAATCGTTTAAAAATAGAAGGGATTGAGAACAACTCTTGAATTTTCTACCACAGTTTGCCTATGTATGTGTCTTTAAGTGACAAAATTTTAAAAGAGCTGTGTAACTGTCAACATGGTGAATACTTGGGGTAAACCGGGGTAAATTTCAGTGTCGTTGAGTCTGGAGCAAAGTTCAGACACCTAGAGCACCCAAGATTTTGCTCCAAAAGGTTCAGTTTTCTGTGTAAATGATCCAGTCACTAGATTATGTAAATCAGGCAACAAAATTCTTCATGATGAATAAACTGACTGTTGGCAGCAATTTGAAAACTCCAATTTTTTTGACTGCATGTTACAAATCACTACTTTTGAGAGTACTTATCTTAAAAAGTATTTAAGTAGAACATTTTTTATGTCAGATTCTGAAAGCCTCACTAATAGACACCATTTGTGTGAATTTTCAGAACTCTGTTTGTAAAACTCTGGAATTTAGAGCCCTCCAAAAATGCTTCAGATACAAATCTGCAACTCGCGACTGTCAGAATTGAAACACCCTAGGGTGTTTGTAGGGCCATATCTCGGACACTACTTGGAATTTTGAGCTATAACTTGGCAACCTTCCTCATATATGTTAAGGTAGCTTTGAGAATTTTTCAGAAAAATCTGAGGGGGTCACCGCAACCCCCAGCTGAAATGACACGGAATGACTGCTTTACAAGCCAATTGCTCTATTATGTTCATCTAGCCGTTGTTTCAATTCTTCCTATTTCACCAATGTACAATTGGTCACAGTCTGAATGATGAATGGTAAGCACTTCCAGATTTATCACCAGTTGGTATTGGGTCCTTTAGTTTTGAGTTTACATTACGGATGTTGTGTAGAGGCTTGTAGGCTATGGCAATCCATGCACCACATACTATCCTGCCAATCCTTTCTGAATGGCCCGGGTAGTATGGCAGTACACAGTGCCCAAGTGTGTCTGACTCCTTCCCCTTCCGTTCTGTCCTTTTTGGTTCTTCCAATGTGGAGAGTATGCCCTTGCTGTACCCATGTTTGAGCAGAACTCCTCTAACTAATCTGATTTCTTTAATTTCCTCGGCTTTGGAAGATGACACCATCCATGCCCGAGCTGCTAAGGTCTGTGCTACACTGCGTTTGTGGGAGATTGGGTTGCAAGAGTTAAATTCCAGTAATCTGCTGGTGTGGGTTGGTTTCCTGTAAACCGAAGTCTTTAGGGACCCATCTGGCTTACGGTGAACCTCCACATCAAAAAAGGCAAATTTGCTTTCTTTTTCAATTTCGATTGTGAAGTTAATGTTGGGGAATACCCGGCCAAGTTGTCCCAGTGGGTGGTCTACCATGTTTGTACTTGCAATGACAAAGGTGTCATCTACATATATCTGTTCCAGTACCGTGGGAGCCAATTCGCATGAGTCTCAAATATCCTTTGTTCGAGTTTTCACATTTTACAGGTAATGGTTAGTTTCCCGCTAAGCTTGTTAAATCACCGGGTGAGTAGCCTCCAAATCTATGTGGCAATCACGGCCTGTTCCAAGTTCCGTATGAAGTTTCACACGGATAAAGTACACAAAAAGGAGAACCACAAAGTCTTAGCTTATAAAATAAATTCTTTAAATATGGAATTAAAGCAAAAAATTAACAAAATGGAATTCAAAGATATAACAACCAAAGAGAACACAAAATGTCAGCCAATGCTTTTCACTGCTCGACCCAACATGAAGGAACTACGAACACGAGGTCGATAGAGGTTAAAAAAATTTTTTTTATGTGTGAATGTCTAAGTGACGAGTAGATAATGAAAGCACATCACACAAAATGTGAAATAAAGCGGTCATCCAAAAATGAAATTGCACAATATTTTCAGCCGGTGAGGGACCACCAGTCATCGCGCAGCTCGGTCGATGTGAGAAGTGTACGTTTTATTTTTTTATATATGTATCGATGTCGAAGTGATGGGTTGTACAATGGAAGAACAAAAAGGGGAAACGTCATGGAAAATAAAATTTCACATTTTCAGCGAGCCAGCTACCGCCTGTTTCACCGCAGAATAACACGTGGCCAACAACGCGTGTGAGTGGCCCCGAACTTTGTTCAAGTCAATCAATATACAGTATTTAGTGACAGGGCAAAATTTGTAGAGCACTTGCCAAGTTGCCTAAGCACTCCAATGAAACGGTTGATAAGAAACGGCTCGCTTGGCACACGATTAGCAATCACCGAACGGTCATATTAAACATACACCTCCCGGAGATTCCCGGAATGTCAAATATGTCCAAATTGGACAAATGAACACTTTTTTTTCGGAGTCGGAACTGCTTGCGAGTTCCATTCTGGAACTTACATTTTGGAATTCAGCTCAGTTTAAGAGATTCTCACGGTTACCGCATGTGCGAAAATGAAATAAAGCCATGAATGATGTCGTCTACAGGCGTATATAAGCATTGCAATACCAAGCAATTTGTAGCTATGATGAACAGGCATTCGATAATATGAGTGAGGAAAGTGAAAAAAAAAGCTTTATCGTTAAGAAAGCGTTGCAGCCAGATTCAAGTCAAGGCATGGTTGAGCAGGCCAAAGAAACATCTCGGCTTCAGACCAGAGCGAAGTTACCTAGGATACGCTTTTAGACCCCATAGAGAGCAGTGACCGAGGATGCGTCTGATGAAGGATATGATTAAATAAGGCCATTGATTATCCTCAAAAGGGGTGTTTTAATGAACCCAAACACACAATTTTCAGTCATGCACGTCCTTGGGATTTCAGTGACACACACACACACACACACACACACACACACACACACACAATGCAAACAAAGCACTTCTCACCAAGATCTGTTGACTTGTGTGTTTCTTCAAGACATTCCTGAGGTGGTATACCCTCCTGAGACGAAGTGGTCAACACAGTAAGTGGGGCTTTCAGAATAAACATCTCAGTGGCCATGTCAGCAAGAGAATGGGTGACAGTATCTTGAAGTCGTTGCCGAAGTTGAGCAAGACCTACGTTGCCTTGGCTCCATAGGGAGAAACGAAACAAAGCAGTAGGATCTGGAAAAGCAAAACATGTGTTTAAACGTTTAACCAAATACTTTTGCAAAGTTAGCCATCCTAAACCTTAATAACTACTGAAACCATAACATAGAAGCAAACTGGAAAGCAGAGATCTCAAAATGCAAAGCATGCCCATGTACGTTTGTGCTCAAACTAAATTTGAGGAAAACAACAGCTAAGAAAAAGAAAAGTAAATTTATTAATTCGTGTTCTCCATATCCTCATAAGATACGTTTCTTGAAAATTTGATGACAAAGGCTCAAATGGTAGAAAAAAAGTTATGGCTTGGACAGACGCACTGTAGCTCAATGGTAAAAAATAAATAAAGAAACCAGAAACGAATACAAAACCCAGTGGTCTTGCTCTGACGTGCGGTGGACCGACAAATAAGACCTATTTCTACTGATTTTGATTTTCCCTTTGACATTTTACCTAATTATTATTTAATGTTCTCCATATTCTCAGAGCAAGGGTTCATTGAAAATTTGATAATGAAAGCTCAAATCATAAAATAGTTATTATGCCATGGACATGGGGAAGCATGCCCAATGCACAAAACACACACATATACACATACACACAAACACACATACACACACACACCACACACACACACACACACACACACACACACACACACACACACACACATGTGTCCTAATAATTCTATCACACACAAAAACAAACAAAGAAACAAACACACACACACAAAAACAAATAAAAACCACACACACACAACAAATAAACACACAACACACACACACACAACACCACACACACAACACACAGTCGGTCAACACACACACACACACACAACAAATAAACACTTGGGGGAAATATAACCAAAGAAAGGGAAGAGTAATAAGAGGAAAACTACTACTACTACTAATCTCACTGCCCAGTTAATGACACAGCAACCCCCTTGGGAAGTTGTCCCATTTACACTTATGCACGAGAATTTGGAATTTGTTCAGGGTGCCGGCGATTGCTCGCCTACTCCGCGAAGGACACTGTGCGCTTTAATGTCTACAAACTAATGCTGGCAGACGGGATGCCAGTCTAAAGTCCATCTGAGGGACGGCACACACATTGATGAATTACCCTGCCTGTGAAACACCGGGATGACAGTTTATAGCTGTGTCGGCATTCAAAGCCAGACTGGACAGCTTAGAGGCCAGCATGCATACCTCTAGGGCGTAGGCCATCCTGCCAGGCCTGATAAGAGAAAACATTCATTTAAGGATAATATATATATATATATATATATATATATATATATATAAATACTATATATATATATATATTATATACATATATATATATTATAATATTACAGTGGAGAGAACAAGTATTTGATACACTGCCGATTTTGCAGGTTTTCCCACTTACAAAGCACGTAGAGGTCTGTAACTTTTATCATAGGTACACTTCAACTGTGAAGACGGAATCTAAAACAGAAATCCTGAAAATCACATTGTATGATTTTTAAATAATTAATTGCATTTTATTGCATGAAATAAGTATTTGATCACCTACCAACCAGTAAGAATTCTGGCTCTCACAGACCTGTTAGTTTTTGTCTTTAAGAAGCCCTCCCATTCTCCACTCATTACCTGTATTAACTGCACCTGTTTGAACTCGTTATCTGCATAAAAGACAGCTGTCCACACTCAATCAATCAGACTCCAACCTCTCCACAATGGGCAAGACCAGAGAGCTGTCTAAGGACATCAGGGACAAATTGTAGAGCTTGCCAAGGCTGGGATGGGCTACAGGACAATAGGCAAGCAGGTTGGTGAGAAGGCAACAACTGTTGGCGCAATTATTAGAAAATGGAAGAATTCAAGATAACAGTCAATCTCCCTCGGTCTGGGGCTCCATGCAAGATCTCACCTCGTGGAGCCTCAATGATCATGAGAGGTGAGGGATCAGCCAGAACTACATGGCAGGACCTGGTCAATGACCTGAAGAGAGCTGGGACCACGTATCAAAGAAAACCAGAAGTAACACAACGACGCGTCATGGATTAAAATCCTGCAGCGCACGCAAGGTCCCTCTGCTCAAGCCAGCGCATGTCCAGGCCCGTCTGAAGTTTGCCCATGACCATCTGGATGATCCAGAGGAGAATGGGAGAAGGTCATGTGGTCTGATGAGACCAAATAGAGCTTTTTGGTTAAACTCCACTCGCCGTGTTTGGAGGAAGAAGAGAAGATGAGTACAACCCCAAGAACACCATCCCAACCGTGAAGCATGGAGGTGGAAAACTCATTCTTTGGGGATGCTTTTCTGCAAAGGGACAGGACGACTGCACCTATGAGGGGAGGATGGATGGGGCCATGTATCGCGAGATCTTGGCCAACAACCTCCTTCCCTCAACAAGAGCATTGAAGATGGGGCGTGGCTGGGTCTTCCAGCATGACAATGACCCGAAACACACAGCCAGGGCAACTAAGGAGTGGCTCCGTAAGGCATCTCAAGGTCCTGGAGTGGCCTAGCCAGTCTCCAGACCTGAACCCAATAGAAAATCTTTGGAGGGAGCTGAAAGTCTGTGTTGCCAGCGACAGCCCCGAAACCTGAAGGATCTGGGAGAGATCTGTATGGAGGAGTGGCCAAAATCCCTGCTCTAGTCTGTGCAAACCTGGTTAAGAACTACAGGAAATGTCCGATCTCTGTAATTGCAAACAAAGGTTTCTGTACCAAATATTAAGTTCTGTTTTCTGATGTATCAAATACTATTTCATGCAATAAAATGCAAATTAATTATTTAAAAATCATACAATGTGATTTTCAGGATTTTTGTTTTAGATTCCGTCTTTCACAGTTGAAGTGTACCTATGATAAAAATTACAGACCTCTACTGCTTTGTAAGTGGGAAAACCTGCAAAAACGGCAGTGTATCAAATACTTGTTCTCCCCACTGCATATATAAACGGAAAGTTTGACAGAATCCATAAATGAGATAGATGCAGAAATTAGAAGGGTAATTATAAATGCAGGAAAGATCAGAGTCAAATTTTTGGAGCGCCATAAATGTCCTCTTCACACAAGGGGAAATAAAGGAAGGAAAATGGAAAGGAGAGTTGGGGAGAAAAACGGAAAAGAAGATAAGGAGGAGAGAACAGTAAGAAAGGGGATGAAGGAAGATGCATGGCAAGTATGAGAAGAGAGAGGGTGGGAAGAAACAACCATAATGCCATTTATGTACACATTATGTGGATGTCCATCCATGCATCCGTCCAGTGGGACCATACTCTGAGCAGAGCGTTGGTTCTGCCGAAGCAGTTTTCTTGGCTATTGGGTACAATCCTGGACGGGTCGCCACTCCGACACAGGATACCAGCAAGCTGGCACTCA
>CM068958.1:44803444-44827863 GCA_035128595.1 Eptatretus atami | reverse complement strand
ATACTTAGGTAAATCGACAATTTGGCGATCGGACCCTGTCGCGCGCGGACAGAATAGTGTGTGTGTCGGGTGTGATTAAAAACACCCCTTATCTGGATTTCGGCGTCGATCCGAAAGCTGCGACTAGGTTTGCCACGTCCAGTGGGCGCGGCTGCGATTAGTTAAAAGTGGATCGCTCGCATGCCGGAGTGGTGAGAAACTACAACATAATATACATGTACATATATATATATATATATGTACACACACACACACACATACACACACCTCCCGAGTTTGCTTGATTGATGCAAGCTCTACCCCTCTCCTCAGCAAGAGTATGTGGAAAGTTACATCCCTCTCATTAGCAAGGGGGTGAAGGGAGGGAGCAAAATTCAGGCAAATGTGCATGTGCAGACAAACTCCACCCCCTCCTCAGCAGTATGCAAATACGTCTATTCAGTAAGTAGTGCAAGGTGAGTACATCTAGTAAGTACGCAGTATACAACTTCAGTACGTCTTTTAAGTGTGTAGTCGAATGTAGTTGATTAAAATTATTACCTACATACTTTAAAATCTTTTCTTTCAACAAAGAATTTGAACTCCACTTCAAATTAAAATTCTCTATACACCCAGCGGGTGGGTAAACAACTTGTTTTTTTTTAATAAAAGGTGAATTTGTTAGCACCCAAACACAACTTGGTGTTTATCAGCTCACAGTGCCAGCAGTTGTTACTTTATGGCAGGAAACCTCACAAAAACTTTTCTCACACTTTTTGGATAAGCTGTCTGTCTGTCTGTAGTGTTCTGCCATCAGGTGCTGCCGAAGCAGTCTCATGGGAAGATTTAAACTGGGTGGTTTGTCACCACCTTCCCAGTGGTATTCAGGGCAGGAATTTGTAAGTAGTTCAAGGTGCTGATGATAACTTGCCTACTCTTTGGGGAAGACTCTGTGGGATCTTTAACATCCACCAACTCATGTTAGCAGATGGGATAACCAGCTTTTCATCCATCAACAGGATGACATATTCATTGATGCAACACCCTGTCAATTCAGTCAGTCCGAGGATCAAACCCGGAGTGGACAGCTCATGGGTCGGTGTGCTACCTGTGCATTCTACACCATCCTATTGGAGTTGAAGACGCTATTAATCTTCAAATTACACATGGATGACTTTGTCACAGACAGCTGGCGGCGCTTTTCCAAAATCTCAGAACTATGAATGTGTTGGACTGCGGTGAACAGAAGTGAACTGCAAATTGCAGTGTAGCTTATGCAACCAAGCTAGAGTTCACGACTGTAAATTATGGAGTCCGGGAGGAACAAGATACAACAGCAAAAAGATGTCTTGTGTTCTTCCCTCCGGCCTTCCAAGAATGCAGTCCATTGCCAGGTTATGGCCTCTCCCTTACCAACTGCTGCTCATTTCTGGATTTACTGGCCCTGCCCCCAATATTTTCCTACCATTCTCCTCCACAAAGTGTGGTGGATCTGCACTTTAAAATTCCACCTGTACCCCTCTACCTCTGTTAGACTGTTGGCCTTTTGTTCTCTCTTGTTATGCTCTTTCACAAACCTTAATATCCGGATGTAAAAAACAAAACAAAAACAAACTCTACCATACCTGGAAATGATGTGCTGGATCAGTGTCGATGTACTTGGGTATATGCAGAAAGGTGAGCAGGTTCTGACGCAAGTACACAATCACAGCAGAAAGATAAGGCAATGCCACTTGTGGAACACCAACCCACAGACTCTCCATTGGAGGTGATGATGGTGGTTGGATAAACTTAGGGTGAGGAAAAGGGCGATGAAACCAATTAATCAATGCATCCAGTTTTCCTACTTTAAAGTTTTATTCAAGGTTTTTGGAAAAAAAGGTTTGGCGTTATGTCTCGGCGACATTGCACGGGGTACATTTGTCATAGAAGAGTACATGGCGTTTAAAAACTCAACCACACGTTTAATGGTGAAATAACACAAATTTAAATAAACAACCCTGAAGAATAAAACTTTATTGAAGGTTTCCTTCCAAGTGAAAAGTGACACCGCAAAAATCTGTCCGGGCGTCACTTTGTGCATTGATGCACAACATCCATCGGCGAGGAAAATCATTCATCGATTTCTCACCGAAACCAGAAGATTATCCCCAGAGGGACATCAAACGCAGAGAAAAAAGCTCAACAGTAAACAAGCTAAACCAACTGATCTAACCTGTCACCCGCCATCAAACAAAATTAAACAAAGGGCAGTTCACGTGAGTGTGGCTCCATGCCTCGACATCAGCGGGCGTAAGCTTGCAATTACGGACAAGCATGACTGTGATGACATCCAGTGTTGCCTCATCCAGCCGCCTCCGGAGACCCTTCACAAGATCTTCGGTAATTTCAGGCCCTGTTGGGATAATTGCTGTTTAAGGGTGGCGTCTATGTATTGAACAGTGTCACAATGCTCTTGACACTCCAAGTGCCGCAAGTCAACTCTTTATGAGAACCACTCTGCCCATCACACACACGCCTTGTTAATAACCGAGTGTGTTGCAACGCTGGGTGAAAAAGCGCAACTTACCTGCCTGTGCAACCCCGTGCACCACCAGCCTGATATGCTTGTCGACTGGGCCGACAGCACGCGTCGTCTCACTTCCACGTGGGGAACCTGGCCCCCCTGGGAGCTGTCTCTCCCACCAACCTCGCTACAATCACAGAAACACACAGCACTCATTAATTTCCCTTCCCATCTGCAGTTGAATAAAGCTAAAGGAACAAAATACAGAGACTTCAAGAACACGAGCTTCTTCCATTCCTTTCCTTACTGCAACTCATCAGTTACTCCATTCTTCAACTTTACTAAACTCGCACAAATAATTGCCATTACTACAACATTTGCACGCTGTGACACCAAGCTTAATTCCAGGAAAAGTAAGGCCTTATTCCAATTTTGGGAAATTCTGGGTTGTGGAATCTTTAAAATAGGTGTCTGTCCATGTAGATTTATAGGATGCCTCAAGAGGGCAATCTCACGGAGCTGGTGTGCAGAAGCAGACACCATTTTGGCATCTTCTCCAGAATCAGAGTGTTCCTTAGACCTTCTCAACTCCTCATAACACAAAGGGTGTTCGTGAGCACCAGTAAAAGTATAGCTCACCATTTTGAGCCTTCATACAGGGCAACTTTTGATGCAAAGGTGAATTAATTACTTTTGCATGTGGGTATTCCTCCTTGATACAATATAAAGCAAATACAATGCTGTCAACACCTTTTTTAATTACTGTACTCAGGACTATTTGTATTATCAAAATGTGTAGCTCTTAGCTAAGTGGTATCTATATAATAATACATTATAAGGCATCGAAGGGGGTCCATTCTTACGGAGCTAAAGACTTTTTCCCCCGATGGCCCGCATCCTCACTGACCCCCCCCCCCCCCCGAGTCGGATGCGGGATGTCGTCTATGGTGCAACCCACCTTCGATTTTACCATCGCAGTCCACACACTCAGAATGCCAACTTTGCTTCTCCGGAGAAGGGAGTGCAACTGCGCTCACATTACCCGCGCTGGGCCGGCTGTTTACATCATGCAGTTTTCACGCCCCGTCAGTGTGCTGAGCAACAGGTGTACAATGTTGTAGCGAACTTTGCTTCTCTTGGGGAAAGGTGTCCAATCTTCTCTTAACTTTCTCGATATAATAATACGCTAAGGCTTTTCAATCATGGTAATTTATTACCACGGGCTTCTGCTAATTATGCAATGGTTTTTCCAAGGAAGGTGAAAGGCCTGAAATGTAAATCCAAAATCAGTGAGTGTGTGCTCCTTGGAGTAGTGTTGCTGGGGAATGCAGCCGACAGAAGGTAGTAAACTTCATCTAAGGCTACATATTGATATGAGACAAATGGTGCAAATGTACAATGAAATGAAGTTATAAAGAGCTCTGAAGAGATGGTGAAAGATGTACGTTCCATTGCTGCCAACGCCAACCCTCCAAATGATTGACTGAATATTGATACGAGTCATCCTCATCATTTCCATTCATTGGTGAGTTTTCAAAATGTTTTACATTCAATCTCTTCTGGTGAGCAATTCCGCACAAACCATGTTCATCTTTCTGAAGGAGTAATGAGTTGTTGCCCACTGACGACTCCAACAAGTTACATCAGACAAAATTATTTATCGGTAAGGGTGGCTTATTGGTAAAGCCACGGGAGGACTGACATCCCAGGGGTTGAGAGTTCAATACTAGGTGAAATCAGAATCTCGGTGTCATCTTCACAACCAATACACCACTGTATCCTGGCTATACTGCCAAAACACCGCTACCTGCACATCCTCCACACGGCTGCATGCAAACTGCACCACCTCTACGCCGCTTGTAGACTACATCACATCCACACCGCTGTCTGAAGCCTGCGACCGCTTCACGCCATTGCATGCAGCCTGCACCCATTCCACGCTGCTGCCTGCATCCTGAAACCCATCCACACCACTGCCCCTGCATCCTGCCTCCGTGAC
Organism: Eptatretus atami; assembly: GCA_035128595.1. Taxonomy (NCBI): domain Eukaryota; kingdom Metazoa; phylum Chordata; class Myxini; order Myxiniformes; family Myxinidae; genus Eptatretus; species Eptatretus atami. The sequence goes on along the minus strand of CM068958.1, from coordinate 44,823,379 downwards.
GCTGCCTCCGGCCAGCACGCCCTCCGTGACGCTGCCTCCGGCCAGCACGCTCCCCGTGATGCTGCTCAGGCCAGCACGCCCTCCGTGACGCTGCCTCCGGCCAGCACGCCCTCTGTGACGCTGCCTCCGGCCAGCATGCCCCCGTGACACTGCCTCAGGCCAGCACGCCCCCCCGTGACGCTGCCTCAGGCCAGCACGTCCCCGTGACGCTGCCTCAGGCCAGGACGCCCCCCCCCCCGTGACGCTGCCTCAGCCAGCACGCCCGCCGTGATGCTGCTCCAGCCCAGCACGCCCCGTGACGCTGCCTCAGCCAGCACGCCCCCGTGACGCTGCCTCCGGCCAGCACGCCCCCCGTGACGCTGCCTCAGGCCAGCACGCCCCTCGTGACGCTGCTCAGGCAGCACACCCCTCGAGACGCTGCCTCAGGCCAGCACACCCCTCGAGACGCTGCCTCAGGCCAGCACGCCCACCGTGACGCTGCCTCAGCCAGCACGCCCACCGTGACGCTGCCTCAGGCCAGCACGCCCACCGTGACGCTGCTCAGGCCAGCACGCCCAACGTGACGCTGCCTCAGGCCAGCACGCCCCCCCCCCCCGTGACGCTGCTTCAGGCCAGCACGCCCACCGTGACGCTGCCTCAGGCCAGTACGCCCTCCATGACGCTGCCTCCGGCCAGCACGCCTCAATGCCGCTGCCTCCAGCCAGCACCTCCTCCACACCGTTTCCTGCCACTGGCACTCCCTCCGTGCCGTTTCCTGCCACTAGCACTCCCTCCACGTCATTTCCTGCCACCGCACTCCCTCCGCTCCACATTGCTGCCTGCCACGGCGCATGCCCTCCGCAACGCCGCTGCACGCCCTCCATGCCGCTATCCAGCGGCATGCCCTCTGGGCCGCTAGCCTGCCTGCACCTTATTCTGCTGGATTTTCACTTTATGCTTTTTAACAATGGTGTTCATTGTCACTTCTCGTGTCTACCTACTCATATCAGTGTCCTTTGTTACGAAATCTAAAGATTTCGTAAGTATATTGATGACTTCCGTCCTCTTGTTTGTTTGTTTTGTGTTGTGTGTTTGTGTGTGTGTTTGTGTGTAGGCACGATAACTCGAGAACGGAAGAAGCTACCAATGTCAAATAACACCACGTGATTCAGGAGGGTGATGGCTAGCGCTGATTAGATGTTGGTCAAAATCGGTCAAGGTCAAGGTCACAGTGAGGTCAAACATAATTCCGTAAATTCATGTGGAGAAATGGAGTATTTTTGCTTCGCTCGACGTTACGAGTTCGTTTTAACTTCGATTTTAATTTTGTCTTCGGTTTTGCGATCGCTTAGGACGTTAAAACTCGGTTGTCAAAATTCTGGTAAAAATCGGATGTTTTGAGACGTTTTAAGATTGAATAAAAAATATTTCACTCGCCGCGTCAGGGGTCGTCACGTGATGCAGTGCGCTCGAGCAGAGGCGTCGTTGATCACGTAAAGGTCTCGTGTGCGCGCTGACGGTGTTTTCGATAAAGATGGTGTTTAAAAGTCATTTTTTATCCAATAAAGGTTATCGTCGCATGCCTGACTCGCTAAGCCGTCGATTATGTAAAGATTGTTGGTGGATGGCCGATATTACGGTTTTGTGACTTTGATAAATAATATTAATAATTGCGTGGAGAAATGGAGATTTTTGCTTCGCTCGACGTTACGAGTTGTTTAACTTCGATTTTAATTTTGTCTTCGGTTTTTGCGATCGCTTAGGACGCTAAACTCGGTTGTCAAAATTCTGGAAAAATCGGATGTTTTGGAGACGTTTTAAGATTGAATAAAAATATTTCACTCGCCGCGTCACGGGTCGTCACGTGATGCAGTGCGCTCGAGCAGAGGCGTCGTTGATCACGTAAAGGTTCCGTGTGCGCGCTGACGGTGTTTTCGATAAGATGGTGTTTAAAAGTCATTTTTATCCCAATAAAGGTTATCGTCGCATGCCTGACTCGCTAAGCCGTCGGATTATGTAAAGATTGTTGGTGGATGGCCGAATATTACGGTTTGTGACTTTGATAAAATAATATTAAATAATTGCGTGGAGAAATGGAGATTTTTGCTTCGCTCGACGTTACGAGTTCGTTTTAACTTCGATTTTAATTTTGTCTTCGGTTTTTCGATCGCTTAGGACGCTTAAAACTCGGTTGTCAAATTCTGGTAAAAATCGGATGTTTTGGAGACGTTTTAAGATTGTATAAAAAATATTTCACTGGCGCGTCACGGGTCGTCACGTGGTGCAGTGCGCTTGAGCAGAGGCGGCGTTGATCACGTAATGGTTTTCCGTGTGCGCGCTGACGGTGTTTTCGATAAAGATGGTGTTTAAAAGTCATTTTTTATCCCAATAAAGGTTATCGTCGCATGCCTGACTCGCTAAGCCGTCGGATTATGTAAAGATGTTAGTGGATGACCGAATATTACGGTTTTGTGACTTTGATAAAATAATTGCGTGGAGAAATGGAGATTTTTACTTCGGTCGACGTTACGATTTTTGATGGTTTGGTACAGAATCATCGTAGAAACTTGTGGTTTGCGTCGCTACCTTCTCTAGAGAACAGCTTTTATTAGACAAGGTCAAAGGTCAAGTTGACGATTTCGTAAGTACCAGTCTATGACTGCTTGTTTGTTTGTTACTTACGAAATCTAAAGATTTTGTAAGTAAATTGATGACTACCGTTTCTGTTTGTTTGTTTGTTTGTATGTTTGTTTGTTGTTTGTTTGTTTGTTTGTTTGTTTGTAGGCACGATAACTCGAGAACGGAAGAAGCAACCGATGTCAAATTACACCACGTGATTCAGGAGGGTGATGGCTAGTGCTGATTAGATTTTGGTCAAAATCGGTCAACGGTCAAGGTCACGGTGAGCAAACATTCGATTTTTGATGGTTGGTAGAGATAACTCGAGAACGGAAGAAGCTACCAATGTTAAATTACACCACGTGATTCAGGAGGGTGATGGCTAGCGCTGATTAGATTTTGGTTAAATCGTCAAAGGTCAAGGTCACAGTGAGGTCAAACATTCAATTTTTGATGGTTTGGTACAGAATCATCGTAGAAACTTCTGGTTTGCGTCGCTACTTCTCTAGGACAGCTTTTATTAGACAAAGTCAGAGGTCAAGTTGGCGATTTCCTAGTACCAGTTTATGACTGCTTGTTTATTTTTTGAAGTTGTATGTTTGCCTGTTAAAATAGATTGCCAGAATTTTGTACAGGTGCTTTCACAATTTGGTAGAGTATGCTGAGGTTGCACACAATTGAAGGTCAATTTGGGCTGTTAGCTACTTTTCCTAATTGCAGATGTTGTTCTGGCAGTGTCGGGGTATTCTTTGAAGACGATGATTTAACATGTAATCCAAAGGGGGTGATCGGGGAGTTACAAAATCTCATGTAAAAAAATGTAAAAGAGTTACAAAATATCACTATATTTACACATATGATAACTGGAAGGCATTTTTAATAAGCTTTTAATCTTGGATAAAATTGACATGGAAAGCAGCCAGAAGTCACATCCTGGTATGGTGTTTGAGTACTACCAATGATTGACACCTTATTAAAGAATCCGTTTAACGAGCTTGTCAATATAAATGATTTCACAGTCTACACAGTGTAAGTATTCGTGCAACATGGAAGAAAATATCATAAAATCCTTCCCTGGGCCCCTTAATTCATGTTGATAACACCATGCACTGACTCATTGACTCAATCGAATACTGTGACATTGCTTTTACATTACATAAGTACGAGTCAAATTTGCTGATTTTTGAGTACCTTTTCTGATAATGCTAAAAACCATTTGGAATTATTAATTATCCACAAAAGCTTTTCATTGTTGCATGGCCAAATAGATTAACTCTTCCTTTGCCGACTGACCTGCACCTCCTCTGTGCCAGTGGGTTCCTGACTTCGTGTGAGGGAGAGCGAGGCTGAAGTGACTGATGTCCGGGCTGGGCCAGGTTGTGGTGGCACCATTGTGGAATGAGAGGCTGAAACCCAACCTCGGCCAGTGTCACCAGTCTGCCGACCTGTTGCTTCTTCGTAGAGTCTGTGAGACATGGGATTCTGCTGTATAGACATAGTCCACAAAGTTAATTTTTAATGGCGATTTAAATTCGATATTTAGTAAAGGATTGTTTTGACCATTTAACCCTGAAATGTCCCACTTGTTATATTCAAAAGAATGTGTTGTTGGTGTACCCTTAGCTTAAAACACAACAAAAGGTAGATTAAATAAAATAATAACCTGGAAGCTGAAGAGTGCCAGTGATAGTTGGAACAACAGGAGTAATACTCGTAAAGAAGAACCTCACCGAGATCTTAAAAACGATACCGGGGAAAATTATTACAAACAAACTACAAATGAAGGCTCTCTGATATGAGAACAACAAAACTTCACAACTTGGTCCATGAAACGTGATCATTTACTGAAATGGAGGTGACTATACTTTGCGTCCTGGGAGGATTCCGTTCCACCTTCTGAACCCCCTCCAATGGCGATTAAAAGCAACGACAGAAGCCTTCGCAGATGTGATAAATATTTTCCTCAACCACGATTCCATTATCTACCTCCTTCCTATCACTCGAAATTAAATGTATAATCAAGAAAGGAGCCGGTTGATCACGATCCGTTTTCATTTTGGAAAAGTAGATCTATGTTCAGCTTTGCATCTTACAATTTCAATACAGCAACGGGGCTTACATATTCAATACTGTCGACTGTGAATCAGTTCATGGTCGATTTTAGAAAATCATCTGATTAAAACTGTCCAATTATTTTGTTGTCGTGCATGAATATGTCCTCACCCACCCCCCTTCAGGCAATCACTGCCCATGAAACCATAATGTAATTGTCCAAAATAATTAATAACAATAAATTGATAATTATCAATTATCAATCAATATCAATCAATATATCAATTATAATTGATATAAAGCTCGATGTTTATTATCAATACTCGAAGCATTCACTCCCTACGGGAGCGGCCAGGTGGTGCTGTTATTATCCTTATTCAAACGTGTAATTCAAAATACCTTTCTGCGCTGAGTCATTCAAAACACCTCACGTGCTGGAAAATGTGGAGACAGGAATACTATCTTGTAAAGGGTGGGACTTGTAATACGCTCTCCCACTTGAAACGGCGCTACACGCTACACATTTACAAAGATAATTTGCCCCCCCCCCCAAAGGCTATCAGCAAAGATAAAAACATCCTTATGTACTAATTAGGGTCATGCTGATCATATGTAGCAAGTCGAGATGTAATAGGCCCAGAACTGTAGGAGTAGCACAACACACCACACACACACACACACACCACACACACACACACACCAGTGTGATTACCGACTACAGTACATACCGTATACAACCCCCAAATTTGATCACTTGGTGTTTTACATCACTAAAACTCTAGTGTGTTCCAGCAAGGCAGAATATGGTTAAAACATGTCCCCAAAATAATATTCAGGTGTATCATGTGGCCCAGAAAAATAATGATCGCAAGATGTAAATTTAACATTTTTTGCATTTTATAGCACAAAAGCATTACAGTGCGGTCCAGCAAGGCCAAATATGGTGTTAGTATATCCCAATTTTTTTTCAAGTGTACAGTGTGTTCCAGAAGAAAGTATCACTTTGTGGAAATAACACCACTTTAAATTGCACACCAAAGGTGGGCCAACACAGGCACTCCCGCCGGAATGGCCCGTAGAGCGGGAGTGCGAACACTGACAATGATAATTTCAAGATTCAAAAAACAGAGAACCAGAAATAGAATGTAAGCAATCAAAAGTAAATAAAATTAAAATACACAGAAAAGAAAGAGTTCAAGTGAATATACCTGAGATAGAAGACGGACTTGGTTGCCCTTTCCTGATAGACAAACATGTTCTTGCGATTGTTCACAGAAAAGGCATTGAGAACAGTGTGCAATGCTTGCATCGCTGGGGTAGGTGGATGAGAATAAACGTGTCAGAGCCGATTAACCATGCCTTCATATTTTAAGACAACACTGTGTTTGTTCCTCAAAACCAGACTGTATGCTGAAAAACTTTGACTGTTGAATATACAACTCCGTTGCTATGTCGAGACTGCTGGGTGGGCGAGTGATTAAAGACATTAAAGTCAAATGAGGATTACAATTTATTGTCGATTCAATAATAAAAGGAGAATTTAAATGTCAAAAATAAACATTTTGTACACGCTCTGTCTCAGTTATAATGAGGATGCAAGGCCTCATCGAGGACACAGTGATAAGAAGGATGAAAATACAGAAACCGCACTTTTAAAATGGGGCGTGTCGATTTTAACATTTAGATGACTAAATAAATGAACAAAACCAAATAAATAATAAAATAAAATATAGGTTGTACAAAGGTAAAAAGTAAATAAACAAGGACACTCGGTCGAGCACATACCTCCACCACGCAACGCCTGATCCACAAGAACATATCGGGCCCAATACATTTTTGAAACATCATGCAATATAATCGTTTTTGGCCCCATCTCTAAATGGTGAAGAACCACTTTAAAAATTATCAGATCCGAATCCGGATCCGGATCTTCACCAAAATTGAATCAATTCTTCCTGGTCACACACCCAACGTGTCCACTAAGTTTTGTCCGAATCTGTGCACAACTTTTTGAGATATCCTGCACACAGACAGACAAACAAATAAACAGACAAACAGACAGACAGAGAGGGGTCACTTCCTTCACCTTTGGTGGCAGAGGTAATAAATAAATAAATAGTTCAAGTTAGTAAGTCGGCAGTAGTGATGGTAAGCACATAGAGATAATATTTCAAAGTGTGTGTGTGTGTGTGTGTGTGTGTTGGTGGTGCAGAAGGTAACGTGTATAAAGAGAGAAACAAATAATACAAAAAGTGGTTTGTAGTAATGATGGTAAAGTGTGTATAAATAGATAACTAATTCAACATTGTGTGTTGTAGTGAAGATTATAAAGTGTATTTAAATAAATAATGGTTCCAAAAGCACATACAACGCTGTACTGTTCTCTCTCATATCTTTTTTTTTCACAAAATTTGGAAATAAAATCGTGTGTCCCATGACTTTTGGATCCGATTGCAAAATCCTTTGATTTTCCTCATCCCAAGATGTTAGTGCATGCATTGGCCAAATATGAGTTAAATATGCCCAGTCGTTTTCAATTAGAGGCACACAGACGTACGGACACACAGACTGACTGACAGCACCTAAAATATAAGCTTCAAGTTGGGATGACGCCTCCCACACACCCCCGCCCCCGCCTCCCCACCGAGGTTGGGGTGAAATGACATCTGCAATAAAGTAGTAATGAAAAGATTGTCCCTTTATTAGTTATTGGAAACGAGCTCGTGGAAAACCAAATTGTTGGTTTTTTATTGCGCACCGAATTATAACTTCGAGTCCAAATTGTTTTCGGTCCGAGGCCTCTCCTGTCCTTCATTTTCATTATCTGTTTTACTACCCGTTTGTTTGGACAGTTATCTAAGACTCGCAAATGAGCAAGTTCGTATATCACAAGTAGAACAGGTAAATGAGGAGACATGAATGTGCATTCATAAATCAAGGAAATTGGGTTGGCCTGTTTGGTGTTCTCATCACCAGTGTACCTATCACGTGCATTATGAGCCCAGTAAGAGATAATGGATGAATCAAAATAACATGAACCAGGTGATAAGATTGGGAACACCAAAGAGTCTGATCAAATTTTCTTACTTTGCAAAGAAAACTTGTCGATGTTTGTTTGGTAATCGATAATTCCGATCATCTATGGTCAGAGATTCCTCGTGGGGGAAAAAAAAAACCCCAAACTTAAATGTAAACAAAATGCACACCCACAAGTTTACTTATTGTACCAAAAGAGACCCCCATGGAAGGGCCCATCTTGAGGCGAGGATGGACCGGGATGAGTGTGGACCACACAGGATCACATGAGAAGTGGCCAGGCACTAACTGCAACGCTGCTGCCAAGTAGTCCTTGGGCTGGCTTGATTCATCTGACTCTGCTGAACCGGTGAATGGAGAAAAAAATAAAATAAAAAGTACAAAAATAAGCCTGTCCAAGACTGGTGTACTGATGTAAACATTTGCACATCCATTTGTTCATCACACATCGACCACTACGAGTTGTGTTCGATGGAGAAATCCCAAAACAATAGAACAAAACATACCAACATGGGTGTAACTACGATTTCGTGAGGGTAGAAAAGACGAGTCCTGCTTCCATATGTCTTCCTCACTCTCAGCCTCGAGCAGAGAGTTGCAAACACGTGTATCATGGAGAGCCTGCAGCAGTAGCATCTGCACACAACATGTCACAGCACATCAGCTAATGCTTCCAAATGTTTCAGATCATAAATGAAGCACAGCTCTTTTATTTCTGCAATTGCAAATACAATTTTTTAAAAAAATATAAATGACTACACAACAGGAAACAATGCACAGGCCAATTCAACCTTATTGTAAACACCACAAGATCATCATCACTAACGGGTCCTCTTATTTCGCCCTCCAAAATTCTGTTGTCTTGTCCTGTTCCCTTGAAGGTGCTGAAGTATGCTTCCAATCATCACACCTCATGGTCTCTCTTGGTTTCAACTTCTGAGCTTTTCTTCACCCAAGTGAGAACCCGTTCCCCTTTCATCTGTTAGTCTTCTCCCCCTGCTGTGTTTTATCAGTGTATTCTTGTCTAGCTGCTTCCGCTTAGCCTGTTGACCCTTTGTCCAATGTTGTTCTACTCTTTCATGAGCAATATATATATATATAAGAAATAGATAAATATCAAAAAATAAAATGAGTCCAACCTGGTTGCAAAGTCGGCACGCCTCTCCTGCAAGGTGCAGCACAGCATGGTGCATTCGCAGGTATTCTGGTTCAGCCTCTCCCCGGACCTCATTTACACTCACTGGGCTGCTGCACACAGTTCACGTTGTACCCCCTTAGATGATAGCTCCCACACAGGTCCTGAGAGCCCAATAACGTTTTAGCAAATGTGTGACTCGATGAGCAATTGTGTTTTTTGCATTTATGTGCTCAATCACAAAACAAAATCATGAGGAAGCTTATATGCAAATTTTGATGGATGCAAGTCGGCAAACGTGTTCATCATACCGTGCGTGGGTGAAGATCTGCAAACGATCCGGCTGTACACGAACCACGAGCCAAAAGTCTGGCAGAAGAGGAGCTTCTTCGTCCGATGTTGTCCTCTCAGGTTTCTCGAGATTCATGGCAGCACTTCCATGTTCCATCTCAAGTTTTGACTCTTGAGCAATGCTCATCATTTCGTCAATGTCGTGCCTCTCCATCACTTTTTTAATCTCTATTCCCACGTCACTTTCCATGACCCCTTTCTCTGAACCGATAATTTCTTTCTCCACATCTATCAGTTTTTCTTCTTTGCATTCTGGCATAATGTCATTTTTGCAGATAGTCTTTACTCCTTTTACTGCTGCTCCATCTAAACTCTTCATTGACTCAGTTTCAAGTTTCTCAGCACTGTTCCTTGAAACACTGATCCCTGCAACACTCGTCAATCCCTTTTCCATTTCTTGTTCCTGTCTATCAATCGTCTGCAAATTCCTGTGAAAATCCAATGCGTCTTGCTCCCCTTTGGGCGATGAAGAAGCATTCGATGAGTTTCGATGGATGCAAGGAGGACAGACAGAAACACGAGGCGAGCTCTGCGAGGTGGGTGAAGGACAAGTTGATTTGTCCAAGCAGAGGTAGTATAGATCACCCTCCTTGCAAAGGCAGTAGCCTGGCTCCAAAGCAATTCGTTCAAAAGCCTGCTTGGCATTTGTGCAAGGAAAGGTAGAGAGAAAATTGGAGGCAAACCATATTATATTGAGCGGTCAAGAAATATTAAAAGTCAGAGGTACAGGAAGAGAAGAGGAAATCATAAAAGATGGCACTGCAAAATAGGAAACAATGAAGCAGAACACAGGCTGGGTAAATAATTGACCTCCTACAAACTGCATAATTGATCATCATTACAATTTGATCCTTCAATGAAAAATGAATAAGAGAAAATAAAATTAGACAACCAAGTAAAGAAAACCATGGCAGCTTAGGCGAAAGCAACGAATAGTCTACAAAGTGCAGTTGTGGTTAAAGCACGAGTTAAACTGGTGGGCACACCAGCCCTCCTGGCAGGAGTACGCTTCTCGGCCCACTTTTGGTGGGCAATGTCGTGAAGCAAATTCTTGGAGATTAACTTCATAATTTTTGGCATTTTTGAAATCAAAACAGATCATACACCATAATCACAATACTGACAATGTTCAATTATATTATGAAGAAGATAAAGGAATATGAATATTGTAAGAATGCGGCTACCACCAAAGGAAGTGTTATTTCCATCACGTATAGTGCCTATAGACAGTCGACACCCCCTTTCAAAATTTTCACCTTTCGTTGCCTTATACAGTCGTGGCCAAAAATATTGGCACCCTTGCACTTTTTTTTCAAATTATGCACCATTTCTTTCAGAAAATTGTTGAAATTTACAAATCTTTTGGTATCCACATGTGGTATTTCTTTGTTTTGCAGTGGAACAAAACAAAAAAAGCTGAATTTTTTTGCACTAAATCTTAGCTTATTACACACAGGAATCCTAAAATGGCCAGGACTATTATTGGCACCTTTTAGAAGTTGTTAGAAATAATTTGACTTCATGCAGGTGATTTTCCTTTACTTTGGAATTGAACTCACCTGCGGTGAGTTGCAGGTGCCTGTAATATAAAAATCGCTTATTCAACCAGTTTGAATAGAGAAAAGGAGTCATTCTGCTGTTTTGTGTCACTGTGTGTACCGCAATGAGCATGGAGAAAAGAAAGAAAACCAGAGAATTGCCGAAGGAGGTCAGACACAAGATTTTAGACAAGCATGGACAATCTCAAGGCTACAAGTCCATCTCCAGAGACCTTGATGTTCCTGTGTTCATCATACGCAATGTTATGTTTAAGAAGTTTAAGGAAGTTTAAGGCCCATAGCACTGAAGCCAATCTCCCTGGACGTGGCCACTAGAGAAAAATTGCTCGAAGAATGCATCGAAGGATTGTTCGAATGGTGGAGAAAGCACCTCCATCAACTGCCAAACAGATTCAAGCTGACCTTCAGACAGAAGGTACGACAGTTTCAACTCACACCATCCATTGACAACTCAATGAAAGAGGGTTCTATGGTAGGAGACCCAGGAGGACTCCACTGCTGAGAAAGAGACGTAAGAAAGCCGGACTGGAGTTTGCCAAAACACACCTGAACAAGCCAAAATTCTTCTGGGAAAATGTCCTGTGGACAAATCAGACCAAATTAGAGCTTTTTGGTAAAGCACATCATCTCTGTTTGCAGAAAACAAAATGAAGCCTTCAAAGAAACGAACACTTTCCCAACAGTCAAACATGGAGGAGGTTGTGATGTTTTGGGGTTGCTGTGCTGCCTCTGGCACTGGGTGCCTTGAATGTGTGCATGGCATCATGAAATCAGGAGATTACCAAGGCATTTTGGATCGCAATGTCATCCCAGTATCAGAAAGCTGAATCTCGGTCGAAGGTCATTGGTCTTGCAGCAGGACAATGACCCCAAACACACTTCAAAAAGCACCCAGGAATGGTTCAAGACGAGATGCTGGACTGTTCTGAAGTGGTCAGCAATGAGTCCAGATCTAAAAACCATTGAACACCTGTCGGGAGATCTGAAAACAGCAGTTGGGAGAAGGCACCCTTCAAATCTGGGAGAATTGGAGCAGTTTGCACAAGAAGTGTGTTTGGCCAAACTGCCAGTAGAGAGGTGAAGGAAGCTCATTCATGGCTATAGGAAGCACTTGACTGCAGTTATTTTGTCCAAAGGCTGTGTGTGCTACCAAATATTAAGTCTTGGGTCTCTATAATTTTGTCAATGCCATTTATTTTTATTTTCTCATTTAAAAGGATATATTAAGTTCTGAATCAAAAACAAAGGTTCTGTAATATTAACAGTGAAATAAAGAATTGTGGAGATGAAATACTTTTGTCAATTTCAACTTATTTTTCGAGAAAATTGTGAGTTATTCGAAAAAAGTGCACAAGGGTGCCAATATTTTTGGCCACCAATGTAGCCTAGAATTAAATTGCATTGAATCAGACTTTTTCCACCTATATTTGCACATGTTTTCAGAGCAGGTCACTCCACCTTGGATATAATAAAACCTGGTGTTGGCGTAGTGGTTAGGGTAGCAGCTTGGGGTCCAAAGGTCCTGGTTCAAGCCCCATTGGCCGCTGAATTAATATACACCAGGGGGTTGACTCAGCCTGTTATCCTTCTGAGGTCGGCAAATTGAGTACCAGCTTGCTGGGATATTTGAGCCATTCGAGGTCAGAAAATCATCTATGGCAGCGGGTAGATGAGGCACGAATTAGCGACTGCTAATATACTTGCAGAACGGTATGAAGTGCACTCCGCCTTAGGGGGGAGACCGGTTCAAGCGAACACGCAATCTACAATAGGACTGGCAACCACTGTAGATTATTTCTGCCATCGAGAGGCAAAATTCCCGAGTACGCTTGATCAGATGATATATATATATATATCCAATCTGCTCCATTTTAGATTGTGTGGTGTCTGAGGCTAGCAAATGCAATATGCCTCAGCGCCGAAGGTCGTATGAATGCCTCCTCAGATTTCCCAAACAGTCTTTTATTTTCCTGTGTTCAGCAAAATTAATCTCCAACTGTACCGTCCACAAGGTCGTCAAAGTGAACTGAAAGAGACGACACACGCACAGGAGGCAGATGGATGGAAGACGTTTTCTTACTTTTAAGGGGTTTATTTATAATAGATAAATATGGGGAGAAAGGGGTGGAGGAGACGAGCAGTTTGGAACAGCCACTGGAGACAGAAGGACACAAACAGGGAAATTGGGACGTGCAAGCATATATACAGTGATGAATAGAAATAAATAAAACCAAAACCACACTCGTCACCAAATGATCACACTTGGACAAACAATAGAATATACTCCCTTTCCATCCCTTCCCTCTCTTCAAATGGCATCACAGCCGCCTGCTCGAGTGAGAAGGTGGAATGCCGAAATTATGTGTTTGCTTCAAAATCTTGTGTCCCCAACCCCTCACAACACTGCAATGGGGCACTCCAGCATTGTCAGGGAGAGGAGATGAAAGTATTCCGTTGAGAGCCACAAGTTGGCTTCGAGAATAGATTAAGTCAGTAAGCCATGTGTGGAGTTGGCCTTGGATGCCATATGCAGAGAGTTTGGAGAGCAAGGCAGGATGCCGGAGAAACAAAAGCACGAGATATGTCCAGAGAGACAGCTCTGATCTTATATCGGACATTGAGGGTCTCCATCCGATGTTGCGTCCAAGGCGGAGTGACCTGCTCTGAAACCAAATTGGTGATCTGAGATTAGGTTATTGGTGAAAACGAAAGGATTTCATATATCAACTGCGATGAAGGATTCCACGACCTTGCTGATGATTGGAAGTAAGCTAATAGATCTGTCATTAAGGGGATCAGTTTTTGCACCATTTTTATGCAATGCAGTGATAATGGCCGATTTCCAAGCAGATGGAAGATGACCCAGGGCACATGATGGGGTGAAAAGGGCAGAGAGAGGACACGAAATTTTAGGATTTTAGGATTTGCGAGCTGATGCCATCTTCACCTTGACAAATGATCTCTCTGAATCTGGAAAAACCTCTTCATCAATTCGATGATGAATCCACCCTGTGCCATGACATCCCTCACCCTTCAGACAGGAAGGTTGCAGCCTCGTCCCTCTCTTCAGTCCTTGAAAAAAAAAAATCACAAGATCGTCAAACACTTGGAATATGTCTTTCAAATGTCACACTCTCACTACCTCTCTCCGAAAGGACCATCTGGCAAACCCCACCATTGACCTTCTTAACAATCCTCTTGAGGAAGTTCAGTCATTCAAACTCCTGGATCTCACTGTCAGCCATGATCTTTCTTGGGAAAAACACATTTCCAAAGTTGGCCTCCAAAGCCAGCCACCGACTGGGCATCCTCCATCATACAAAGTCCTTCCTTGGCACACCTGAACTCCTATCCACCTACAAGGCCTTCATCCGCAGCTTGATGGAGCACTGCTCTCCCCTCCGGGCTGGCTCCCCTGCATCACATCTTGCTCAGCTTTATGCCGTGGAAACCACAGCCTTCAATATTATTGGAGTTTCCCGCGATGAAGCCGAGTCTATGGGTCTATCACTTCACCAACATAGACAGGTCAGCCTCTGTGTGCCTCTGTCTTCTACAGATTCCTTTCTGGTCATGCATCCTCTGCTTTTTCCGTGCTTTGTCCTCCACCCCCCCCCCCCACCCCCCGGGTTTCTGCAGGCCACACACGGTCCAGCGTCAACCCCATTCTGGTGAAACTACCTAAATCCAGGATCACTGCTCGCCTCCACTTATTCGTTCCTCTTCTTTCCCACCTGCAGAACCAATTTCCACATTCTCTTCAATGTCATTATTCCCTCCAGGTCTTCAAGACAGGTGTTCAGCACCATCTCAGATCACCTCCAATCCGAAACCATGATCTTTTCTAACCTCGTCCCCCCCCCCCCACCCCCATCAGCAATCGCCACACCACCCCAATCCCTCCTCCTCCAAATTTCCAGTTTTACCTCCTGAGAGTTTCCCTCTGTGTCCATGTTGTCCACCCTAATGCATCCTCTCCTACCCCTCATTCACCCACACCCATTGTTGTTTGTCCAAGTCTGCCTCTATCTTGACCCTCAACTCTCGTCTTCCCCCACCCTCTCAACTGTTCCTGTCATGTTGTGTCCTGATCCATTCAGTGTACTATTACTAGCTTTTCCACAAGCCTCAACTATGTATACAAAAAATAAGTGGAATAAAAGCAGGCGAGGACTTCCCTTTGGCACGATGTGCAGGGTCGAAGGTAATGGTGCAGCTCGGGAACATCATCCACATTTCAGAGAGCCGTCCTCCCTGAGCAACAACAAAACAGGGTGGCAGAGACGAAAAGCAGCCAAAGACAAGGCAAGCCAGTCATTAGGAGCACCAAACATGAGAAGAGCCAATGATGAAGTGGACCCAACAACGAGGCAAACCAAAGAACGGAGGGCGATCCTTTGGTCTCAGAGGTTCCACTCACTTGGGACGTGCAACCAGAGCCAGCCTTCGTGACCCTCTTTGTCCTTCCCATCCTACTTCTTCCTCACACGAGTCCTCCTGCACCACAGGAGCTCTGGTGTGCCCTCCGTACCCTCTCAAAGCGCTTCTTCTTCACCCTCCTTCTGTATGCCGGGAGCTCTCGTGTGCCCTTTTTCTCCGCCCTTCTTTGGAAGGAGTCCTCCTCCGAGCTGTCCGGCCCACGGGGCGGCCCCAATAAAAATAAAATCTAACACCTCATCCAGGCCCTACAGCATGCTACGCCACCATGGCTGGCACACACCAGCCAGACAGATCGTGATCGGCTTTGTTGAAGCTTTTGACACTCTCCCACGTGCCCTTTTTTGTGACCGGAAGTCCTCACCTCGCACGACCCGGAAACAAGAGGTGTCTACACATACAATATTACCCTGACTATCCTGTCTATAAATTGCATATGCTATCTCCTCACCCTGGTGTGTAACAAAACGACTTACTCTGAAATATCCCTGATACGTGGCATATCTAACCTACTCGAAACACACAAACCATGTTACGCTTACCACATTCTAGCTACGGACCCCCCATCCCCCGTTCCACATTTCACATAACAATAGATTTTGTGGTGGCCAGTTTAGCATTTACATTCGCACCGATGGCTCATGATGCTGCGAATCCGGCATTAAACTCCTTCATTACCTTAAACATCCCTATTTCAGCCCACTGCAGGACAAAGACCTCCGGCAAATGAGGCTTTCGAACCGAGAGTTGGTGAGAGTGTGCAGCCACGAGAATCAAACTCACATCAGTTAATGGGAAAATCAACTCGTCTTTAAACAGCCAGCTCGAATGCGACACACATTTTACCATTGTCTGATAATGTCCTTGTAATTCAAGTAAAAGCACACTAATGTCTCCTAATGAATCTTCAACCATTGTAAAATGAAAAAAAACAAAAATAAAAACAACAACCGACGCTAATCGATCACCCTGCATTTCAATTGATTACACAGACTGCATGATGTTAACTGTAGAAAGATGTCTTTGGCAAAATGAGCTACAGATGGGAAGGCGGCAAGTACATGGAAGGACAGGCAATGGTCAGAAAAGAAGACACACCTTCAGGAAGGGAGACAGAGACTGCTCTGCACCAAAGACAAACTGCAGCGGAAGAATCTCGGCCAAGCAGGCACCACGTCCAGCCCAGCATCCTGCATGTCTAACTGCAGCTTGAAGGTTGGCAGCTGTGATGGGCTGAGAGCGCAGTGCAGACACCATCTCATCTTGCAGCAGCCACTCCACCTGTTTAAGGATGCCAAAGGTATCATCACAAAACATTGAGAACTTGAGATTGCGAGCTGTAAACGAATCTGCAAGCAAATCATGAAAGGCCTGTGAAGGAAGTGTGGTTCATACTTGTTATTGGCTCTGGCATATGGAGATGTCTGTCTATTGCTAATTCTCTATAATCACTTGATGTCCATCTTCGTCGAGACCGCCGGCATCATTTTTTGCAGATAAACAAATCTTTTTCTTTTTTATCCTGTTAAATTCTGTATTTGTGGGACCACCGTCAACGACTCGGCTCGCTCACAAATTTAAATAGCACCCATTTGAATGAACCACAATGACGTTGGGGCTGTGGCTTTAACTGCACATCATCTGTGCTCAACATTGCAAGCAGAAAGGCCATAGGAAGTATGCAAGACAGAACTCGGCGTATAATAGCAGCCATCACCCAAGTCAAAACAGACGAAAAGTAGTGTTAATAGCCATTACCAAAAATAAATCTTGATAATCACGTACAAATCGTTAACAGTGGAGAAGCAAAATACTGAAAGACAGGATCACCTGGCTCACGGTATCCAAGACAGCCTGACGATGTTCTTCCGTAAGTTTGTCCAGTGACCCTGGCACGCCATCCTCCAGCCTGCCCAAGAAGAAAAGCAAAAGTATACATTTATTTTTAATCCACATAATCTACTCGCATTGTAATTCCATGTTCTACGTCAAATTCTTCCAGATGCAGAACTACATTCAGATAGACACGAACACTGCAGCTGCAATAACTGCCATGACCAACCTAACCACACCACATCACAGTGATTCACAACGACATTCTCAGCTGCAATTATGCATTTTTTTTTTCTCCCCCAAATCCTTCCCTCCTGGCCTTTAAAGGCTTCCTACCTGGACTCCACACTCAAAAGGTTGTTATCTGCCGGTTGGACTGGGCCGTGTAGAACAGGTGAGCGACTCAATGAAGTACTACCCTCGGAAGTGTAACTGCACAAACAGAACCATCACAAGGAAGCATTAACAATCGGAACAACGTGGACATTTTGGATGGGTTACTGACCAAGCTATTCAAAAGTCGTTTTCGTGAGTGACCAGCTCCATTTTACACTGCAGATGTGAAACATGATTGGTATCTTGTTTTTAATAACTCCAGCATATGCTGTATCAATTCCAGTGCTGACAAGCCCAGTTTGGGCTGTTTAGCATTCCCATCTGAAGCCATGGCTCATGTTTGGGTCACGGGTTTAAATCGAATACATTGCCCATTCTCAACGAATGTCCTTCTAATTAATGTAAAGTGCACTGACGTCTTTTAATGTCTTTGTCCTGAATGCCATTCAAGTACAAGCTCCGTAACGAGCCTTGCATCACAGATCTCTATTAAAAAGTACCAAATAGATAAATAGGTATCATTGAATTAACTCTCTTGTGATAACACATACATTTTCCAAATACTATCCGATAACAGCAATTTGATCTTCCGAATGAGCCTGCAAGCTTACACATACACAAAGCTCGTAGTTGAAGGTGGTCGGCTGTCCACAGGTACCCATAGTAGGACCACCACATGTTCTTTTGGAGCCTTTAGCGGAACAATGGTTCTGTAGCAAGCTCTTGGGGGCAGGTTGCTGGATGGGGTTTGTGGGGTTTTGGGGTTATTTTCTGCCGAATGGGTTGCATTCTGGAGTGCTTGCTCGAAGGTACCGTGGGAGTGGGTGTCTCCATAGGCTTGCCGCCGGAAAGCTAGAGGCTTGATCCTGTGTGGAGCACAATGGGAGGCTGCCTCATCATCTGGCACGGAACCTCTGGTCACCTTTTCTGCCAGTTCGCAACTGGAGCCACACCGAGCACAAGATTCTGGGAGGTCCTTCCGAGGCCACTAGTTTGCATTGTTAGTGCCACCTGGAATGCTCCTCGTTTGTCTGCAAACTTCCCTGAAGTCCCTCGCCCCACTTTATTTTACTCTGGGCAAATTATCTGCGGCACCCCCATCCTGATCATATTTAAAGCAGTTCACTTTACATGCTTGTATAAAGATGTATTGTTAGGTAGCCAATTGATTAAAGTCCTGAGCATATTCTATGATGGCTGTTTCTTGCCTCTGGAGGTTTCTGACATGATGGTGCAGAGGTGACACATTTACTTATGTCTGAACTGTCCGGTCTGGGTTTAATTCTCAGCCCAACTATTAACTGTCAGGATTGGTACTTAACAAGCAGGGTTTTCATCAGAACATCACAAGGTGCTCCATCTCTTGGATAGACATTCAGTTGGAGACCCATCTGCAAGCATTAGCTGGTGGATGTTAAATATACCATGGGCGTCTTCTGTGATGACAGGTAGTGCAGGTAGGAACAGTCAAAATTATAAATTCCCACCCTCACTGCCACTAAGAAAGCAAAGGTATACCACATAGCGCAATTCTTGCCATGAGATGAAGGAGAAGAGAGAAGGAGAAGGGAGAAAAGAGATGGGAGAGAGGAGAGAGAAGAGAGGGGAAAAGAGAGGAGGGAAGAGAGGAGAATAGGGGAGAAAAGGGGAAAAATAAAAGGGAGGAGAGAGCAAACGCAATCGTGCATGCACTCAAAATAAGGAATGAATGAAGAAAGATAATACGTGGGACAATATTGAAGAATGAGAGCATGTTAAGTAGATAAATAATGAAGTTTCGCACCGTTGGTGGGAAATATTGGTCGGAGCCAAGTCAACTTCGAGCGGCAGCGTTAACACAATGATGTCCAAGCTCACAACCAGATCACGGAGATAAACTCTGTCATCAGACGGCAACTCCAAGCATTTCAAGACCTGGCCTGTTCAACAGGACAATGTTGTGTTGAAAGAGAAAGAACCATCAAAAATGCCCTTGGGTGCTTTGGAGTGTGTCGTTTCATACATTTGTAAGAGTTGACACACCAAGCTAATTTAAAGTCAATTCAGAATACACAAAAGTAATGTGGAACTTTAAAATACAGAAGAATTTTCCATTACTCTTGTACATAAAGTACTTGTTCAAATTAAATTGCTCAAATTGCCCAAAATCAATTCAGAAGCAAATGGAAACTTGGCCATTTTGTGTGTAACACGCAGAAGACCTCCTTCCAGGCACTGAAAATAATAGACAGGACAAACAAACCCTTCTAAAAAATAGGCCAGCTGCATATTCGTACACAAAAGGAACAAAAGCTCCACAGGGATACAGACCTAGGCACGTAGGCAGGGTGCGCACAGGCATGCAACCATGGCGTGACCGGTGCTTTACCGAGCACGTCAGGTGCACAAAAAGCGGAGGCTTGTCGGCGCTGTTCCTCTCGCTCCTTGCTTCGGAGCCCTCTGATCCACTCAGGGACTCATCTCCATCACCGAACCCATCATCTTCATCATCTTCCTGCTCTTCATCTTCATTGTCTACCTCCTCACATTCATCTTCTTCTGGAAGTTCACCATCAGTTGTGGACCGGTGACCAGACCCCGTCCCCTTCTCTTTGCCGC
>CM068958.1:44782810-44794803 GCA_035128595.1 Eptatretus atami | reverse complement strand
ATCTCCACTCAGCCTGTTCGCAACATCCTCAGCTACTCTCTCATCACTGATCTTGCCAACATCCACCTGAGGGTAGGATGGTACCATTCTCCCGGATTCAAGCTGCAACTTCAGAGTTGCTACAACAAGCCTGTGGTCGGTGTTGAGGAACTGAGTACTCGGGTAGACCCTGCAGTTCTTGATCAATCTCCAGCAACCATCAATGAGCACATGGTCAATCTTGTTTACCACACCACCAGCTTTGGAATCTGAAGTCCAGCGATGAACCTGAGGGAGCTGAAACCATAAACCAGCCACCCTAAGTCCATGACTTCTTGCAAAGTCAAGGAAACCAGTGCTATTCTGGTTCACAGTTCCAGATCCATGGCGACCAACATATGTCTCATAACCATCGCTATCAGTGCTAGTCGACAAACTGAAATCCCCCAAGACTAAAAGAGTATCTCGCCCGGGGCACTGATTAACCACAGACTCGAGCATCGCATCGAATGCATCCTTCATGGTGAGATCACTTGCTTCATTCTGAGCATATACAGAGACCAGGGAAACGACAGCCAAGGAGTGATGAATCCTTAATCTCATAATACGTTCGTTGATCGGTGTTCCCTCAATTATCATTGGAGTCAGCTCATTGGACACAGCTACGGCAACTCCTTGGACATGTTAACCATCAGAGCGGCCAGACCAATAGTAGGTGTAACCACCTGCCATGATCTCGCCGCAATCCTGTCTCCGAACCTCAGAGAGTGCTGCAATACCGATGTCCAAACGCTTGAGCTCAGATGATAACAGAGACAGGTGATCATCCTCTCTTAGGGATAGGACATTCCAGGCACCCTCCCAAAGGGACTGCCTCAGGTTAACCCAAGTACTGTAGACTAACGTCTGCTAGACGACACCTCAGCCAGCACCACCCCGACACACACTACTGCAATCTGACCCGGGAAGGTTACCCCGTGGTTTTACTCCTATCATCAAAGAGTGGAGGTCCCGAAGGCTTTGCCACAATCCCGTCATCCGATGAGCTACCCTGTGAAGGGCAGCTGCACAGGAGGTACTCCCACAGAGTGGGTTTTCAGATTTATTTGTGGTACGTTTTGCGGAATAAAGGGTTTTATGGTGGCCGGAATGCAAATCCTCCCACCAACCTCCTGAAAAAAAAGTAATCCAACTGCAGCAGCGTGTCCGCAGACACAGTTGGGCATTACGTATGGATGGCCGTTGGCTCACAAGGAGCTCCTTCACCCTTTGATAGGTTTTGTTTTTAATCCTGCTGGGTGTCCATATCATACACCCTCCTCACCAGGACACCTGATGGGGGAGACGGTTTAGTCACCGACAACCCGACCATGAAACAGGTTAGTAGAGGTTTACATGGAACCTGTAGCAAGTCATAGATCTAATCTGGCCTGACCTCACTGACCCCCAAACAGCCTCCAATTGTAGTTTGTTTGTGGTAATGTTACTGGGCATGGTTTGTAGGATATTTGTGAAGTTCTTCTTTATCTTTGCCATTGTTACAATTATCACTGGTACAATTTTGGCATTCTTCAGTTTCCAAGATCTTTTCACTTCATTTTTTAAATCCTGGTATTTGGTCATCTTCTTGATTTCTGCATTGTTTTGGAAAAAAATCACTGCGTACTGACTCCTCAACTGGCAATGCCGTCTTTTCTTTTTTTGTGGCTAAGTACTGCTGTGTATCCGGTCGCAATGCTTAATTTTCTATGTTCACACTCGATGGGATCATCAAGTCATAGGTGTGTATTACTTCCTCATTTTCAACGATTCCTTTTTTCCATGTTTCCGTGAGTTTTCCGAAACTGGGACATTGACATTTTTGCAGATGTGCCAAAGGAATACTCGACAAATATTTTTATGTCTGTAAGTGTACAGTTGTTCTGACATGGGTTTTTTACATCCCAAAGAGAGGCAACTCTTGCTTTCTGTTTCTACCTTGCAGAACCTACACCTGACCAATTGGCTCTGTCCCCCCATTTTCTTAAAGCTAGTCGTATAGTGTCCTTGGGAATTTGTGACTTGTTCTCCATCCCAGTTGAGCTGACCTCTTCTTAGCCATTCCACTGAGCCTTCTTTATATCTATAAAACTATCAAACTCCGTTTTTTTTAATATCTCCATGCTCTTTTAAACTTTTCCCAGTTGTCAGTGGATATCTGTTCATATTTCATTTCATATTTTTCTTTTGTCTGTTTTGCAATCGAAGGTGCTGTATTCATCGCCGTTTCGGTTTCGTGTGTGACATTCTATTTGTAACTGTCTTTGGAAAAAAATTTCCAAGGTGAGTTTAGGATACTTTCTCTGGCTTGCTGTCTTCGTGTCAGTGTCCAAATTGGATTCTGTAGTCTGTTGAACTTTCACATACTCAGCCAATCTGAGTTAAGTGGTTGAGTTCCATCAGGCCGCCGCCTCCGTCTCGTCTTGGCAGGTACATTCTCGGGATGCACTGAATTTTGTAGATGGTGAGGCGTTTCATTGCTTTATCTGGTTTGTTGATTTTCTGTTGCGGCTAGTTTATTATTCTACAACTGTATTGGAACTCTGGTACTGCAAAAGTTTTCTTTGGTAATTAGTTTGCACATTTGTTGGACATAGTTGGTGGCCCTCTTCTACTCCGAGGTATTTGTATGATGTTTTGTTTTGTAGTTCCGGTATTGTTGTATTTAGGTGAATTTTTACATTGCCCATTTTTGTTGGTTTACCTTGAACTAACATGCACTTGGCACACTTATCTCGGTTAAATTCCCTTTGAGTGACGTCACAGTACGATTTCACTAGTTTCAGTTGTTCTGCCAATTTATTATCGTCCGGTGCGAAGAGCTTTAAATCATCCATGTACAGTACAGATGTGTCACTTTCCCTGTTTCTTTGAACATTCTTCTATTGTACGTTAGGGTGTATCCATGTCCGTGCTCATTAATAAGGTTGCTCAGTGGGTCCAGATCCAGGCAAAACAGGAGGGGTGAAAGGCTATCACCCTGGAAGATTGCACGTCACATCTTCACTCCTCGTATTTCGATATTTCTTTTTCAGTGCTGCAATATCAATGTGGTATTCCAGAGCTCTGTTGCTTTCTCAATCAGTTTGATTATTTGGGGTTAATCTTTTATACTTGCACGCAATTTATCATCCATGGATGTGGGACACTATCAAAAGCTTTTTTAAGCGATAAAGCCATTTCAATATTTGACTACATCGTTCATTCCATCCGTCCATCCGTCAAAAATGAAGAAGAAGAACCTAACCCATCGTGTTTAATTCTAGAGTGTTCTAAAGGGTAATTCTAAAGGGTAATTTTAAAGTGTTGTAAAGGGTAATTCTAATGGGTTTTGTTCGTTTCTAGGCTTTGCCAATTTCATTTAAAAATGTCAAACTTAACCACTCCTTTCGGACACGGGTGTGATTTTTATAGTTCATCAACTCTGTGGACAATTTGGTTCTTCTGGTTTTACAGTTCTCGAGTGTGGCCTTGTTTAACAGTCTGTGGTCTATTTTTCTGTAGTATCCTCTATTACATCCCTTCTGTTCTGCCTCTCGGCCTCCTTGTTGTGTGAGGTGGTGGTACATAATTTCTGTGATTATTCCCGTTAGAACTTTGTATGTTGTTGGTCAACAAGTTATTGGTTGATATTTGTGACGTAGTTGGGTTTCTTCAGAGGTGTTACCTTCTGTAAGCTGCTCATGCATTGCCTTTTCTTCTTGGATAAGTTTTTTTGAATGCCCGAGTGCAGTGATTGTGTAGAGCATCTAGTTGCTTTAGTCAGAAGTTTGGAATTCCATCCAAGCAAGGACTTTTTTAATTTGGCATTTTTACAAGTTGTTTTTAAAAAATAATTATTTATCACATCACTGGGGGAATTTCCCTTAGATATTGCTTTTTGTTTTCCAAGTTTCAGATCCAATCCACCTCTTTATTGTGTTATTTTGGATCTTCATAAATTCCTTTCCAGAAATCTTCAATTTTTATCTTCTTGAGCGAGATTTGATACATTTTGCTTTTATTTCCCTCGTTTGTGGTGGAATCTTTTTTGGTTATTTTCAAATATCTGGTTTTGTTTTCTGCCATTGTTGACTTTGTCATCAATTTTTTTTACTCTTCAATTTTGAATTTGTTTTCAGAACGCATTAACTTGAGGTCTTTGTCTTTAATTTTATATTTTATTTATTTTGGATTCTCTTCTTTAGCTTTGAACTTTGATTTCCTGTCATGAATTGCTGTATTTGTCCTGTTTCGCATCTCAGTCAGTAAGTCAGTTAGTCAGTCTCAGTCAGTCTCTGTCGTCTCTGTTTCCATGGTGATATGTGGTTTCTATTTGTTGTGGGGTCTGGTCTATTCTTCTTTCAGCATTGTTTTCCTGTTACTTTTTCTTGAACTAGTACGTGCCCATACGTGCGTGGCCGTACGTGCAAAAAAAACAACTTTCAAACAACGTGCCAGAAACAATAACCACACAAGCCCGTTCCTTCGCTCTCGCGTGCCCGTACGTGCGTGGCCGTACGTGCAAACCAAAAAAAAACAAAAACTTTCAAACAAATACACAGGCCGTTCCTTCGCTCTCGTAAACGACGACTGGATTGGGGCATTGTGTTTATCTATAAATGCGCATAAGAAATCGAGAAATTATTGAATACAGTACGTCATCACTATCCGGAAGTCCGTACGTTGTAACCCGTAATGGGGAACGCGGCTGAGGATCTCTTCCCCAACGGCCACGCCTACGCAGCAACGTGTTCTGTCATTGGTTTGGTAAATAAATGGCCATAACTTGGGAAGCACTTGTCCGATTAATATCAAACCTTGAAAAGGCACATCCTCAGGTCCCAGCATATACCTGGAAGTTTCAATTAGATCGGACCAGGGGTTGTCGAGAAACAGCGGTCAACAACACACACACACAAACACACACACACACACACACACACACACACACACACACACACACACACACACACACACACTGCTGGAATTATAGATAGATGAGCCGTGCTGTTGTATAGCACACAGTATTGATTTCCTTAAAGGGGGATGACTTTCGTATCATTTTTCTGAATGAACTGGTTGGCTCTCCTGACTATCATTTTCATCTGTTTGTTGTTTTCTATTCATTGTGGTCCTTCTCTGAGTGGTGTCAATATTATCGCTTCAACTTATTTGGCCAGCTCTTCTTCCAATCTACGCTGCTCTTCATCATCCTCGCCTTGCTCCATTCTGCTGTTCTCCCTCCTCTTCCTGCTCATCATCATCTGTCATTCCAATTTTCATCCCCTCCGTCTGTCGGTGTCACACGGTCCATGTCAGTGGATCCTAACTGTTATTTCCTCTCTTCTCATCAGGTATCTATGGATTACTGATGCTATTCTTTCATATGTATAAAATGGAACTGCCTCCATTCTGATGACCAATTTCATGTTCTTCAACTGGTCCATAAATCTTGTTCCCCCGCCAGGTATCGCCCACTGTTCATGCATACAATACACTTCACAGTTAAGGATGATTTCCTTCTCCTCTGCACTCCAGCTTTGTTTATTTAAGCTTCTTTTCTGGAGCTATATTTTTGATTTTTCTGAGACAGGGAGTACCTTTTCAGCTTTTGGCCTTGGTGTAGATCCCTGTATCTCTGTAAGATGATCTTCCTTCCCACTAGAGGAGGTGCAGACTTATTCTCCACAGCACATACTCTGGCTACTCAGTGTGGCTGCACAAAGGGATTCACATGTAAGAGGTTTCTGTCCCTTTGTTTGAAATATTCTTTTCTTTCTTTCCCAACACAAGATGAGTCTTTTTTAGACTAAAGGCTCCCACCATCCCCTGGTGCTCCGCTAAGGATTTCTCCCTTCGGGATTTGCTGCTCAGGCCATTCAACAGCCTGACCATGGTGAGAGCAGCATCATAATCACTCAGGGCTTACCTCCCTCTTGTCTCCCTGGCCCATAAAACCAGTGACATCCACGAGCATCTCAGCACAAAAATCATCCGGGGCTCAAGGCAGTCTGTTTGAGATGTGACCATTCGCGTGGCAATGTCCCGATCAGCAGGTCGCAAAGCTGCGTCCGCCTCATGGTGACCCACGTCTCCACTTCTGATCGGGTCTCTCCTCTCCCACCACTTTCCTCACTCTCCAAGCTCTCATCACCGACGTCCAGGGCTTCTTCATACAGTCTGCCGGAGACACGACCAGCCACGAAACATCTCGACAGCTTGCAGGCCTTGAAGCTGCTCATGCATCGGAACAGTCTACGCCTCTGCTTCCCAACGAGCCTCTCCATCTTGTTCACAATCTCAGACACCCTTCCAGGGTGCTTCCGCTCTTTTCCCTCCTTTCGCTGCTAAGATCTAGGGCCCGTAATCACCATCGACAAACTCGAGCAGGGAGATGAGGCGCTTATGCCAGTGTGTGTGTGTGTGTGTGTGTGTGTGTGTGTGTGTGTGCGCGCGCGCAGACACATGCTTGTGCACACACATGCGCTTGTGGAGTTGATGAAAAGAAAGATAAGGTATAGAGTTGATGTGAGATCATGCGAGAGAAGGTATTGCACCTGGGATGTTGAAAGACATGAGGTGACAGTTGTGCTCCCTGGTTGTTTTGTACCAGTGAAAATGTGCAACCTTCTGCATCCCTGAGGACCAAAGATATAATGGAAAGTGGGTGGATTTCCAGTCAATAAAAGAAAACATTTCAAATGAGAGCACTAATGTATACAAATATAAATCAACACAGGAAATGGGACTTCAACCTGGGATCACAGCATCATGAGCTACATTCTCATTGGAAACACCCAAACAAGCCAACCCGTCGAATAATTATTTATGTCCCTCCTGATGTATATGTGCACAATTAGCTTCTCCATAAGCAATGGAGCACTGATGCTACTCCAACACCCATTCCCACTCTCAACTCCTACATCATCCCTTGTGTAGGTTGTGTTCCTCTTCGTCCAACCATTTTATCCTACCAACTTGTCTTTAAAGCTTCAATTTACCTGAAGATGACGTCAGGCTGTGCAGGTGGCATGGCTGTGGGTGATATATAAGACTGTCGAATGCGCTCCAAAGTACAGGAGTAAAGATAGACTGGAAAAGCGAGTCGATTCGACTCAGATTCCTGAAGGGAGGCCGTCCGGCTCACAACAACCCGAGGCCCAGAGGTCAAGCCTTTGAAGACAACAATCAGAACAGCAGGTCAGAAGGATTTCAGCATTACAATTACCATATTTTCCGGTGTATAAACTGCGGCCGTATATTAACCACACCCCTGTTTTTCACCCTCAAAAAACAAAATAACAATAATAATAAGTTTACCGGTGTATTTACCGTACCCCTGTTTTTCACCCTCAAAATAAATGAATATATTGATCATGATATTTTCTGATCTAGATCTAAATACGTTTGCACATTAACTTTGTATGGAACAAAGTGACGGAGGTATCAACATGCTTACCGCCATGTCCGCTTAATTTGGTCTAACAGTCTTATTGTCATTTTCAAGAAGTTGAAGAGAGAGTGGAGAGGATTTTTGTTCTGAGAAAAAGGAAGAATAGGGACTCATACCGGTATCATCGATATTTATTGTGGATTTGTGGCCCTGAAAAGGGCCGTTTGGGTTTGATGAAGCTTTTCACCTTAACCCGAGGAAATCCTCATCAATGATTCCCTCGTCGAAGACAGCTCCTTGTCTGAATCAGGGTACAGCAAGTCCATGTCGCTGTCACTGCCATTTTCAGCCTCCTCCTCCCAAATGATGTTGTCCTCTGTGCCGTACATGTTGTTAGAGATGCAGCATTTCAGAAATGATCGCTTGATGATGTTCGACGGTATCTCCTCCCACACCTTGACGATCCAGCCGCAGATCATCGGAAGGTCGACCTTTCTCATCCTCGCCGATGAACGTCGGCAGTCTCCCAGTCAACATAATGCTCAGCCACGTAGTGATGGCTGTAATGGTGAAAGTTCAACCAAGATGCAGGAGGCCAATGTTCCTCGGAATCCGGGTAGAAAATCCCGCGGGAAACACGCCATGAAATGTTGATTTTCAACTGATGAAAATCACCAAGTCCGGGAAATAGGAAAGTTCGTTTGTGGTGATTCCACCGAGATGCAGCTAATGTTCCTCGAAACTGATCGAATACAAAGGCCTGTGAAGTAAGAAAGTTCATCTTGTCGACGTGAGAAATCCGCGGGAAGCAAGTTAGGAACCGCTGATAGAAACGAGGGAAAACGAAGAGAACCAGGAAAAACAAAGAGAACCAAGCAGTACTGGTCCATCATAAAGCTTCACCGTCCCACGTGGCTCCTCGCTCTCATGAGATTCTTTTTTTCTTCCTCTTAAATCCATTTCCAGCCCTCGTATAGAAAAGTACTTGGAGTTCCTTGTTTGTTCCTAGTTTTAAACCACGCCCCGCTGTCCAGCATTTCCTAGCATAGCATCAGTCTACATGTAAGGAGCAAGCTTGGTGGATTAATTCTGCCTGCACTGGATGTTCATGGAGAAAATGATTCATGTAAAAAGATAGTCACCACTACCAAGTCCCTCGTCTATCCACCCCTTCTGCTGCGCACGAACAATGACACCGGCTGGAAACTTGTCTTTAGGCAGTGTCTTCCTCTTGAACACGACATACGAGGGAAGTTCGCCACGCAAGCTAATTTGAGGTGGGTGCTCCGTTATTGGACTCCAGCTGTTGTGAATAATTCTTATTTTGATACGAGACCAAGTGTTCTTCATCTTCTTATTCTTTTGTGTTAATGGCGTTTTCAGAGCCGCAACGCTCGATAGACGCCACACACCTAAGCTCAGGGTGTCTCCGTATTTTTATTTATTTAATTTCCACACACCGTTAATAAAACATTGCACAAACTCTTAACATGAACCGATTTTCAAAATATAAATGGTGGAATTGAGCTTCACAGCAGTTACAACTGCTACAAAAGTGTTCATTTAGAACATAATTTAAATTCAGCATTGATTGTATTTGAGACCGATTTTTTTTATATACCCGTGTATTAACCGCACCCCCAACTTTTACCTTTTTTTGCCGATAAAAAAGTGCGGTTTATACACTACAAAATACGGTAATTAGCAGAGTTTTATGTCTCGGGTCGTTTCAAGGTTTGGTCATACTTACCCAGGTTTATTATCATTACCGTTAGTGGAACCATGCAAGTTAACATTAATGACAAACTTAAGTGTGAAAAGATAAAGTGAAGCATCAATTGGTGGAATCACTTCATCAGCAAGCTGTCAGCAAAACACCCATGTCAAAAATTATTCGTCATTGGACCATCCACCGAATTGGCAGTGAGAATGTTCAGAAAGACATGGAATTTGAAATGTCTTGACCCTTTGAACCCTGGGCTTGAACCCTTGGATTTTCGGCTCCCCCACCCTGGGCTCCCTGGAGAAAAATCCGGCCGCTCGGGTATATGCAGGTTTGAATAGCGGCTGGTAAAACGGCCGCTAGGGTTCAAAGGGTTAAAGTAGGTCGGTCCGTCTCAACAAGCTGGAACACATTCATCATCAAAGTTCTTTTCAACAAATTGGCCCTCATTACCAAATCAGGACAACAAATTAATGGAAAACTAGGACGGCACCCTTCGACGTCGCGATTTCGACCGATATTTCTCTACTCACATTCTTACATCATTATACATGCTTGTATCAAGTTTGATTTAAATCCCTTCAGCTGTTCTCAAGTATCACATTTATACCTGATAAATAATTGACAATAATGATAATAAATCATGATACATACTCTGACCTCTTGATGCCAAAATCTAATCAGTTCATTTTTGCATCATAAAACATACTTATACCAAGTTTTGTCAAAATCCCGTCACTGCTTCACAAGTTAGCATGGTAACATAATTTTTACCTTAATGGGACCTCTGACCTTTGATCCCATAATCTAATCAGTTTATGTATACATCATGATACATACTTGTACCAAGTTTGACTTTGATCCCTTCAGCCATTTATAAGTTATCATGGAAACGAAAACCTATTACGTATGGATGGACAACCCAAAAACATAATGCCGACGACGACAAAATTAAAAAAACAAAAATTTTACTACATTTTATCAATGAAATCACTCTGCTGTCTCCATCTTGTTTGCCACACCTCCCCTCTTCCCTCATTCTTTATACCTATAATTTGTAAAGATTATTTCAATGACTCCATAGCGTTCTGCAGGTATTCATTAAAAAGTCTTGATTTCAGCCTCACCCTCCATCATGGCACTATTCTGCCCATGTTCACCCTCTTGGTCCTGCTTCATGACAAGTGGAGGGGATGATGGTGGTGAATAGCTTCTGGAAGTGGCAGAGCAACTTTGAGCAAGATCTCCCTCAAAATTATTCTCAGCCTGGTTGGATTCCGATGTCAATGAGGAAGTATGGCCCATGAGGCACTGGACGTCTGAAACGAAAGCATCAGCAGAAGCAAAAGAGGCACTTCGTAGTTTTACATTATTCTTATTTGTGCTTCGTTTATCAATCGTCACTGAAGCCGAAATTGAGAACGAGCTGAGGGTTACCGCGACCTTTTTTTGTTGCTTTTCCATCAGAGATGGTAATTCTGTACTTCAGTCAATGGCAGTTTTAAAAAACAAACAACTAAGCATCCACACTCAGTTTCCCTGCTTCCCTTGCTTAGATTTTGGTTTACCAGAAAAGGAAGCTGGCATAAACAACAAGAAGATCCTCCCAGGTCCTGCTGCTTTCACATAGCATCGCCAACGAGGTGCTGCCGACTCATCTTTGGATGATGCATGCTTTTTCATGCCCTCGGTTTGAGCTGCATTATGTGCGACCTGCAATGAACCAGGAACAGATGAGCCTAACAGCCTGGGGTTTTTCCAATAGGAGGAGAGCAACAATTCATGATGAAGCCTCAGCAGCAATTTCAAAATAGAAAAGAGAAAAGAAAAAAAGTGTCACAAAAGAAAATTTAAATTTTGCTGGGCCTGGAAATGACTTTTTTATTATTTTTATTTTTAAATTGGTAAAAATTATCTCCCTAAACAAAGGTGTGCTTTTTGGGGGTCAACAAAATGATACTGCAACAGTACAGTCCATGCAAATGGAGTGCCAAGTTGAAAATATAAATACATAAAACAATATTGATCGTATTTAAATTGTCACTTGAATTATTCATTCGTTGGTTGTCCAATAAAAGTGGCAACAAATGCTTAGAAAAACTCAAACAGTGTTTTGTATACCTTGAAATTACATTAGCCCAAAAAAAAACAAGAAGAGTATCTAGACTAGATGAGCTTTGACTGAATGGAGCTCACAAGTTGTTTGTGAGTGACGACTAATGAGAGAACTGTGTGAGGCCTCCATGAATGAACAGAGCTCACAAGTTGTTTGTGAGTGACGACTAATGAGAGGACTGTGGTGAGGCCTCCATGAATGAACAGAGCTCACAAGTTGTTTGTGAGTGACGACTAATGAGAGGACTGTGTGAGGCCTCCATGAATGAACAGAGCTCACAAGTTGTTTGTGAGTGACGACTAATGAGAGAACTGTGTGAGGCCTCCATGAATGAACAGAGCTCAAGTTTTTTTGGATGCGAGGACAGAGCTCACAAGAGGACTGTGTGAGGCCTCTATGACTGAATAGAACTCACAAGTTATTAGTGTGTGAGGAGGTATAGCTGAAGGAACACTTCACCATGGCAGCCACAAAACAAGTTCTTCACCAGGGTTTGAAGTAATCAAAAGAATACCCCCATTCAACTGATACATTGCCGATAGAAAAAGTCAACACCACCTTTCAAAATCTTCACCTTTTGTTGCTCTATAGTCTGGAATTAAATTTCATGAAATCAGACTATTTTTGCCTTTAGTTACTTTATTTACACAAATAACTCCCAACTTTCAAGTGAAAAACAAATTCTACATCCCTGTGTTCCTGTGTTCCAGGATGATTGGGATGATCCCTGTGTTCCAGGTAGAGCACAGAACTGCATGCAA
>CM068958.1:44752137-44773811 GCA_035128595.1 Eptatretus atami | reverse complement strand
TATTCCGAACAATTCTAGATATGGAGCCACCCGAGATTTTGCCTCGGTCAGCTTTGGCTGAACAAGGCACAATCTCGGGTGGCTCCATATCTCGAATTGTTCGGAATACATTATTCTACATGTGTACCAATTTTTGGTGCTTTTATGCAAATTTGAACAATTGATCTGAAATATCAGACTACGCTGCTGGACTATTAATCAATTATTTCTCAAACCAAATGGGTTTTGACCAGAGTTAGAATTAGGATGTACAATTTACAATGTGGAATGCAGAAGTAAAAAAAAATAGCCCTTTAACCTTTTGTCCCTCCTCTCCCCAGCTGCGAGTGACCACATACATTCAAATAACTTAATTGCCATTCGGCCTCGTGCTGCTGAGTCACATGCAGGTGGTACTTGTTTTTCATCACACGATCTGCTGGTAATCCATCAGTTGACAATCTGTCAAATCACTTTTCCACAAGCCGAGAATTTGTACCAGCTTACCGAAAGAAAATGTACACAATTTTATGGATCACATGGTATAACCAGTAGTGATAATTGACCAGTATAACTGAGTAGATATTGATTTAACAAGCATTGCTTCCTAGATACCAATACCATCAACATATTACGTACACAGAACAACAGCATTTGGTCTTCTCTCCAGCTTCCCCACTCACTGCCCCCCCTCATTACACTTCCCGTCCCTTCTGTCACTCCACATATGCATTAGCCTGTTCGGCCAACACATTCTTCCTCGAGTCTAGCTAGATTTTGGATGCAACAAAAACTCCAAGCTGGAGGAAAGAAAATCCTCCACAGACTCACTTTCCTCCCCCATTCCCTTTATTTTGTCAACTTGTGTTTTTTTCTCAATTATCACCACCACTTCTTATGTTTATAAAAACATATTATCACAGAAAGAGGAATAAATAATAAAGAATGTGAGAACTAGGAAGTTGAATTTGACATGAATGAGTCAATGGATATGGCTCCACCCACGTTAGACACCAACACCACTGTGACGAGTGACAGAGTGACAGAGACAGAGACAGGAGACAGAACAGGAGAGAGAGACAGAGCAGGAGAGAGAGAGAGAGAGAGAGAGAGAGAGAGAGAGAGAAGAGAGAGAGAGAGAGAGAGAGAGAGAGAGAGAGAGAGACAGAGTGAAGAGTGACAGAGTGAGAGTGACAGAGTGACAGAGTGACAGAGTGACAGAGTGACAGAGTGACAGAGTGACAGAGTGACAGACAGAGACACAACGAGAGAGGGAGAGAGACAGGAGGAGGGAAGAGAAAGAGAGAGGGAGAGAGACAGAGAGAGGGAGAGAGACAGAGAGAGGGAGACAGAGAGAGGGAGACAGAGAGAGGGAGAGAAGAGAGAGAGAAGAGAGAGAGAGAGGAGAGGAGAGAAGACAGAGTGACGAGGACAGAGTGACAGAGTGACGAGAAGTGACAGAGTGACAGAGTGACAGAGTGACAGAGTGACAGAGTGACAGATGACAGAGTGACAGGACAGAGAGAGAGAGAGAGAGTGACAGAGGACAGACAGAGACGAGACAGAAGACAGAGGAGGAGAGAGCAGAGAGAGACAGAACAGAGACAGAGGAAAGAGAAAGGAAAAGACAGGACAGAGGAGAGAGAGAGAGAGAGAGAGACAGAGAGAGGGAGAGAGACAGAGAGAGAGACAGAGAGAGGGAGAGAGACAGAGAGAGACAGAGACAGAGACGAAGAGAAAGAGAAAGAGACAGAGACAGAGAGAGAGAGAGAGAGAGAGAAGAGAGAGAGAGAGAGAGAGAGGAGAGAGAGAGAGAGACAGAGAGAGAGAAACAGAGAGAGGAAGAGACAGAGAGAGAGAAACAGAGAAAGAGGGAGGAGAGAGAGAGAGAGAGAGAGAGAGAGAGAGAGAGAGAGAGAGAGAGACAGAGAGAGGAGAAAGCAGAGAGGAGGGAGACAGAGAGAGAGAAACAGAGAAAGAGGGAGAGAGAGAGAGAGAGAGAGAGAGAGAGAGAGGAGAGAGAGAGAGAGAGAGGAGAAGAGAGACAGAGAAGAGAGGAGAGAAGAGAGACAGAGAGCGAAGAGAAGAGAGAGAGAGAGAGGAGAGAGAGAGAGAGAGAGGGAGACAGGAGAGGGAGACAGAGGAGGGAGACGAGAGAGGAGAGACAGAGAGAGGAGAAAGAGAGAGGAGACAGAGAGAGGGAGACAGAGGAGGGAGACAGAGAGAGGGAGACAGAGAGAGGGAGAGCAGAGAGAGGGAGACAGAGAAGGGAGACAGAGAGGGAGACAGAGAGAGGGAGGCAGAGAGAGGGGCAGAGAGAGGGGGGCAGAGAGAGGGAGGCAGAAGAGGGAGGCAGAGAGAGGGAGCGAAAGGGAAGAGAGGGAGACAGAGAGAGAGAAGAGAGAGAGGAAAGAGAGAGGAGACAGAGAGAGGGAGACAGAGAGAGGAGACGAGAGAGGGAAGAGAGGAGACAGAGAGAGGGAGACAGAGAGAGGGAGACAGAAGAGGAGCAGAGAGAGGGAGCAGGAGAGGGAGGCAGAGAGAGGGAGGCAAGAGAGAGAAGAGAGAGGGGAGACAGAGAGAGGGAGACAGAGAGAGGGAGACAGAGAGAGGCGAGAACAGAAGAGGAGGAGAGCAGAGGGAGGCAGAGAGAGGGAGGCAGAGAGAGGGAGGCAGAGAGAGGAGACAGAGAGAGGGAGGCAGAGAGGGAGACGAGAGAGAGGAGAACAGAGAGAGGGAGAAGAGAGAGGAGACAGAGAGAGGAGAGACAGAGAGAGGAGACAGAGAGGGAAGACAGGAGCGAGAGGGAGACAGAGAGAGGAGACAGAGAGAGGGAGACAGAGAGAGGGAACAGAGAGAGGGAGCAGAGAAGGAGGGAGGGCAGAGAGAGGGAGGCAGAGAGAGGGAGGCAGAGAGAGGGAGACAGAGAGAGGGAGACAGAGAGAAGAAAGGGAGCAGAGAGAGGAGAGGCAGAGAGAGGGAGGCAGGAGAGAGGGAGCAGAGAAGAGGCAGAGAAGAGGGAGGCAGAGAGAGGGAGGCAGAGAGAGGGAGGCAGAGAGAGGGAGACAGAGAGAGGGAGGCAAGAGAAGGAGGACAGAGAGAGGGCAGCAGAGAGAGGGAGGCAGAGAGAGAGACAGAGAGAGGGAGACAGAGAGAGGAGGCAGAGAGAGGGAGGCAGAGAGAGGGAGACAGAGAGAGGGAGACAAGAGAGGGAGACGAGAGAGGAGGAGACAGAGAGAGAGAGAGAGAGAGAGAGAGAGAGAGAGAGAGAGAGAGAGAGACAGAGAGAGAGAGAGCAGAGAGAGGGAGAGAGAGAGACAGAGAGAGAGAGGGAGACAGAGAGAGGGAGACAGAGAGAGGAGACAGAGAGAGGGAGACAGAGAGAGGGAGACAGAGAGAGGGAGACAGAGAGAGGGAGACGAGAGGAGGAGCAGAGAGAGGAGGGCAAGAGAGAGGGAGGCAGAGAGAGGGGAGGCAGAGAGGGAGGCAAGAGAGGGAGACAGAGAGAGGGAACGACAGAGAAGGGAGACAGAGAGAGGGAGACAGAGAGAGGAGACGAGAGAGAGAGAGAGAGAGAGAGAGAGAAAGAGGGTGTGAGGTGTTAGAGTGTGAGAGTGTGATGGAGTGTGAGAGTGTGAGAGTGTGAGAGTGTGAGAGTGAGAGTGTGAGAGAGTGAGAGAGTGAGAGAGAGAGAGGGAGAGGGGGGGAGAGAGTGGGGTGTGAGAGTGTGAGAGAGTGTTAAAGTGAAGTGTGAGAGAGTGAGAGAGTGAGAGTGAGAGAGTGAGAGAGTGAGAGAGTGAGAGAGTGAGAGAGTGAGAGTGAGAGTGAGAGTGAGAGATGAGAGAGTGAGTGAAGAGAGTGAGAGAGTGAAGAGTGAGAGAGTGAGAGTGAGAGAGTGAGAGAGTGAGAGAGTGAGAGAGTGAGAGAGTGTGAGAGAGTGAGAGAGTGAGAGAGTGAAGAGTGTGAGGAGTGAGAGATTGATCAGATGCTTCTAACTGGAGTTATATGGTCTGCAAAAAAATTTCAAAGGGCACATAACCTTTGACCTTTGACCTGTTCAATCTAAAATTGATTCAGTTCATATTTGTATTACAGTCCATAAGTGTCAAGTATGGGTTAAATCTCGAATGGTTGCTAAGTTATTGCAGTAACACAGATTTTCAATTAAAGGGCACTTGACCTTAGACTTTGACCTTTTGAACCCCAAGTTTCATCAGTTCAGCTTTGTATTACAGTCAATAGTTATGCCAAGTTTGGTCAAAATCCCTTTAGCAGTTCACAAGTTATCGCGGTGACGAAAATCTGCCACTTGCATCGAAAGATCACACGACCTTTGACATTTGCCCCAAAACCTTAGCAGTTCATCTTTGCATCATAATACATACTTGTATCAAGTTTGGTGAAAAACCCTCTACCGATTCACAAATTATCACAGTAACTACAATCTGTTACTTTGGGGTAAAGGTCACATGACCTTTGAACTGTTAAACTCAAAATACAATCAGTTCATTTTCGAATCACAGTACACCTCCATATCAAGTTTGTTGAAAATCCCTTCAGCGTTTCACAAGTTATCGCAGTAACAAAAATTTATCACGGACGGAAAAATGGACGTACGAACAGAGAGGCCAAAAACGCAATGCCTTCCGAGACGGAGAGAGAGGCATAAATGGCAGAGGCATAAAAATTAAAATGAGAGTAAATCTCAAAGTCTGTACATCAGCAATGTTTGTGCAAGAGAGACAACTTATACGTCAACGCTCTCCTACCTATCTCGAGGTGAGGTAGAGTGTGGTGGGAAAATAAGATATTGGAGCAAGCACTTCTGTTGTTTGTCCTGCAGGTCAGAACCGAAGACATTGGTCTTCCGAAGAAGGTGGAGGAGGAGGGCATAAAAAAAGAAAGACAGGAAAGTTTACTTAATATAGCCTGCGACATCCACACTTCATCTATGCATCTGAGCAACTGCCAGGCAGCAGATACACAGACAGCACAAAAGAAACAAGGAAATATAATGAAATGTACATGATTTATGTACAGGAGCAGTCAATTATGCCCATGTAGCCTGTGTTGTACTGCAATGGAATATTAGAACACACACATAATGACAGGGGGAAAAAAAAGGTCGACCGTACTCAAGCAGGAGAAAATATGCCCACAATGTGAAGTCAGGGAAACAAATGATGTATTTTTCGGGTTTATAAATGAGGAAGGGGAAACAAAAGAATGAGGGACAAGGCACAAAGGAAATGGGAATGCATTGAGGAAGAGGATAGCACACGAATAGAGAACAGTGGAGGAAAATTATGCCACACCATACGTACCCGTCGATGGATATTTATTGAATTCCCTTTTAAACACATCCACGTAGGCTCTTCCAGTGACAGAGATCTAACTCACTTACGGTCGTGCTTTCTTTTTATTAACCTTCAATCTGTGCCTAAAAAGGGGGGGGGATTATCTGAAGGAACAGATGGAATTTTCTTGGGAAGTTTTGCTTTTCGATATCCGAAGTCCTGTAACTAAACTGTCCATGAGTAAAATAAATTGTCAGCCACATCGAAATATCATACAAATTGGAAGTACAAATTAAATTTGATTAGAGTATAATTACAAGATCACACGATAACGGCACTCTGTAGAGTGCATACCTCCGCCAGGTTGAACAGTTTACATTTTGTCTCCCACTGATAGGCCGGATCTGCATCCGGACATGAACCAAAATCGAATCGGCTTGTTCTTGTCACCTAACCAATTCATTAAAATAGTTTTGTCACAACTGTCCACAAATTCTTGATATATCCTGCTATATATCATTTTTAGCCCAATCTTTCAATGGTGACGAATCACTTAAAAAAAAATTATACTATCCAGATCTGGTAATACAAATCTTCACCAAAATGGAATCAATTCATCCTTGTCACACATCCAACCTGTCCACCAAATTTTGTCCGAATCCATGAACACCTTGTTGAGACATCCTGCTCACAGACAGACAGACAAACAGACAGATAGGGGTGAAACATTAACCAGACAGAGGTAAAATAATGAGATCCTATATGTTACAACGTAAATACCGTAATCACTCATGTACTGTATATTCAGCTATCGTGTAGAATATGCGGGGCACATTTCAGATAAAATTCTCAGGAAAATTCCAGTTTATATGCATAACCCACATCCCACAAATGAGTTCCAGCAAAAATTAACTCCAGCTCAGAACTGCGGAAATTTACTCGTACTTATCTCGGGAGGAGTGTTTTGTCCATTTATGGAGAGAGCCATTTTAGATGGTGTAAAATTTGGCATAATGGATGACTTCTCACTTGTATGAAACCCAATATGATGAATGACGTGACACGTTGAATGTACCGAACAACTCTTACTGAGTGACATCTATCAGATTAGTACAGTAAGAGCTCGTTAGCTAACTCTCAAGTCCTTCACAAGTCATTAACTTACGGTTATTCTCAAGCAGTCTATTGTGCCGCAATGCACGTGTTGATCACCAAGCTGATTTTGTTGCTATGGCGGTATTTTTTTTTTGGTGGGGGGGGGGGGTGGAGACAAAAGGTTTTAAAAGCAAACTAATGTATCATAACCAAACAATTTTAATTATTCTATCGAAATAATTGTTATTTCTGAATACTATATAATTATATATATATAATATATATGTAAATATCACAACATACAAGGTGGAGGGGAGGTGCTGCAAGAATGGTCACAGGTAGAAATGATAGGTACAAATTATTTTGGATAGGTTATGGCTGGAACTGGTGGTATTGGCATTATGGTGGCTGAGAAGTGAGTGGAGAAGGTGTTGGAGGTTAAGAGGGTAAATGCAAGAATTATAGTCCTAAAGCAGGTGTTTGATAAGCGTGTATTAACAGTTGTATCAACATATGCCCCACAGATAGGATTAAGTGAGGAGGAGAAGGATGAGTCTTGGGACACACTTGTGCATGTTGTTTCAGGGTTTAGCGAGAGTGAAGTTGTTGTGATCGGAGGGGATTTGAATGGACATGTTGGAGAGTTGGCAGAAGGATATGAGGGTGTGCATGGTGGGTCATGTTTCGCAGTTAGAAACACTGAAGGTGTCAGAATACTTGAGTTTGGGGATGCTTTATAAATGGTCGGCTGCAACACAATGTTTCAGCAGATTGGTCACTTATGAGTCAGGAGGTATAAAGAGCCAGAGAGACTACTTTCTAGTTAGGAGATGAGATAAGGAGTTGGTTAAGGATGTAAAAACAATAGGTGGAGAAGAATGTGCCTTACAACATTGGCTGTTATAGTGGGGCAGATATCAGCAATTTTTGAGAGGAATCGTACAAATGATGATACAAGCATAAAATTTGGCACATTTGTTCTCCCCAGGGAGTTCGAATAACAAATTTGGCTCTGATGTCCCCATTTGAAAATCCAATTTTGAAAAAAAAAAAAAAAAAACTCTCAAAAAAGTCAGAATCACAAATCAATGTGGGATGCTGGCTGAGATTGGTGAATGTTCAGAACATCATCAAAGACGTTCCAAGTCTGCCATGCAGTTTTCTTCCCTTTACCGCGGAAGGCAGATACGACGTCACATCCAGTGAACGCATGGAAATATGGGATCCCTCTACTTTCTAGGCCCTATTGCAGAAACTACCTCATGCACTGGAATCCATCGCGCCTTGGCTCCTTGCCAAAGGCAATCCACATGTTCTCAAGACCGAGTTCCTGTAAGGATGGCAGTACAGATATTGCTATGACTAGTACGTCCGTCGTCATAGCCTTAATGATGAATGGACTTGCTACCATCCGTCGTTGCATCCCTGGCGTGTACAAATATTCGAGTGTCAGCTTCTTCATGACAACATGGAGACACAGCATCCAGTGACTTCCTTGGTTGCTAATGGCATCTTCTCCTTTTGTGACAATGACTGTGCTTGTCGTCTGTGCTTCACACATCTTTTCCGCAAGGAATGAAACAGCTCAGTCTTGTTGCTGCATTTCGAAGAAAGCTCTCCAGTTACTTGGGCTTAATGTTCCTGTCACTCTTCTTCTGATTCTTGCCCCCTTTTCGACCTTGCTCAGACTTCGAACTTGACTCTTGTACACATCAAACACTATGTCCACCCTCTCGTACCTGGCACCATAGGATTCCACCTTTGGGATGATGCTTTCTTTAGCATAGTCATCAAATATCTTTGAAGTGCTTGGAGGTAGGGCATTGATAAGTGCGTGAGCCATCAATGATGACTGCACTCCCCTTGGTTCTCTGTCTGGGATGTCACTTGTGCTTCAAGAATTTCAGCCAACTGTGGCTTCAAATGTTTTGAAGTTTGTTTTTTTTTCAAATTTTTCCAAAATTTGGATTTTCAAATGGCCAATCGGGCAGATTTGATCAGAAAGCCCTGCAGAACAAATGCCAAATTTGATGCTTGTATCAAAATTTGCACGATTTTTCTACTATCTACTACACTATTAGTGTGTGATGTAAAGTGAAGATGGAGTAGGGAAAAGAGGTAACCTTACGTCCCAAGGAGAAGAGTCTGGGAACTAAGAGATCAGAATGTAAAGGATCATTTCTATAAGGAACTTCTGTAAATTAATCTTGGAAACCCTATGGTAGGAGAGGATGTAGAGAGTTGTTGGAACACTTTAAAAGATGGGCTGCTGCATGCTACTGATAAGACATGTGGCTGGTTGAAGGGCCCAGCTCGACATGAGGCTATTTGGTGGTGGAATAATGAGGTGGATATGGCCATTTCAAGAAAAAAGAAAACTGTTTAGGATTTGGAAAAAGGTAGGGGATAAAGAGGAATACTTAGTGGCTAAATGTAGGGCAAGAAGGGAAGTTTACAATGCCCAAAAAATTCGTACAGGATTCGTTTTCAGATGTGATAAATAATTCAGATAGTCGAGGAGAGGATATTTAAGGATACAAAGCAAATGATTGTTAAAATAGGATTCATAGGAGAAAATGTGTGAAGGATGATATGGGAAATGTACTGGTTGACCTGGGGAGATTAGAAATGCTTGGAGGAGTTACTATGAGCACCTGGTAAATGAGAGTTCCCTTGGAACAGGAATATTCTGGAGGCAGTAGAGCGGTGCAGGCCACACTGAGATAAAGAATGAATGGGTGAAGAAAGCCATCGATGAAATGAAGAATGGTAAAGCGGCGAGCAGCACTGGTATTGTCGCAGAGATGCTGAAGGCATCTGGTGATATTGGAGTGAATTATCACAAATTGGGAATGCAATTAGAAGGGAGACATCTGCCAGATGACTGGTTGAAGAGTGTAATGGTGAATATTTTAAAGGGAAGGATGATGTCTTAATTCAGAGCAACTATAGGGTCTGAATTGCTGGAACATGGAATGAAAGTGGGTGGAGAGAGTCATGGATAAATTGATAAGACAGAGTGTTAATATACCCGAAATGCAGTTTGGTTTCATGCCAGGAAGGGGCACGATAGGCAATTTTTATACTTGGGCAATTACAGGAAAATATCTTGGGAAGAAGACAACTGTAGTTTATATTGTGGATTGGAGAAGGCGTTTGATAGGGTGCCTCGGGAAGTGGTGCAATGGTCCATGAGAAGTTACGTGTGAGGATTGGTTAGTTAGGGTAGTCTTGGCAATGTATGATGGCCCAAAACCTCTGTGAGGGTAAATGGAGTAAAGAGTGAGGATTTTGAAGTGAAAGAGGGTGGTCATCAAGGGTCAGTCTTGAGCCCAATCCTTTTCATTATTGTTCTTGAGGCTATATCACAGGGATTTAGAGGAGGTTCACCTTGGGAACTCCTGTATGCTGATGACCTGGTGCTGAGAGCCGACAGTGTGGAAGAGGTACTGGGTAAATATGCAGCATGGAAGGAGAGTATGGAGGCCAGAGGACTGAAAGTGAATACAGGGAAGACTAAAGTACTTATTAGTGGTGTGGGAGAAGGAAGAGTGAAAAAAAGAGGGAGGTGGCCCTGTGCTGCCTGTAGAAAAGGTGTTGGTAACAATTCAATATTATGTAAACACTGAAAATGCTGGGTGCACAAGAGGTGTAGTGGCATCAGGGGTAGACTGCAGGTCGTTCCTGACTATTAATGTGCTATATGCGCAGGTAAACAAGTGACTCCAGTGAGAGCGGAAAGGTTTGTTTATGGGGATATATCTCTGGAATGTGTCGATAAATTCTGTTACCTGGGTGATATGATAAGTGCAGGTGTTGATGTGGAGGCAGCAGTGATTGAAAGAATTAGAAGTGGCTGGAAGAAGTTTTACGGAATTGTTACCCCGATTAACATCAAAAGGGACAACTTTATGCTGCTTGCGTTCGAAGCGTGATGTTGTATGGCAGCGAAACATGGGTGATCAAAAAGGAGGATGAACGGAGGTGTGAACGAAATGAAATGAGAATGGTGAGGTGGATGTGTGATGTGACATTGAAGGATAGGAAATCAAATGTGGAATTAAGAGATAGGGTAGGTCCAGAAAGCATTCGTGAGGTTATGTGTAGGGGTAGGTTGAGATGGTTTGGACATGTGGAAAGGATGTGGGTGGATAGTTGTGTGAAGAGGTGTATAAATATGAAGTGAATGGAAAGAGAGCTAGAGGCCGTCTGAGGAAAACATGGGATGTGTTGGTGAGAGATTATCTTGGAGTCAAATGCCGAACAAGAGGGTTAGCAAGGGATTGTGCAGCCTGGAAAGCAGCCATTAGGTGAACCACGGCTTACACATGCAAGCATGGAAACGGCCGAAAAATGATGATGATGGTGTGTGTGTGTGTGTATACATATATATATATATATATGCATT
Organism: Eptatretus atami; assembly: GCA_035128595.1. Taxonomy (NCBI): domain Eukaryota; kingdom Metazoa; phylum Chordata; class Myxini; order Myxiniformes; family Myxinidae; genus Eptatretus; species Eptatretus atami. Next base: position 44,763,032 of record CM068958.1, on the reverse strand, counting down.
TCCAATGTTGCATAACATATCCCACAATGGACTGCATTTTAAAACAGGGTAGCACCCAATAACGAAGGTTGGTCTTGTGTGCGAGAAATTTGGAAAAATAGAACTTTCACTTTAATTCTCGTGGACATGAGTATAGTGGCGCACACCTGTAATGTGGCGACTCGGAGGCTTGGGTTGGGAGATTGCTTGAGGATGGGAGCTCTGCACTGTGCCGCGCTAGATGGTACAGAGCAACCCGGCCGAGACGGTGGCACCCAGGTCAAGCCCGATCAGATATGTGACTTGCTGCAGGTATCATATAAAAACTGTACAAGCCTGTTCATGGTCGAGTGTTTAAGACTAAACCAGCTCCCCCCACCAGGTCCTCCTGGTGAGGAGGGTATATGGTTATGGACTAAAAACCCAGCAGGACTGGTCTATGGACTAAAGACAAAACCTGTCAAAGGGCGGAGGAGCTCCTTGTGTGCCAACGGCCATCTATATCTGGTGCCAACTGCATCTACGGACATCCTCTTGCAGTCGGTTACCTTCCTTTGGAGGATGTGGCAGGATCTGCACTCCGGTCACCACAAAACACTTCACTCCGCAAAACGCACTGTGGTGTGTGTCGAGGTGGTGCTGAGGGGTCGTCCACCAGATGGCAGTCTCCTCAGGTTAACCTAAGGCAGACCCTTTGGGTGGGTGCCTGGAATATCATATCACTAAGAGATGAGGATGGGCCAGGCATCTGCCTTGGGGGAATGGCCAGACGGAAGCCCCTGGCGTACCGGCAGAAAGTGGACTCAGCAGCGCATTATGGCGCATGCTCCCCATGTATGTATGTCTTGTGGACAATATGCATCCAAAAGTTTGATCGGATATTTCCGGGAAAAAGAGTGTGGCTTATACACGATTACAGTAGTTTTAATGTCCTATAACATCCCTATACACCTTCATGATATCACGTGGCAAGCACAAAAGGAACCATCATTGACTTTGACACGCACAGGAAGCCATTTGTCGTTCTGCATTGTCCCTGAGCTTCAAACATCACCTGGCGGCGGACACAAATAGTTTGAAGAAGGATGACCGGTGCAAAATTTTCCAATAAAATTATGCCGAACTTCTCGCCAGAAAGATGCAATTGATGGTCACGAATATAAGCATTGCCACCAAAATACTGACCCTTGAGTCCCACAGTTTAAATGCTACTTAGGGAGAGAGGCAATACTTCAAATGCTATTCTTGGCTTTCGGAATGGAATAAAGGTCCTGGGATCGTCTCATCCTATGATCAATTAGCAAATGGTCACTGGTTTGACACCATTACAAATTTTTATTACACATCCTCGGCATCAAAAAGCTACATACAGTATATCGAACAAACAGCTTCAAATGGAGAACCTCACCGCCATGAGAGCATTTAAATTACATCAGTTGGCGAACTGTTGCTCCCAGTTTACCGACTCGATGACGGAAGATGCCATTTGCAATTTTGCCCCTTCCATCCCTATCCTGTTTTGAATTCCGTGCGGGCACGGGCAACTTGCTAGTCTTGTATAAACCCTTACAAATTTAATCATCTTTTCTGACAACTCTTCCATTTGTTGAAAAAAGAAAGTAGTGTTGACTTTTTGGTTTTTTTTAACAATGCAGGCAAGTAACCTGAGTTCCACATCAGATCTATGAATTGAAAAGTGCTTAAAATAAGTACCTTATATTTAAGGCCAAGTTCTGAGTTAGTCGACCAGTCTAAAAACTCTGATTATAGCCCTCAAAATCTTATGAAATAAATCATTAAGAAAGATTGTAATGGCTGCATTGCACCGGTGGATGCACAAATCGCACTTCAACGAACTTACCAGCATCGGCAGTTCAAGTACCAGTGAGAGCATTCCATCTCCACTAGCTGCCACCTTGAATCCTTCAGCCAGACGCACCCTACAAGAGAATGAAGTAACAAGAGAATGTGAAGATTGCCAGTTTTACTGGATGGCTGCAAGGAAACACAAGGAAACTTGGACGCAAGAGGATATTTGGCTCATCATGCCTGTGCTTTATGCACACCCCATTAATTTGATCCATCAATTTATTCATCCACAGACTAAACAAATATTGAGAATTTACTGACTATACCTTACCAACCTTTAAAGGAATATTGGTTCTGTTGCAAACTCTTGGGAGAGGCTGCCGGATGGGGAGTTTGTGGGTTTTTGAGGGTTCTTTCTGCCTATATTGGGTTGTGTTCTAAGTTCTGCAGTGCCTGCTAGAGCAGTTGTTGAAGGTGGTGTTCGCACAGGCTTGCCGCCACAAAGCTAGAGGACCGAACCCAGGTGTTGTGACCTGAAAGGCTGCCTCATCATCTGGCACATAATCCCAGGTCCCCTTCTCTGCCAGTTTGTGACTGGAGCCGCAAGGAGCAGAGGATTTCACGACACCCTTCCTTGGCCATTAGATTGCACTGTTGGTGGCATCTGGGACGCTCCTAGTTTGTCTGCAGAGTTCCTAGAAGCCCCTCCTTATTTTATTGTTGGTCAATCATGTGCAGCACCTCCATTCTGATCAAATTTTCCGGTCTTCTTTCTTTGCTTTTCCACCAAGGGGTCCATCCCTCTTAGTTTTTGGGCTCAACCCTTCCTTCACCTGTGATGTTAATCCAAAAATTATACTACACCTATCATAGCCTAAGTGCTGCCGAGAAGGTTATGCATTAGGCAAAGAAAGAGGAATTATTTTATATTTACAGTGACTAAAGTTCAAAGAGAAGCGTATATGTAGACCACAGAAAGAACAATGGCATTACAACACAATGCTCAATATGCATGCATGATTTTTCTACAAGATGGCTCCAGGATTAAGATGTAAATGAGACAGTGACTGAGGTGGTGGAAAGCAAACAATAACACAAACCCAATAGCTACCCTGAATCAAACAGTGGATAGAGAAGATAATGTTAATGAAAATAGGTAATCCACAGAATGGTTGTAATAGTTGCTAAAAATAAAAGAGGTGGTACAAGATAACTGTACTTTCAGGGTACAAGATAAGCACTCAAGTTCAATTCCCTTGCTCACTCAGTAAGAGTAGACAATGTTCGAGCTGCTGCTCCGCTTAATGTTGTCCAGCCGGCCTGGCCCATTGCCCAGATGCAACGCATGGGGAAAAGGTATCGAGCAAGTGTACTGACAGGTGAGGAAAGGGAGCGAGCTGTGCCTGAACACCCAAGGGAGGAATCAAGCGAGTAGAGTGGGTGCTGCTGCATACTAGATGGAACACGCTCATAGCTGCACTCAGACAAAAGGCAATAAAAGGCACAGAGGATGAGACTCACCAATAGCAACAAAATTAAAGCTCATGCAAGTGTCTGCGGGCCAAACGAAATAAATATTTTGTGCTTGGCTGCAAAACAACCTTGGAATAATAAACTGCACAAAATTGATGGGGTAAATGTTGTCATAATTTTCCAACTTTTTTCAAAACAATGTTTCAAAATTTCTAGACACGCACCATCTGTATGAGGTATCAAAACTCACTTCAAATCGCTGGACTTCTGATGTAGGGATGGCACAGACACTCCATTGGATTAACACAACACAAATCCTCAAATAAATCTCCCAAAGGGACAAATTTATAAACTTATAAGGTACATACCAGTCGTCCGTGGAGGATTTCACATCCAATAAACACTCAAACATTTGGACAGCATAAATGAGCGACAAAACTGACCGACCCAAAATATCCCGATTGTAATTATTCTTTTTCTTCTTTTCGGATGGCCTAACTCAAGATTGGTTTAAGCTCAGGACTTGGTTTAAACACAACTCTACTGAATTTTACAGTGGGAAAGTCCATGACTACTCAAATTTTTGCACAACTTGAAAGGATTCCACGACAGGTAAGCAAAACTCAATCACTCCGCATAGGAATGGGAAGGGAAACGATAGGTGGGTGGGACAAAGCTTATCAATCATCCTGGAGGGGGCAGGGCCACAGCAACACAAAATTATCTGAGGGCCAATTACACCAAAACAGGTGTGGTTAACTGCATAAAATGACATGCAGTCCAACGGTAACGACAACAGAAAAACACTTTCAAAGACAGATGAGGTTAATTCTTTAACATACATCTAGCAACAATGGCAACAATGGTTGTCTTGGGACAGGTTGCCGGATGGGGAGTTGGGACAGGTGGAATATTACAAACAGTCAGACAACCATTGTTGCCAGATGTACGATAATTATCTGTACGTAAATATAACACCAAAAAGCATGGTGAAGCCTCGGTTGACCCATGCGAGTAGATCTATTAATTACATACTGTATTTCGATCAACTTCTTAATTTCATAGTATTGAACCATGAGTACCTCAATTAATTACGTATCATTGCACCGTGACGACATCTAGACCTTCATGGTGAGGGTCACACTGAAAGTGCAGTGTGCTTTAACACATGGACGTGCAGTGTTTATAAATTGCAGAATTTCAGTTTTCATGCACAAATTATACTGTCGGACCCCACTATATGCCTGGTGTTGGCTTAAAGGTTAGGGTGGTGGGCTTGGGATCCTAGGATCCTGAGTCCAAATCCCACTCGGCTGTTCAATTAACACCAGGTGGGGTTGACTCTGTCTGTCATCCTTCCGTGGTCGGCAAAATGAGTGCCAGCATGCTGGTATCCTGTGTCGGAGTGGCGACCCGTCCAGGATTGTGTCCAATAGTCAAGGAAACTGCTTAGACAGCACCAATGTTCTGCACAGAGTATGGTCCCAATGGATGGATAGATAGACCCCACTATTCGTGGATTCGCTATTTGCAGACCCCGTGTACTCGCGGTTTATAAAATGCGACCTGCTTCGACATTTCTGGCCCTGTGCTTTGCACATTCATGTTTTTTTTTGCACATTTTTGCAGTTTTTTGCAAGCGTATTCACAGTTTCTTGGGGTTTTCATTGTATTTTATTTTCTCTGATGAATCATGAACCGCCAGGAACCTATCCCCCCCCCTTTTTTCCCCATTGAAACAATGCCCGACATTCACGGATTCGACATTTGCGGAATTTTCAGGAACGTATCCGCCGTGAATAGCGGGATCCGACAGTACACTGCACCAGAGACAAACAAATCAACTCTCTTCTTAACCCTTTGAACCCTAGCAGCTGTTTTACCAGCCACTATTCAAACCTTTAATATACCTGAGCAGCTGGATTTTTCTCCAGGGAGCCCAGGGAGGGGGAGCCCAAAGTCCAAGGAGCTCGGGGTTCAAAGGGTTAAAGCCTAATAACCTTCGTAATACCTGCCTGCGATTTATCAAGTATTCTAATAAACTAATCGTCAAAATGGAGCAGCCAGTTTGCTCGCTAACAAGTGTTATAATGCAATGTGCTACTTCTAACAAAATAAAATACTTACTTGTACTCCTTGTAATTCAAAATTCTATAATGCTAGCGAACAAGTGTTATGTGAGAATTGTTTAATGGTAGTGGACTCCTGTGTGGGGATGGCACAGACACTACATACTGCTGTACATGTTGTTATTGCTGCCCATTATGTAATCGGAACACAATTTAATGCAAAGCGTTTTCACATATAATCGACAGGATGATTCATCGTGCAATCCCAATGAAACTCTCCAGCATGTAAATACGTTTTTCATAAGTACAGAAACATGTAATAAAAAAAACTATTTTTTTTTAATGTAAAAGGATGTAGGGATGGTATGCCAAAAGGGATGGAAACAAGGAAGGGATGGCCACAAGGTCAGGATGGTCACACAAGAGATAAACAAGATAGGGATGGTCACGTCACCCAATCGACGAGGTGAATGCACTCATAGATTGCGTGATGTTGTTTGGGAGGGGGGAAAGGGGGAAGAGAGGGGTACGGCTATGTTCCAGGTGAAATGGGATTATCAGCCTCTTCCTTTTTCGACATTTATTTTATTAATTTTCAATATTATTTTAAGGCCGGGAAAATGTTTTTCGACAAAGCAACAACCTTTTCAGACTTTTAATACTGTATGTATATACCTAAACCTTGTAAAGGCCAAATTAAATGGAATGACGATAGCAAGATGGACCTACAGCAGAGTAGAGTGCACAAGGTCATAGCAGCACAGGTTTAGCAACCACACTTGGTAAAACACTATCATGAAATCACATAAAGTGAGGAAACTTCAACACAATAAGCTACCAATATCTCCCATTCATAGATTAAATGTAGGTGCTCGGTGACCTACACAGACCTCTTGCCTAATATCCAGGAGCACTCACCAGATGAGCATCTTTTCCACTGGTTTGGTAACAAGTAGCGTGCATGGTCGGTCTGAGGGTCTTTGCAAAGGTCCTTCACTGGGTGCTCCCCCACCTTTGTTCGGGGAGTCTGGAGCAACAGTGGAGGTTTTGCGTCTGACCCGAGGAGTGCCTTCCTTTGGCGGAGCCCGCTGTGGGAAGTGCAGCGTGACGATTCGTTGCTCAATATCCTCCACAACCTAAGCAACAATAAAGCAGCAATGTCATGGATGCCATTTTTAATCACACTTATCAGGTTCTTATAGCCACATGGAAAATGCCTTCTCTCAACATTTTTTGGCAAACTTGAGAACCAGAGAGAGCCAAAATTTTAAATTTGTCAAAACAAAGTACAGCGCTTAAAATTGGATGAAAAATAAAAGATTTGTTCTAAATGGCTGAAAAAGGTATGGAAATGTACTGCGGCAATCACGTGAATGTGGACAAACCAAACTTGTTTCTGATCAATAAGCAGCAAGAATCATGGTAACCACTTGCTGAAGGGATTTCTCAAAACATTTTGCTGATAATGGCTCCATAGTTAGAGGTAAAGTGATGACTGTTTAGTTTGGTGCTCTCACAGCAAGGCGGACATCCAAAGGTGTGTCAAGGGGAAACGCAAGCCGGATGAGCATGCAGGAGGCCTTCACATAGACCCTGGCCAAGTAGAAGGCCACAGGAGGTCGGTCAGGTTCTCTGCGGAGATGAAAGAACAAAAAATGACTAGGAATGATATGGGTACATAAATGAAGGGGGGAATAAAAGGAAAAAGGAAATTTGAAAAAGAGGGAAAAATTAATGGGAAGAGGAAATAATAAGGATGAAAGAAGGGGAAAAAGGGAACTTCGTTACCTACAATCTAGTCCAACAAAAACAAGTTTGTAGTTTGTCCTCTATAAAGATTTATTGCATGATTATTGTAGGCCTTCACCATGTCATGAAATTCACATCGTCCATGTGGAGTGTGTACATCATTTAAAGGATATTAGCAAAGCTCCTTTGCATTGCATAATGCATGGATTGGCTATTAAATGGAAGATGAACAGTCATTGTATCTTTCACAGTATTTCGGTTTTAAACAATTGGTATATACACCAGGGAAGCCTGGTGTTGGCTTAGTGGTTAGGGTGGCTGGCTAGCAACTTATGGTCCTGAGTTCAAGCTCTGTTGGATGCTGAATTAACACCAGGTGGAGTTGACTCAGCCTGTCATCCTTCTGAGGTTGGCAAAATGAGTACCAGTGTACTGGTGGAGAGGCACAGCATCAGCGGCACAGCCACGCTTCCAAGAAATGACAACTACCCAGCAGCCAAACGCAAGAACAGAACAGATATGCAGGGGGTCCCCGCTATCGGTCTCCATGCTATCTGTCGTTTTCCATACAAGTCCATAAGTTACTTAGGAACATTTTCATTACACATCCAACAATTCCCCGCACCAACATCCATTCGACGGAAGACCAGTTACTCGGCATTCCACCTTCCCAGCATTCCACCCCACAATGCAATGTGTCCTCTCCCTCTCCGATGTCATCTCACGCTGTGCATTGTTGGACTTAATGCCACTGCGTACTGTATTTTTATCTTTGTGTACTTTACCACGGTAATCGTTGAACAATGAGGTGCAAACAGGCGCAGATCTATGATTTTAGGTTGGAGGGGGATGGGTGGTGGGAGGAGGAGGGGGCAAAAATTTACATTGCACTGAAAAATATAATTTTGTTGAGCAGAGTGAGGGGAACATTTTTGTGGGTATATATATTTTTGTCTTAAATTCTAACGACAATTCTAAATATAATATACTTGAAAATAAGTACAGTTTTGTAGTAAGCATACGGTTTTGCCTTCATCATCACGACTCTGTGAATCACTTGGAACAAAGCTTTTTTTCTCCAACACCTTAGATGCCTATTGTATAGCCTGGAGAATTTCCCACGGTCAAAAAGCATTTTGTATTCAGACTTCTTCTTCTTCCTTATGCTAAAGGGTAACTTTGACCACTTGACCTTTTCACCAAATTCTTAATTTGGCTTCTCCAATTTTTTTTATATCTTTATTCATTTTTAACAATTTTTTTTAACTGGGCGTCCCTCTGCCAACATTAGTTGGTGGACGTTAAAGATTCCATGGCATCCTTTGCGAAGAGTAGGTGAGTTATTACTGGCACGATAGCCAAGTTCCAAATTCCTTCTCTATCCTATAGGGGGAACTGCATCAGCGGCACAGACATGACCCAACAAATGATGCCAACAGCAGCCATGTGCCGCATACGAAAGTAAAGGAAAGGATTAAGCAGTGACCCAATAACAATAATGCTGATGATGGGATTTGCATTGATGAAAACATGTGAACAAAGTTTACTTAACGAAACACGTAAAAATCCGAAGGTTTCATGTCAACACAGGCGAGTTAATTTCCATTAAGGATCGGGCTTGACAAATATGTCCAATTTATCTTTTCAGTATGAGATTTTGGACAACAAATAATAACATGTCAAGTTAACATCCTCGAGATCCAAGTTCAGTTTCCAATCAAAATCAGTCAAAGCAGGCAATCACAAAATCGATTTCAGTAATGCGATTAAAGAGGAAATACACAACAACTTCAAATGGAATGGACAATCTAACTTTAGGTTTACAGTACCAGTACCACATCTCGGTGATTGCTGTTTTCTTTTTTCAAACTGATTTCAATATATCCATGTTATGACAAATGGCAATGATCAGTTGCTAAAATGGAAATACAATTGCAATAATAATAAAAGAATGAAGCACCAATGCTTACGCAAAGATAAACTTCACAAAGGAGGATCCCTCAACAAGTACGAAACTCGCCCAGTCACGCAATAAAAGAGAGACTGCAGCCAAGGCCATGCGACTTTGCACCACGCTGTAGCGTCCCGTACTGCTGGGGCTGTGCACGTACCGAGGCAGGGGGCTAAGGGTACACCAATGAACAGCTGTCAGGACATTGTTGCAAAAAAAAACAAAAAAAAACAAACAAAGTACAGACATTAAAGCAAATTCACAGGCACAGGAAGGAAGAACAAAACTCTCCACACACGTGTCGTGCTCCAGCAGCAGGCCAATGCGATGGACGTGAGTCCAGCGCTGAAGTTTGCTACTATCTAGTGACAGTACAGGCTTCCAGTAGCTGGCAAATTGGTTGTGGCTGGACTCCTTCGATATGTTCTGCTGTAGAGACAATACCTGTGAAAAATGAAAGGTTAGGTGAAAAAAAATGAAATATCTTGACATTTTCTTTCTGCTAAAATACCAATGGAGCCATTGAGATATTTTGTACTCACATGGAGGGACATGGAAGGGCAGGGAGTGGGGGGTTGGTTTCAGGCTATTACCTTTAGTGTACTTATGATTGCAAAGTCATTTATTTTATATATCTTCTTGTTTTTGACATCTTCAAAGCTGTCGGGTTTATGCACGACGACAAACGTTTTATGATCATTTTCCTTTTGTTTATTTTTCAGCGGGTTGGTCAAAGTATGGCATCCCTCCGTACAGATATATCCATTGCGCCAGTTTCATGCAAACTCAAACATTGCACATCTCTCTTGACATTGGCAATCTGTGTCTTTTTAGGACATCGTCTTGCCTTTCTACCTTCTACCATGAGCTTTATTGCTTTCTTTACAGCTTCATCTTCTGACCTTTGTTGTGTAAGTCCACAGCAACCTAGTCTTCTTTTCCCAAGTTCTTCTTCTACCATGTATTGGTTACTAATGTCCTAATTTCTGAGCTTGGAATTTTTTCTTTCAGATACGATCCATTCATGCATCGTATCATTCTCAAATGTTCTTTTGATTGAATTTACATCTTCCTTCCACATTACCCACCTTTCGTTTTCATTCATCAATACCGGTAGGATAAAAGCTTTATAAACTTTAACTTCACGATACCAACTAGTTGCCTCCACTTAATCCAGGCGGACTTGAATCTGGATGTAACGGCTAAAACTTGTCCTCCTGATGTCTATATCATGTCTCCAAAGCAACAGAAAATTTCGATCTTTTCTAAATTTAATTCTTTGTTCAGGAAAAAAAATTTGTTCCTCTTTTTCTTGAAATGAGTGATTCTCAAATATTTTACATATGAGCATCCCAAATATCTTCGATATCCATTCATCATTTGTGCTTGCTGTTTATGTACAGCAAGCACCGAAGAAAAATGGATGTAGAAGATACACTGCACTTTCTCAAACAAAAGAAAAGTCAAACAAACAGCCTTCAAACTATGCCTAGTCAGCCAGCAAATAAAAGCTGACAAAGTGAGGGGAGGGGTGGGAGGTAAGAGCATAGGGACTAAACAATACAGATGGAAATATTGGTCATTTAAAGTAGTTAATTTATTCATTCATGAAAATGCAATTGACTATTGGTTGCATCATTTCTGGTGGTGCAGGAAAGACACTGATTTGCTGACGCATTCTCCATCAAGGCAAGGATTTAGAATTTGGCCATGGTAGTGGCACATGATAAACTATAGTGCTTATAGATATCCTGAAACCCCTTTCAAATTTTTCACCTTTTGTTGCCTTATAGCCTGGAATTAAATTGCATAAAATCAGACTTTTTCCACATCGTAACCCACAACTTCCAAGTGAAAAACAAATT
>CM068958.1:44734285-44746760 GCA_035128595.1 Eptatretus atami | reverse complement strand
GTTGAGTTTGCTTTTGTTGCAATTTGTGTGAGGTTGACCAAATATTTCTGCTAAAATGCCTGTACTACTGGTGGACATGGATGACCCACAAAATATGTAACAGAAGAAAGTAAATACCTATGGACTTTTTTTTAATGCCATGAACAAACTTTGATGCATCACGGGTGATGAAGGTCCTGGTCAAGTTTATATATATATATATATATATATATAATATAAAATGATGCAGGAAATATAAATATAAAAAATAAAATGTTAGTAGCAACGATATAAGAACTAGAAAAAGGTCTAAATCAAGAAATATAACATTGACTAGTCAGTAATATAAAAAATTACAGTATAAATATAAGAAGTATTTTTTTTTTGGTAGATAGTTTTTTTGATAGGTATAATTTAGATATTTAAATTTTATTGAGTAATGTATATAGTATATGACTTTTCGATATATAGTTGAGATATAGTGAGATATATATAATAATATATAATAATACAGGAGTGGGCGTGCGCAAAAGTAGGTATACAGTAAGGATTATACCAGTATTATAAATAGTGGTGCTAGGATTCATTTAATATTAGAATTCATTTTAATTCATTAAAATCATTATTACCATTTTTAATATTTTTATATATTCGTAAATTTTGTTTCTATAATACATCTTTTGTTTTTTTCTTTGTTTTGTGCGCATGTTTTGTTTTTCATTACTGTTTACCTACTTTTGCAGCCCCCTGTATGTATATATATAATTTTTGAAAGAAGAAGACGCTTCCAACCAAAAGTAAAAAAGCAGATAGACTCCGCTAATTTGAGCAAAAAAGCAAGAGCAGACCCGGTCTCAAGCAACGTTTCACCAGCTTTACAGCCGGCTTCCTCAGGCAGGTCTATTGTGCCTGACGAAGCACTCTTTAATGAGAAAGCAGACAGAGACGGACAAACAAGGGACGAGGGCAATGATGAGAGGTAAGGGAGAATGCAAAGGGTGGACAATATGGATACATCAGCAAAATTGTGTTTAATCAGAATAAAACACAAACACACACACACACACACACACACAGCCACATCCTTCAAGGTACAAACTCGATACTCGGGGTACAGATACAGCTTTGTGCGGGTCTTAACATGGGCTATGTGTGCGAGGCTTCAGAGCCCGTTTTGAGGCCACAAATTGATGCCAAAGTGACAAAAACAGTGCAGCAATTTTTGGCAAACAGGATGACCAATTGGTCTTAAATTGAAAAGGCTGGATTTTTTTAGTGCAACATAGATAACCTTTTAAAGTCTATGAAATAACTTAAATTAATAGATTAACTTGAACTATTCCATTCACTGGTGACGAACATATTTACTTGCTTTCCCCATCACTGGGGATGGGTACTTTTGCTAGGTATACATTATAAAATGATACCCAATAAACAACAAAGCAAGAAAGCCAAACATTTCAACTTCACCAATGTCTACTGTTACTTTACCATATATGTATATATGTGTATATATATATATATATATATATATATATATATATATAGCAGCCTTTAATTATATATATTATATCGCACTAGAAATCGAAGTGTCAACATCACCGGTCGTTACCGAAGGAAAAAAAAAAACGAAGGTGAGTCTGGAAACCACTGACGCTATACATACCTTGACGTGTTTGACTTATGAGTACCTTACAAGTAACGCTGTGTCGACGTGTGTCAAACGATCGCGTAAACGTGCCTACAACACCTGTTACTCATAGGTTAGAAATAAGTTTCGGGTACGCTTAACATTTACCTCGATCGTGTTTCGACTTATGAGTAACTTACAAGTAATGTGTGTCAACGATCGCCGTAACGTGCCTAAACTATGGCCAGGCATTATGCGGGAACGTGTGAGTCATTACGCTTGCATACTCGCGGAAATTTCAAGCATGGAAAATTTTGTCTAACAGCTCGGCGAAACTACGCACGTTTGCCAGCGTACTACGACGATGCCAGCATAGCTCTTAAGTATACAAAAACTTACCCATAACGTATTCGACGTGTGCCGGCGTTTTAGCCCAATTTTGCACACGTCAGGCATACGTTGGCTAAATCGTCAAGGTGTTGGACAGCGCCTTTAGAGGGAGCATTAAGTGCTTGGTCTTGGGCCCAGGTGCCCTGCTTTTTAGCCACGGTCGCGTTGCGAACGCTGGCTCTAGAGAGCTCCGCTGTTTTTCTTCTTGTTCTTGTTCTTGTTCTTGTTCTTGTTCTTGTTCTTCTTCTTCTTCTTCTTCTTCTCTTTTTCTGGTGAAGGACAAAAACCTTTAGGATGGCTCTTGGACACATTTGTCCTTGTTTTAGTGTGCCTGCCAAAGGGCCAAAAAAAGAGGCCTAAAAAAAAGTTTGATGCATTTTTTGTTAATGGCGACATCCATGCTTAAATGTTCCTTGGGGTGTGACAATCAATCACCTGGGGGATGCCACGTTGGATTTTTGCGTTTCAGGTCATTTTTGGAGTTGAAGGTCATTGGGCTACATTTCCTATATTTGCAAGTCATTCACTTTCTGCACCCCAATAAGCCTGTATTGAGATCTTGAAATGTTTTAACCTCATGAATATTATTTTTCAGATATGGTTTTTTAGTCGAAAACACTTTCAGAATAGGATTAGTCAATAATTTTCAAGACAACAGGAGGATGAATGCTGATCATTTCGTATCATAAATATTGTCAGTCTCTTAGCCTTTATAATTAAATAAGTGCGCAGATGAGATAAAATATGGTCAGATACTTAAACGATACAATTACAAATCAAATCAGCACAAGTTGTAAATAAAATTGAAAAATTTGCTTAATTTTGGTTTGATAATAGTTTTTTCTGGAGACTAAATCGAAGACTGGAAGTCTGATGTAATCAGAAATTTCTAAAAGTGTCGCAGAAAATCAATAAATAATCGTATATTAACAGCAATTCTTATTCCGTTCTATTTCAGGTAATGTTGAAGCATTGTTTTGAAAAAAATGGAGGTCAATCCAGGTGCCAGTCTGAAAAATAAAGTCTGACCAAATTTTGTCACATCACATGGACTTGTATCCTTTTGTCAAGTTTCTAAGAAAGAAACACTATGCGCTTCTTTCTGAGGAGGTAAACAGAGAGTTCGAAGGTGTGCACTGGCAAGAGAAAATTAAGAGATCTTAAAACTTCTTGCTTTGAGACAAACTGCGATTTGTGGCCTGATTTTCTGAGTGGAACAGCCGACAGATACAATGGCATAAAACATGCTACAGTTTTCACACTTATACTGCATATTGGAGAGACAGAAACAATATTGACATATGCAAAGTCAGATTCATGTATGCAGGATGAGACTCTCATGGCATCATGGCATCTCATAGCTGCGAAGGAAAAGTAATCATCTAAAAGTGCCTTATCAAATTTGACCGGATGTCGAAAGCAGTCCCAAATCCAAGTATTCAGTAACGTGAAGCCTTGGCAGAGTTTCTGCGCAGCCTTGAAGCTGGGTTGCATGTGGCCATGTGTACAACATGAATTAGTATTGGGCATGAATACATCAAGATTATGAAGAAAAGAAAAAGTTCAGAAATATCCCCCAAGTATCTTACCAGGAGACGATCTTTCCATGACGACATTCATAATTTGTCCGGTGTCACAAGGCAAATTGTTTGTCGTTCCTTCTTCGTCCCCAAAGCAGCTTTATTGTGGGACGATCCAAAAATTCAAAGAACACCGAATGAGTAAGATCCCTCTGTCTCTTTAATGATGACGCTTCATAAAAACGAATATGGACGTCAATTGTGATGTATGCAGGTTTGCCGATAAATTATCTGTGCTAATGCCCGGGTTGATTCCCGCACAAAATTTTCAAACAGCTTCCCTATCCTAGTTTCGGAGATAATGGTTTGGCGATTTCCATTAGTGGCGATATTATGACATTCAACTTGTTTTTCTAGGAAGAATTTCCAAAATCGGAGATGGGTTACTGCCTGTTGCGTGGGTCTTTCTGCATATACATTTGGCAAGTTTCATGAAGATCCGATAAAATTGGTTGGAAACAAAAAAATGTCAAAAAATAGAAATGACGTCTAAAAATTGATATGACGTCACCGCACATATGATATGATGACCTATCATATGTGCGGTAATTCATCTCTGCTAATGCCCTGTTTTCGATTCCCGCCCAAACAGAATTCAAAAAGCTTGCCTAGTTTCGGAGATAATTTTTTTAGGCGATTTCCATTAGCGGAGATTGTTTGACGTCATAACTTTTTTCTAGGAGGAATTTTCAATCGGAGATCGTACTGTCTGCGCAGGGTATTTTAACATATATATGCCAAGTTTGAGGAAGTTTCGATGAAAAACTGTAGGCTGTGAAACAAAAAAGTCCACAAAGAACAAACAACGTGAGTAAGACTTGAGAGTCCTCCATGAGGATCTAAAAACTATGATGTATCCTGGGAGATAAGTGGAATTTGTCATTTCAAGACATTTACACGATGACCTCTCAGGTCAGAAATTTTTGTGTGTAAAAGCTGTATGGTGGTGAAACACCTGGAAAAGTCCAAGTGTGGATGAATTGAGGTACACTCTAATTCACCAAGGTCATGAAAAAGTTGGAATGGGCTTCCACGAATGAGATTACCAAGCAGGGCTTCACTTGGCAGGAATCGAACTACCAGAAGGTATGGCTGCTGGCAGACAGAGCGGAAAATGGGAAGTTGGATCTGCAACTGAGACTGATGGATGGAACGAGAACAAAGGTCTTGAAGTTTTTTGGACGAGATTGCTAAGCCGTCGGCAAAGGCCTGCCATATCAACGAACATCCTGTTGATGTAAAACAAATGCAGCACAGTGAGATGCAGGTGTGATCATGAAAAGCCAGATTTGCATGTACGAGTGTGCGTGTGCATGCAGATGGTGTGGCAAATCCAATGACCTAGCGGCCGCGTAGATTGGACAGTTTATTCGCATGCGTAAACTGTGGAATATCTTGATATTATTGGAGTATTCACTGTACTGTTAAAATACACAAGTGCTGTTTTGAAAATACTGTGCAAATTATAGCTTTGAAAATTTGAATGAATATTTTCTAAAAACGATCCAAAATTTCTTTTGTATATATTTTATTCTTGATATTAAGTAAATGAGTGAGAATTGAGTCATTTGAAAAACAAAAAATTCAAGTACTCATCAGTTTATCGGTGAAATACTTATATTTGACCTTTGACCATTGGGCTGTGACTTTTGACACTTGACCTTTCGAACCAAATTCATTTTTGATTTTTTAAAATTAACAAAATTACCTTCAAGCCATCTCTCCTCTCTCTGATATAGACAGTATTTAAGCTATTTATTGCCATTAATCTGCATTAATATGGTGTTGCTTTAAAAATTAAGCCCCCAAATGACCGTTAAATACAAAATCCACCCCCCCCCCCCATTGATGATTGTTTCATACCCCGAGGACATTTTAACATTGATTGCGGGGGGGGGGGGGCCATTAAAAACAAAAAAAAATTGGGCCGTTCAAACGTTTTTGTTTTTTTGGCCCTGGCAGCAGACTATTTGAAGAAGAATTTTCCATTATTAAAGTTTTCAATTAATTCTTTCCAATTTCCAATTATTTATTTTTTCGATTATTTAATTTGTTTTTCTTCATTTTTTCATTATCAATTATACATTTTTCAATTTTCAATATTATAATTTTTTTCAATTTTTAATTGTTTCATTTTCAATTTTTAAAAAGTTTTCAATTATTAATTTTTTTCTTCAATTAATTTAAATCAGTGGTTTCTTATACTTTTTTTACCACCATGCCCCCTCTAGTTAGCTCCCCCTCCATGCCTCCATGCCCTCGCCCTCACATTTTCAATCAATGATTAAAAATCCCTCATGAATTAAAAGGAAAACTTGAAAAAATGTGTGTTTTTAGTCTTTTTATTGAACAAATAATTCTGTAGAAGCACCACTCATATACACAGCATATTTTAATGAGATACTTGACATTGCTCTTAGTCTACCAGATCTGAATGGTGGCAATGCCAGAGAGAGCACACGCAAGTCCCCTTCAATGGTTCAGCTTGTTTCTGTACTTGGTTCTTTGACAGCAACGAGCGGTGGAAAATGCAGCTTCACAAAGATACGTTGATCCAAACATTGTCAGATCGAAGAGCTTGATGTGAGTCAAAGGTAAACAGGAAGGACGTGACCCAGAACGCTCTAGATCCGTTTTTGAAATCTTCTTCAGCGAGGAGTTGAACTTTAAACTCAAGGAAACTCCTTCTTGACTTCGTCTTAAATATCAGCTATTTCACATTGAAATGGGTTCCTAATGAATTTCTTAGGGCTTCGCGCTTCTCATCTATATCGGAAAGTATCTGATGAATTCTGCTTTCAATTCAGTCAGATGAGTAATTATTTGTTTTCTTTAACTCCAGAATCAAGGTAACTGTGAATGAAAGGAGAATCCAAGTTTAGCAAAAAACTGGCGTATTTCCATCCTGAATTCGACATTCCAGAGGTCGAGGTTTGGCCATGAAGGCTGAATGATGTCATGGTGCATGATTATGTTGATGTTTTCCCCTTGGAGTTTGATGGTTGCATGGCATTCAGCACTTCAAAGATATCACCAGGTAGCTAGAGATAGAAAAATCCTTCAGACTGGAACTTTGTCATGGAGATCTGCTTTCTGCCTGCGGAATCAAGAAATTTGCCACTTCTTGTCATAGTTCATAAGCCGGCAAGCAATGTTTTCCCTTCGAAAGCCATTGTACGTTTGTGTGAAGCAAGGCTTCTATGTTCAGAATCATATCCACACAAGCTGTTGAAGAGACGACTGTTTAAGGCTCCAGCTTTTGTGAAGGTTGACTACCTTGATAGCCAGGTTCATGACATCTCATTTCAGCAGGTAGAGTTCTGCGAGCTGAGGCTTCACGATGAAGGATACAGTGCGTACTTTAGCAGATGGACTTTTTTCCTTTCACTCTTGTTATGGAAACCAGATTGCAAACAAGCATGGCGGAGAATCCATCAGTCACACCCTACCAGCCGATGTCTCACAAGTTTGATTTTTCCTGGAAGAAAGTTTGATACCATTTGAAAAATATCTGTTGTTGTTGCTGTAACTTTCCATGGGATGCAGAGAGGCATTTCCTTCTTTTACACTATTGCCTGACATGAAATGAGCATCATCAGTAGCTGAGAACACTGAACAACATCAGCGTTTCATCCAACTGGATGGGCAAAATACAGGAGATCTCTTACTTGCGCCGAGAACTTGATGTTTGATGTCTTGAGACGTTTCATCGATTCCTTCCCTTGACAGTATCGTTTGATAGGAGGATTTGGAAGCTTGTTTGCACTATCTTTCACCCGGAATAGCTCTGTTGAACGCAGTACACTTGCGTTTTATGAGGTCTCTCCAATGTTATGGCCTCTTTTTTGCTCCCTCGTCTTGCAATCAACAATGGCGACTCATAGGAAGGCCTCACAATCTTTGAAGTTCTGTTGCAAAATGCTCCATGCTGTCCATCTTAGCTTGCTTCAAGGCTGCCTTTTGTTTCAAAGAATTGGCCTTGGGTTTGGCAGCTAGAGAGGCTGAAATACATTGTCCCAGCAGGCGTTCCAGCGTGGTGGGCGCTGCCATAATTTCTCAGTCTTGTAGCATATTACGCACTGGGGGGTTACCTCTGTGTCACCCTTTTGGAGGGGACACAAATCAAATTCTAATATTATTCATCAAGATACTTCTGCTTTTTTGCACTCATTGTGAATGATTTTAGTTTGAAATTGGTACTGCAAATCTATGAAAAAAAATTTTGATATTAAAATTAAAATAAAATATAAATTTTAACATTAAATTAAATAAATTTTAAATTTCAAAATTAATTTTAATACAGAAAATGTAGGCCTAGTAGCGATAGAAAAAAAAAATATTAAAGCGATACTTTTGTTTTTTTATGTTTCATCACGATATTATTGCAAACGCTTTGTTAAGATAATTCCAAAAATAATTAGAGAAAATTTCCTACTTTTTTTCTCCGGGCTCGGCACCCCCTCTGCGAAATTACTCACGACCCTCGGTGCGTCGCCCCCCAGCGTAAAGAGCTAATGATTTAAATGTTTAATTTTCAAATATATTATATTTTCAGCATGCAGCAGAATTTCAATGCTACTAATTGGCTGGTATTATGAAGTTGGCTATGCTGCTATACTGGGAACCATCACGAATCTGTTGTTTAAAGTTCTCACGGTATGTGCATCCAAAAGAAAATGCCAGTTTGTTCACCTTTAAGTTTTTGCAGAATATCACTTTATTTGCAAGGTATGTATATCTACATGTTTATCTCACCTACAGGGTTTTCTCAAACGGACAGTTACTTTGTCCATCTGCCAGTCGTCAACTCAAAATTTCTGTGTTTCTACACACTCCAGAGAGGTACACGGATGGATGTCCCCCGTTTCTACTGCCACCTACATCTACCACGCCTGTGTGTAACCCACTTAGACACAAGTCACAAGAGAGGCAGCCATACTTAAATACTTTTGCCTCCACAAAGTTTCCCATCATTGCAGAGAGACATCATTATGTATATATACAGGTGCCCCACAGAAACCAGGAATTTGGTACAGTTTATTAAAACAAAACAATAAGCAAACTTAGATGTAGTTGTAAAAAACAAAGATACGACTTATTTGCTAAGTTATTGAGAGTAAAGATATGCAAAGATAAGACTCGAAAGATGCTCAAGATTCGGGTGTCTGTGGCAGCGGCATATAAAATATATATAATAGTATAGTATAAAGTAGTAGTAGGTAAGTAGTGAGTTGGTCGGGATGAGATCCACCTAAGGGACGTAGTCTCGGCTCCCACAGACTGCGCCCCGGGGAATGGTGTAGCCGTAACAGCGTGAGATATTCCGACGCGGCGGGTCGCGTTAGAGCGAGCTTGACCAAAAGGCGTCGAACCAGCGTTGACTATTCCTCCTGTCATGGGTTAATTGTACCTAAGAATCGAGCGGTGTGAGATTACGCGGAGTAACACGTCCCGGTCGGATACGCTCTTGGTGCGGAACCGGAGTCACTTCACCGACCGGACAAGCTCCGGATCGACACCGAGCGCGCACGACTGCCGAAGTACGGTAACGGCTAAAAGTAATTGGATCATTGGGAATAAGAGCGCGCGGCTTGAAGAGCGTGAGATGGGCGGAGCGAGCTGGATCGAATGAAAAAAAGACAAAAAGAACGAGCAGGGAAGGCGAGCGGAAATAGAAGCAATGGCGAGGTAATGTAGGTGGGCACAATCAGATCTTTGTGTGTGTTGGTCGAGTGAGGAAGGATGTGTGCAGCAAAAAATAGGCAAGACGAAGCGGACACAAGCAGACTGCGTAATGCGAAAATTAAAACAAGAGCTCGATTGTTCCGGTGCTCAGTCTTATTAGGTAAGGGCGAGCTCGGCCAGGACAAGGCTCGGCGAGTAGCCCACCACACACACACACACACACGACACCACGCACACAGAAAAAACTGACAAAGAAAGTATTGAACAATGGGAGGAGTTGAGCTGCGATCGGTACCTCGTTCTTGTGCACGACGCGCCACCAATACGTTTCTGGAGAAGCCGAATGATGTCATGGTGCATGAATGTTGATGTGTTTCCCTTGAGTTGAGGTGACATTCGACACTTCAAAGATGTCCACCAGTAAGTATACACCAGCGTAAGTATACGCCCACAATACGTATACACCAATACGTCCGACCAGCGCCGTCATCGCGCCCGCCGCGCGCGCCAACGCGGCCTGCACTGTACAAACACTCCCCGGCTCTGCGCTTCGTGGTCGAGAGACGAGAAGTACGTTCACCATCCGTGGGGAAGCCGCTGCTACCAGCGAGAGCCAAAAGTGTACATCGTTATGGTATAAACCATGATTGTTTCACGAGCGGCGTACGTGTCTGCTTGACACTGATCCAACGGTGGCGCCTGTTCAGGCCATTACGCACTGGTGCACGCTCTAAGTGGCGAGTGTCGCACAACTCTAGCTTAGCGTGGTATGGCGAGCGGGGAACACCGATATGTGTCAAATGAGTTGTGTTGAAAAAAGGAACGCGCTGCTTCCTTGACATATCACACTCGATCCCGCCCAAAACGTGTATGAGTGCTTATCGGCCTCATACACATGTGCAGCGGTGGGCATCGTTAGCGTGTTCCTGTGGTGTGAAAAACACCATCGTTGCGCCTTCTAAGAGGTATCATCGTATACTTTTAATGCAACGACGCAATTCTTCCCAGCTCACGGAGCTCGAGTCGATAATCCCACACGACCAGAGCACTGATGAACTCGTGGCACACGTCTGGGTCTTAGGCTCGCTTTCTGGAACGAGGGTCTGCGCTCCGTTAATCGCCGCGCGTTATCGTTCTCTGCAGTGGCACCGCACGCTCTGGCCTCTACCGAGGGCCCATCTCACAGCAGAAGCACACGGTGCGCTTCAGATTTACCTTCAGAATAATCAGACAAAAAGAAGAGATGGGACGAAATGAGAAAAAATATGTAGCAAACCTAGCTATGAAGATCATCGCAACGCACTCCCATGTTGTCTCGCGAGACAAAGGAAAAGGGATCTATCTACACGTATAATAATGGAATATCTGTCTTGGACCACTATCTGTTGGATGCAATGCTACAACAACCGCAAAACAATTATAATATATACTATATGATATATATATATATATATATAATAGTATATATATATATAATGTTGCGAATTCGCGCCCCGCCGGCGTGGCGAAACGGCCACGTGTACTCGAATCGCGGCACGTCGCCCACAGACGGACAATTCTGTCGTGACCCTCTCGGACTAACGCCTGGAGCCTGTCACGGTGGGCCTTTCGGCCTCACCACGATCGCGCAATCGGCCACCCGCGTGGGATAGGTTGCGTGCCAAACGACCTAGCTAAGTACCCACGGCGGATGGTAAACGGGCGATCGCACCTCGCCGCAGGTCGACTCCGGACGCGAGCCGCTGCGGCCCGTTCCGTACTATCGGATAACGAGCGTGTTTCGTCGACCTCGGCGGTTCAGATTAATTACCGGGCGTATAAGCCACTACGAACCCTTTACTGAAGCAGGATGGGAGGGTCAATAAGAAAAGACGAAGCGAAACGGGAAAACAGTTCACACAAAGACATTTATTCGCGACACACGGGAGCACATATATAACCAAACAGTCAAATGCCACATATATCAACCCAAACAAAAGCAACGACGACGCAGATTTACTACCGACTACGCGCACACACGGCAACACTTATACAGTTCTACTTTACAGACGGCGCCAACACACATTTACACCAAAGCAAAGGAAAGAAGCCACCCTCATAGACAAGGGGGAAGACGGGCGCCCGTGGGCCTTTATGGCGTTGGGACTTGGCAGGACGAACGCAGTTCCCACGAGACCGTGGCAGGTTACCTGCACCCTCGCGTGCGATGGTGGGCGAGCTCTCTCCGGCGCTCCTTGTACGAACGCGCAGGTCCGCGCGACACAGCTGCAGAGAGCGCCTCCAGTCCGCGTCCCCTCCGCGACGTCTGGACTCTCCACCGACTGCAAGCTCCAACGAGCGGTCGCTCTACGGACCGCTTCTCCGAGGACCCAGACGGGCAGAGGACCATGAAACGCTGACTGACACTGACACTCTCCACCGACCGTCCTGACCTGACCTCTTCTCCTCCTTTTTTTAGCGGCGCTCCGTTGCGCCCTTTTATTTCCCGGCACCCACCCCCTCCTTCGCGCACGCGGGAGGGGGGAGCATTCCACCAGCGAATGGGCGGGAGTTGAGTTCCAAACCGTCATTCTTTACCAGGAAACGGGGGAGTGATTCACCGATTCTTGTTTAACAGGGATATCGGCGGTGGGAGTTGAGTTCCAACCGTCATTCTTGTTTACCAGGAGAATCGGGGTGGAGTTGTTGTTTCCCCTTTGTGTTCCTGGAGATGTTGACGTGTTGCTGGATGGAGTGGTGAGGATTGCTGGTTGTTGAGAGAGTGTGGTTGTTGAGAAGCGGCGTTGTGGTTGGTGGTTGTTGTGATGGCGGTTGAGACGTGGTTGTTCAAATAAGATAGAAAACAAAAACCCTAACTCAAAGGATCGCAGCCCGAATGAATCACATACATTCCCTCTATACAATGGGTTGGGCTAACTACATGTACGTAATAGATATCTCACCTACGGGTCCTGAATGGTGGTTGCAATTTCCACAGCCGTAACAATATATATATAATTATATATATATATATATATATTAACTATAATATATATATATAATATACAGGTAGTCGTCGACTTACGACCGCAATTGGTTCTGACCAATCGGTCGTAAGTCGACTTGGTCGTAAGTCGAACAACGTATATTTTACATACCCAAAAATTAAAAAATTAAAAAATTTTTACATGCAAAAAAAAAAAACGTGGTCGTAAGTCGAAGGGACTACCTG
>CM068958.1:44718034-44729609 GCA_035128595.1 Eptatretus atami | reverse complement strand
GTCTGGTGTGTATGTCCTATTGTGTCTGCGGCTACTACCCTCAACTAACTCCAAACATGCTAATGGCATATCCGTACTATCTCGGTTAACATAATCAGTGTACCTGGGGAATATGTCTCTGTATGTAGTGCACTGAGACCATGGATCGGTTGAACAGTGCCGCCATCTCAAAACATAGATTGCCCATCATTGAGTGATATCGGCTGGGTCATTCGATCAAGGAAAGATCCCAGAGGCATTCAGAAGACTGGCGTTATGTGCTTCTCGGATCCTGAGAGAGAGGATATAAGAGGGCTGTGTGATAGCTGCACAGTTCTATTTTGGGCAGGACTCCAGTTATTCTGCTGTTCTGTGCAACAGTGATCAGTCCCTGGAAGAGGAGATTGTGGGTCCAACGCTGGACTTTGCCTCTCCATCAATCTGACAGATGACTTCATGCCGAGGGTGACAGACTTGGTCTTTCCTCTTAAATGTGTACTCGGCAGGTGTTTTCCATGCATAGATTTCATATTTTGGCTCCTCAGCATGTGCTGTATCGACGTTGACGGTGGGGTGTGCATGAACTCCAGTGGGAATGTTCCTCAGACGTGGATCACTACTGAACGGATTCCGTTCCTGTAAATACTGAAGAGCTGATAGTGTTCTTCCAGTCACGAGATTGTCTTGCCTTGGTCCATGTCTTCTTTCTGCTCTCCAGTGTTGTAGTTCACACCTGTGAGCTCCTGCATTGCCTGGTTTATTTCTGCACAGGCAGGCATTGATAGTAGCCATACAGCCTTTGTTCTCTGTCATTCTCGCCCTCGTCTGAGCCCCCCGCTGGTCTTCAACTTCTCATCAGAATTGTTCGATGATCAGGTCAGATGAAAGACCTGCCACAGGCGATCATTCGTCAAACCACATGGACCCTCATCAAAACGTTGATGGACACTTGGGATGTTGAGTGTTGAGGTTGGACATCTGCTGCAGATACACCCTCGCAGATTTGGCATACAGGTTGCGGCCCGAGGCTGCAGGTAAGGCAGCATTTCTGGATGGCCTGTAGATGTAGTGCCCAGTTCCAGTGCGCTCTGCGGATGTAATTTGCGTAGAATGTCTAGCATGTCCATATACTGAACCCAGAGCGCTGATGTTCTAGAAGATATCTTTGCAGACTCGGCATGCTTCTGAAGGTGGTCTTTGATTCGTTTCAAGACGTCAGACTTGCATACTTCTTCCACAGACAGTGTCCAGCCATCAGCTTCTCATAGAGGGTACAAGCTTCGTTGAAGTCTGGATTATTGCTTTAGATCTGTATGCTGGTCATGTAGAGGCCTTGCAGCTGCTTCGGCTAAGTCCGGATCTTCATTCCCATTGCGTCTGATGTTTCAGGTAGGCCATGGTAGAGGCACATTGAGCACATTTGTCAACAGCAGGCATTGAGGGCTGCATCAACAATTAGGTGTGCGCGAACTGCACAGGCAATGGCTTGCCACTAACATATGAATCACTGCATTGGGGGCATATAAACTCCATCAGTTCTTGAAAGCCGGATGGCACCCATCAGGTGTCCAATACATCCGAGGAACTCATCTCTGCATGGAAGCCGCCCAAGCGTAGGACAATCCTTTCAGATCACTTCATAGGCTCCGAGTTGATAATAGAGGGCCTTCCACCAGAGGGGCTGATCAAACGTGATTACTCGGAGTGACACGTGGCGTCGTGCATGTTCCGACTGAAACATCAGGGTCGAGTATATGCGTGTGCTGTCCACTAATGTCCTGTAATCTGGAAATATATAGTATGTTTGGCCTGGGGATACATGTTCTTATATGACAAAACTTTCTCAAGTCAAAATATTTTTTAGGGAAAAAATATTGACATTTTTTGGACAAAAAAGCTATATTTTTATTTTACCTCAATGCATTTACTTTTTTATATATTATTCTTGTATATCAATATACTGACCATAAATAGAAACAATTATACACGAAAACATATATTTTACATTTTAAATATCAATCTTTACATATTTTCTCATTTTCCCCGAAGCCGGGTGGCGGCCATATTGGATTTCATGATTTCAGGACTTTCCCCCAGGAGGATCCCTTAGGACTTTTTTTTTTGTCACTGAGGACATATCCAGGAATCAAAATCTGTTGAGTTTTGCTTTTGTTGGCAATTTGTGTGAGGTTGACCAAATATATTTCTGCTAAAATGCCTGTACTACTGGTGGACATGGATGACCAAAATATATGTAACAGAAAAAGTAAATACCTATGGACTTTTTTTTTAATGCCATGAACAAACTTTGATGCATCACGGGGTGATGAAGGTCCTGGTCAAGTTTATATTATATTATATATATATATATATTATCAAATATAAATATAAAAATAAAAATTTATACACATATAAATATAAAAATCTAAATCTAAATATATATACTGTATAAAAAAATCATATATATATATTTTTTTTTTGTAATTTTTTATATATATTATTTAGATATTTATATTTATATATTTATATTAATATTTCGATATATATTATATATTATATATATATATATATATACAGGGGGCTGCAAAAGTAGGTATACAGTAAGGATTATACCAGTATTATAATAGTGGTGCTAGATTTCATTTAATATTAGAATTCATTTAATTCATTAAAATCATTATTACCATTTTTAATTATTTTTATTTGTAATTTTTTCTATAATACATCTTTGTTTTTTTTCTTTGTTTTGTGCGCATGTTTTGTTTTTCATTACTGTTTACCTATTTTGCAGCCCCTGTATGTAATATATTAATTTTTGAAAGAAGAAGACGCTTCCAACCAAAAGTAAAAAAGCAGATAGACTCCGCTAATTTGAGCAAAAAAGCAAGAGCAGACCGGTCTCAAGCAACGTTTCACCAGCTTTACAGCCGGCTTCCTCAGGCAGGTCTATTGTGCCTGACGAAGCACTCTTTAATGAGAAAGCAGACAGAGACGGACAAACAGGGACGGGGCAATGATGAGAGGTAAGGGAGAATGCAAAGGGTGGACAATATGGATACATCAGCAAAATTGTGTTTAATCAGAAATAAAACACAAACACACACACACACACACACAACAGCCACATCCTTCAAGGTAAAACTCGATACTCGGGTACAGATACAGCTTTGTGCGGGTCTTAACATGGGCTATGTGTGCGAGGCTTCAGAGCCGTTTTGAGGCCACAAATTGATGCCAAAGTGACAAAAACAGTGCAGCAATTTTTGCAAACAGGATGACCAATTGGTCTTAAATTGAAAAAGGCTGGATTTTTTTTTAGTGACATAGATAACTTTTAAAGTCTATGAATGAACTTAAATTAATAGATTAAACTTGAACTATTTCCATTCACTGGTGACGAACAATTTACTTGCTTTCCCATCACTGGGATGGGTACTTTTGCTAGGTATACATTATAATAACCAATAAACAACAAAGCAAGAAAAGCCAAACATTTCAACTTCACCAATGTCTACTGTTACTTTACCATATATGTTATATATGTGTATATATTATATATATATATATATTATTATTATATATATATATATATACGGTAGTCTTCGACTTTACGACCACGTTTTTTTTTTTTTGCATGTAAAAATTTTTTTTTATTTTTTAATTTTTTGGGTATGTAAAATATACGTTGTTCGACTTACGACCAAGTCGACTTACGACCGTTTGGTCAGAACCAATTGCGGTCCGTAAGTCGACGACTACCTGTATATTATATATATATATATATATATATATATATATATATATATATATTGTTACGGCTGTGGAAATTAGCAAACCACCATTCAGGACCCGTAGGTGAGATATCTATTACGTACATGTGTAGTTAGCCCAACCCATTGTATAGAGGGAATGTATGTGATTCATTCGGGCTGCGATCCTTTGAGTTAGGCGTTTTGTTTTTCTATCTTTATTTTGAACCAACCACGTCTCAACCGCCATCACCACAACCACCACGCACAACGCCGCTTCTCAACAACCACACCTGCCTCTCAACAACCACTGCCATCCTCACCACTCCACCAGCAACCGTCAACATCTCCAGGAACACAAAAGGGGACACACAACTCCCACCCCGATTTCCCTGGTAAACAAGAATGACGGTTGGAACTCAACTCCCACCCCGATATCCCTGGTAAAACAAGAATACGGTTGGAATCACTCCCCCCGATTTCCTGGTAACAAGAATGACGGTTGGAACTCAACTCCCGCCCCGATTCTCTGGTGGATGCTCCCCCCTCGCGTGCGCGAAGGGAGGGGTGGGGTGCCGGGGAAATAAAAGGGCGCACGGAGGCGCCGCTAAAAAAGGAGGAGAAGAGGTCAGGTCAGGACGGTCGGTGAGAGTGTCACAGTGTCAGTCAGGCGGTTCATGGTCTCTGCCCGTCTGGGTCTCGAGAAGCGGTCCGTAGAGCGACCCGCTCGTTGGAGCTTGCAGTCGGTGGAGAGTCCAGACGTCGCGGAGGGGACGCGGACTGGAGGCGCTGCTCTGCCAGCTGTGTCGGCGCGGACCTGCGCGTTCGTAAAGGAGCGCCGGAGAGAGTTCGCCACCATCGCACCGCGAGGGTGCAGGTAACCTGCACGGTCTCGTGGGACGTTCGTCCTGCCAAGTCCCACGCCATAAAGGCCCACGGCCGTCTTCCCCTTTGTCTATGAGGGTGGCTTCTTTCTTTGCTTTGGTGTAAATGTGTGTTGGCGCCGTCTGTAAAGTGAAATGTATAAGTGTTGCGTGTGTGCGCGTGTCGGTAGTAAATCTGCGTCGTCGTTGCTTTTGTTTGGGTTGATATATGTGCATTTTGACTGTTTGGCTGTATATATGTGCTCCCCGTGTGTCGCGAAATAAATGTGTTTGTGTGACTGTTTTCCCGTTTCGCTTCGTCTTTTTTATTGACCCTCCATCCTGCTTCATGTAAAGGGTTCGTAGTGGGCTTAATACGCCGGTAATTAATCTGAACCGCCGAGGTCGACGATAACCGCTCGTTATCCGATAGTACGGAACGGGCCGCCCAAGCGGCTCGCGTCCGGAGTCGACCTGCGGCGAGGTGCGATCGCCCGGTTTACCATCCGCGTGGGTACTTAGGTAGGTCGAGTTTGGCGAACAACCTATCCCACGCGGGTGGCCGATTGGCGCGATCGTGGGTGAGGCGAAAGGCCACCCGTGACTAGCTCCCGGCGTTAGTCCGAGAGGGTCACACAGAATTGTCGTCTGGTGGGCGACGTGCGCCGATTCGAGTCACGTGGCCGTTCGCAACGCCGGCGGGCGCGAATTCGCAACAATATATATATATTATATTCTATATATTATATATTAATATATATATATATATAATATATGTTGTTGCGGTTGTTGGTACCGCATGCATCAACAGATAGTGGTCCCAAGACAGTTATTCCATTATTATACGTGTAGATAGTCCCTTTCCTTTTGTCTCGCGAGACAACAAGGGAGTGCGTTGCGATGATCTCATAGCTAGGTTTGCTTACATCATTTTTTTCTTCATTTCGTCCCTACTCTTCTTTTTGGTCTGATTATTCCTGAGGTAAATCTGAGCCACGTGTGCCTTCGCTGTGAGATGGGCCCTCGTAGAGGCCAGAGCGTGCGGTGCGTGCAAGGAAACGATAACGCGCGGCATTAACGGCGCAGAGCCCTCGTTCCAAAGCGAGCCCTAAACCCAACGTGTGCCACGAGTCATACAGTGCTCCTGCAGTGTGGGATTATCGACTCGAGCTTCCGATGATCTGGGGAAGATTGCCGTTGCATTAAAAAGGTATACGAATGAATACCTCTTAAGAGGCTGCACGAATGTGTTTTTCACAACACAGGGAAACACAGCTAGCACGATGCCACGCTGTACAAATGTGTACTGAGCCGATAAAGGCGACTTCATGCCCGTTGGGCGGGATACGAGTGTGCGAAGTAAGAAGCAGCGCGTTCCTTTTCAACAAATTTTGACACATATCGGTGTTCACCGCGGCACACCTAGCAGAGTTGTGCGAACTCGAGCGCTGGCCACGTGCGTAATGGCCGAACCGCGCGCACCGTATGGATGTGCTCAAAGGCAGACACGTACGCCGCTCGTGAAACATGCATGGATTTATCCATAACGATGTACCTTCGGCTCTCGCTGGTAGCAGCGGATTCCCCACGGATGGTGAACGTCTTCTCGTCTCTACGGCAGCGAAGCTGCGAATGAGCCGGGGAGTGTTGTACAGTGCAGGCCGCGTTGGCGCGCGCGGAGCGGGCGCGATGATCGGCGCTGGTCGGACGTATTGGTGTATACGTATTGGTGGCGTATACTTACCTGGTGTATACTTACCTGGTGGACATCTTTGAAGTGCTGAATGCCATCAACCTCAAACTCCAAGGGAAAACATCAACATAATCATGCACCATGACATCATTCGGCCTTCATCCCAGAAACGTATTGGTGGCGCGTCGTGCACCAAAGAACGAAGGTACCGAGATCGCAGCTCAACTCCTCTCCATTCTTGTTCCAATACTTTCTCTTTGTCAGTTTTTCTGTGTGTGTGTGTGTGTGTGTGTGTGTGTGTGTGTGTGTGTGTGTGTGTGTGTGTGGTGTGTGTTCCTGCGCTGGCTGCTTAAGTAAGACTTCAGAAGATCGTTATTGTATTATTTTCGCATTACGTCTGCTCTGTGTCCGCTTTTGTAAGTTGCCTATTTATTTGCTGCACACACCTCTCTCCCCTATCTCTGCACAACACACCCAAAAGATCTGATTCGTGCCAGTACCATTCCTCGCCATTGTTAATAAATTATTATTCGAAATGTTCTGCTCGTTTTGTCTTTTTTCCATTGATCCAGCATGGTCCGAATCTAGTTTAGCGCGGACTTTATTCCAATGATCCATTACTTTTAGCCGGTACGTACTTGGCAGTGTCGCTCGGTGCATCGATCCGTAAAAGTGATCCGGTCCGGTAGAGTGATCCGGTTCGGACAAGGCGTATCGAGGGAGTGTTCTCCGGTAATTCAACCACGTGATTAATTAGGTAACCAATTAACCCATGGACAGGAGGAACCTAGGTCACGTGGTTGAGTTATTGGCGTCCACAGTGGTTAAGCGACCCGCCGCGTCACGGAATTATCCGTGTGTGACGGCCTACAATTCCGGGGAGTCTGGTGGGAGCCGACGATAGCTCCCCCCCCTTGTGGTCTTCTCACCCGACCAACAAATACTATATATTATATATATATATATATATTGGTGCCCCAAAAACAGGGAATTTGGAGATTTTTGAGATTTATTTGCAGTATTTTTACCATATCAATAAACTAACATAATAAAAGTGTATCTTTGTTTTACACTACATCTAAGTTTGCTTTGTTTTTGTTTTAAAAAACTGTACCAAATTTCCTGGTTTTCTGTGGGGCACCCTGTATATATACATATATGATGTCTCTCTGCAATGATGGGAAAACTTTGTGGAGCAAAAGTATTTAAGTATGGCTGCCTCTCTTGCTGACTTGTGTCTAAGGGGGGTTACACACAGGCGTGGTAGATGTAGGTGGCACGTAGAACAGGGGGACTCCATTCCGTGTACTCTCTGGCAGTGTGTAGAAAACACAGGATTTGAGTTGAACGACTGCAGATGGACAGTAACTGGTCCGTTTGAGAAACCCTGTAGGTGAGATAAACATGTAGATTATTACATACCTTGCAAATAAAGTGATAATTCTGCAAAAACTTAAAGGTGAACAAAACTGGCATTTTCTTTTGGATGCAACATACCGTGAGAACTTTAAACAACAGATCGCTGATGTTCCCAGTATAGCAGCATAGCCAATCATAAATACCAGCCAATTAGTAGCATTTTGAAATTCTGCCTCATGATGAAAATATATATATTTGAAAAATTAAACATTTAAATCATTAGCTCTTTACCTGGGGGGCGCGCCCAGAGGGGTCGTGAGTAATTTCCAGAGGGGGTGCGAGCCCGGAGGAAAAAAGTAGGAATTTCTTCTAATTTTTTTTGGAATTATCTTAACAAGCGTTTGCATAATATCGTGATGAACATAAAAAAACAAAAGTATCGCCTTTAATTTTTTTTTTTCTATTCGCTACTAGGCCTACATTTTCTGTATTAAAATTAATTTTGAAATTTAAAATTTATTTAATTTAATGTTAAAATTTATATTTTATTTTAATTTTATATCAAAAATTTTTTTTCATAGATTTGCAGTAACCAATTTCAAACTAAATCATTCACAATGAGTGCAAAAAAGCAGAAGTATCTTGATGAATATATTCGATTTGGATTTGTGTCCTCCAAAAGGGTGACACAGAGGTACCCCAGTGCGTAATATGCTACAAGACTGAGAAATTATGGCATGCGCCACACGCTTGGAAGCCGCTTGAGGACAATGTATCAGCCTGCTCTAGCTGCCAAACCCAAGGCATTCTTTGAAACAAAAAGGCAGTCCTTGAAGCAAGCTAAGATGGACAGCAGTGGAGATTTTTGCAACAGACTTCAAAGTTGTTGAGGCTTCCTATGAGATCGCCATGTTGATTGAAAGCGCAAAAAGAGCCTAACATTGGAGAAGACTCTCATAAAACCAAGTGTACTGCGTTCAACAGAGCTCATTCTGGGGAAGAAGTGCAACAATGCTTTCCCAAATTCTCTATCAAACGATACTGCAAGGGAAGGATCGATGAAATGTCTCAAGACATCAAATCAAGTTCTCGACCAAGTAGAGATTCTCCTGTATTTGCCATCCAGTTGGAAAACGACTGAATGTTTTCAGTGTTCTCAGCTACTGATGTATGCTCATTTCATGTCAGGCAATAGTGTAAGAGGAATGCTCTCTGCCATCCATGGAAAGTTTACACACAACAACAGATATTTTAAAAGTGGTATCAAACTTCTTCCAGGAAAATCAACTTTTGTGAGACTCGCTGGTAGGGGGTGTACTGATGGATCTCCGGCATGCGTTGGTTTGCAATCTGGTTTCATAACAAGAGTGAAAGAAAAAAGTCCATCTGCTATAAGTACGCACTGTATCCTTCATCGTGAAGCCTCAGCACCAGAATCTACCTGCTGAAATGAGGGATGTCATGACCTGGCTATCAAGGTAGTCAACTTCATCAAAGCTGGAGCCTTAACAGTCGTCTCTTCAAACAGCTGTGTGTGGATATGGATTCTGAACATGAAGCTTGCTTTTCCACACAAACGTACAATGGCTTTCGAAGGGAAACATGCTTGGCCGGCTTTATGAACTATGACAAGAAGTGGCAACATTCTCTTGATTCGCAGAGAAAGCAGATCTCCATGACAAGTTCAGTCTGAAGGATTTTTTCTATCTCTAGCTTACCTGGTGGACATCCTTTGAAGTGCTGAATGCCATCAACCTCAAACTCCAAGGGAAAAACATCAACATAATCATGCACCATGACATCATTCGAGCCTTCATGGCCAAACTCGACCTCTGGAATGTCGATTCAGGATGGAAAACAGCCAGTTTTGCTAACTTGGATTCTCCTCTCATTCACAGTTACCTTGATTCTGAGTTAAAGAAACAAAATAATTACTCATCTGCTGAATTGAAAGAGAATTCATCAGATACTTTCGGATATCAGATGAGAAGCGCGAAGCCTAGAAATTCATTAGGAACCCATTTCAATGTGATAGCTGATATTTCAGACGAAGTGCAAGAGGAGTTTCTTGAGTTAAAGTTCAACTCCTGGCTGAAGAAGATTTCAAAAAACTGGATCTAGAGACGTTCTGGGTCACGTACCTTCCTGTTTTACTTTTGATCTCACTCAAGCTCTTCGGATTCTGACAATGTTTGGATCAACGTATCTTTGTGAAGCTGCATTTTCCACGCTCGTTTGCTGTCAAGACCAAGTACAGAAACAAGCTGAACATTGAAGGGGACTTGCGTTGTGCTCTCTCTGGCATTGGACCACGCATTCAAGATCTGGTAGCTAAGAAGCAATTCAAGTTCTCATTAAATATGCTGTGTATATGAGTGGTGCTTCTACGAATATTTGTTCAATAAAAAGACTAAAAACACACATTTTTCAGTTTTTCCTTTATAATTCATGAGGGATTTTAATCATTTGATTGAAAATGTGAGGGGGGGCAATGGAGGCATGAGGGGGGAGCTAACTAGAGGGGGCATGGTGGTAAAAAAAGTTAAGAACCACTGATCTTAAATAATTGAAGAAAAAATTAATAATTGAAATTTTAAAAATTGAAAATGAAACAATTAAAAATTGAAAAAAAATATATTGAAAATTGAAAATGTATTAATTGATAATGGAAA
Source organism: Eptatretus atami (assembly GCA_035128595.1). Taxonomy (NCBI): domain Eukaryota; kingdom Metazoa; phylum Chordata; class Myxini; order Myxiniformes; family Myxinidae; genus Eptatretus; species Eptatretus atami. The sequence goes on along the minus strand of CM068958.1, from coordinate 44,719,294 downwards.
AAATGAGAAAAACAAATTAAATAATCGAAAAAATAAATAATTGGAAATTGGAAAGAATTAATTGAAACTTAAATAATGGAAAATTCTTCTTCAAATAGTCTGCCTGCCAAGGGCCAAAAAACAAAAACGTTTTTGAACGGCATTTTTGTTAATGGCCGCATCAATGTTTAAAATGTGCCTCGGGGTATGACATCATCACCTGGGGGGGGGGGGGTGGATTTTTGTATTTAAAGGTCATTTGGGGGCTTATTTTAGAAGCAACACCATATTAGTGCAGATTTAATGCATAAATAGCCTTAAAACTGTCTATATCGAGAGAGAGAGATGGCTATGAAAGGTATTTTGTTTATTTTAAAAGAATCAAAAAATGAATTTGGTTCAAAGGTCAAGTGTCAAAAGTCACAGCCCAATGGTCAAAGGTCAAATATAAGATATTTCACGATAAACTGATGAGTACTTGAATTTTTGTTTTTCAAATGACTCAATTTCACTCATTTTACTTAATATCAAGAATAAAATATATACAAAAGAATTTTGGATCGTTTTTAGAAAATATTCATTTCAACTTTTCAAAACTATAATTTTGCACAGTATTTTCAAAACAGCACTTGTGTATTTTAACAGTACCAGTGAATACTCAATAATATCAAGATATTCCACAGTTTACCATCGAATAAACTGTCAATCTACAGCGGCCGCTAAGGTCATTGGATTTGCACACCCATCTGCATCACACGCACACTCGTACATGCAAATCTGGCTTGCATGATCACACCTGCATCTCACTGTGCTGCATTTGGTTTTACATCAACAGGATGTTCGTTTGATGCAGGCCTTTGCGACGGCTAGCAATCTCGTCCAAACAACTTCAAGACCTTTCTGTTCTTCGTTCCATCCATCAGTCTCAGTTGCAGATCCAACTTCCATTTCCGCTCTGTCTGCCAGCAGCCATATCTTTTCTTGGTAGTTCGATCTTGCCAAGTGAAGCTCTTGGTAATCTCATTCGTGGAAGCCATTCCAACTTTTTCCTGACCTTGGTGAATAGAGTGTACCTCAATTCATCCACACTTGGACTTTCCAGGTGTTCACCACCATACAGCTTACACACAAAAATTTCTGGACCTGAGAGGTCATCGTGTAAATGTCTTTGAAATGACAAATTCCAACTTATCTCCAGGATACATCAATAGTTTTTAGATCCTCATGGAGGATCTCCAAGTCTTACTCACGTTGTTGTTCTTGTGGACTTTTTTGTTTCAC
>CM068958.1:44670150-44680570 GCA_035128595.1 Eptatretus atami | reverse complement strand
CAGCCGGATTCAAAAACCCGACTCGGCGTCCAAACTGTTAGCCGGTATTTCCATAGGCAGGGCGATTCATCGATTTACAATGTGCCGTTCCCTCGGAATGGACGTTAAACTTTGGAGTTTCCCGTCTGGGCCGAGGAGTTTTCCGTTTTTGGTTAAAGACCCCACTTGTTGTTTCGCAAAGAGCAGGTGAACTATTGCTGGCACCATTTATCAAATTTAAATCCTGCCATACTACACCGGGAAGGCAATGGGGAACCACCCAGTATAACTCCGCTCCTGAGAGGGAAGGGAGAGGGAGAGAGAGAGAGAGATTAGTGAATTGTTGAGAAATTAAGAATAAGCGGCTTGCATCGCCACAGTGTACCAAGTTTTTATATCCTTTCATTCAAAGATGATAGAGCTCATGTCAACCCTGTCGCAAATGGTAAGTTTGTCTCATTTGCTGTTCATTCATGTAGCTGTTATGTACAAGTTCCTCGTGTGAAGCATCAGTGGAAGCTATCCAATTAACATAACATCTATATTGCATCGATTACCTGAACGATATTGAGCAAGCAATCGAGTCTGAGTGCGGATCTGATGAGCAGTGTGTCCAGTAATTGACATCCAGCCAGCTTGTTAACCATCAGTCTATCATGAGTCCCTGCAATGCAGAGAACAGAGACACACACAAGAATGAGCAAACCAACAAATCAAGAAGATTTATGGCTGAAATAAGAATAGACACTTCGAATTATCATATTAATCTGGGATTGGAGTTGTGAGAAAACCTTTACCCCAATGGTACCTCAAGACACCGGATGTGGAATCCCACAGGTACGTCACTCTCCCATTGGTGGCACATTGATGAACTTCGTTATACAAAGTCTACATTCCCTTTCAAAATGTTCACCTTTTGGTGCCTTCGACCTCCACCTGTGTTAAAGATGCAGTGATCTGCGATTATATTCAGAATAAAATCTGTTGCTGTAGGTTCCTCTGCTGGTAGGTGCAGTTTCACAGCAAATATTCACCACTGAGAACCAAGCGAGCTTTCAAAAAGCCCTCCAGATAAAGTTGTGAAAGGCATGGATCAGGGCTGGGTAATAAAAAGTATTTCAGAAGACCTTTGATATCCCTTGGAGTAAGTCAAGACAATCATAAGAGTGGACAGGAGAATGGTAACCACCAAGACCCTGCCTAGATCAGTCCATGCCTCCAAATGGATGAACCAATGCATGGAGGAGACTGAACAGAGAGGCCACCAAGGGCCAGTGGCAACTTTGAAGAGCTACATCTGTTTTATGGCAAAGGACTTGGTCACTGTGTGCACGTGACAACAATATCCAATACTACACAATCGGGCCTGAACGGAGCGTGCAAGAAGGCAGCCATTCTTCAAAAATGCCCCACTTGAGTCGTAAGGTATTGCCAAAACACCACTCTGGATATATTGAAGCCATGTGGCCAAAACGTTTTGTGGGTCTATGAACCCAGAGGAACTTTTTGGCCCACTGCAAAAACATTACGCTTTGTGGCCAAGCTTCAAACACAGCACATCACGCCAAAGAAACCACCATCCCAACTGTGAGAAGCAAGTTGTAGTGTCAGCATCATGTTATGGGGAGTTTTTCATCAGTAGGGACTGGCACTTGCAGGTAAAGAAAGGAAAATGGATTGGGCGCAAAAACTCAAAACAATCCGAGAGAAAACCTGCTGCCCTCTGCACCGAAAGCAAGAAAATTGGGACGGAAGGTTATGTGCTTCAGCATGACAAATACCTGAAGCACACAGAAAGCTTCACTGGATGGCTCTAAAGAACAAAAAGCTCATTGCCCTAGTGGCCTAGTTCAGAGTCCTGACCTAAATCCAATCGAAAATCTGCTGGCATGACTAATAGATTACTGTCCATAAACGATCCTAGAACATGACTGACTTGAACAGTTTTGTTTCTGAAGAATGGGCAAATAAATGCCCAATCAAGGTGTGCTAAATAGAAAAAACAAAATTGACTGATCAGACAATCGTATTGAAAAATTTTCCATTTTGCAAGTAACGAAAACACAGAAAGGGTGAAAACAGAACCCCTCCACTTCGGTGGACGGACGTAAAATGTCTGATTCAATGCCAATTCTAATTCCAGGCACAAGAGCAAACACAAAGGTGTAAAATGAAATGGGTTAACGACTTTCTATCAGTCACTACAGATTATGTCGTGGCCCCTTGCTCCTGCTGTCCTTGCGATTCTCTCCTCGCCTGACCACCCCAGGTCATACATACTTCGAGGAGAACCCTTCATCTGCTCGACCCTCCCCAAGTTGAGGTTACCCACTTATCTTTTCGATATAACCGATTCTTTCAAGATTTTGTTTTGAAACTTTCCAAAAGTATTGAAAATTCGGGGGAAGAGTGCGATTGAAATCGTCTATGGAAACAGTTTAAACGATACAGAGAAACAGAGAAACCACATGTTAGGGAGGATGCTGAAAGATTCGGATTTTTGGGAGTTTCAGGATGGGTGGATTACTCGGAACAATGTGCTTCCTGGAGGAGCCTGGGAGGCTTTGGAGAGCTGAAGAGGAGGGACCAGACTGGCAGAAGCAGTAAAAAAGAAAAGGAAAAAAAAGGCCATCAACCTCTCTGCGATAGAATCAGCAGCAGGCCTTGTGCTTCGGCCTTCGTGGGAGATGCCCAATGATGTGAGAGCTTAGCTCTGCAGAACCCAGGAGAGACTAAAATGTGTTCTGACGAGTCAAGCATAGAAAGAGCACTCTCCCCCTAACGCTATGATAAGCTCCTTATCGCTGTGTCATTCTGACTTTTCGTGGAACACTGGGAATTATGGAGGATTCATCGACTTTGGCTAGCTTTGGTGGCTAGCTTGCATAACGGTGCCCAGAGTGTCATACTGAAGTTGAACCTAGAAGTCATAAGAGACGAACATCTTCAAGTGCAGTCCATAGAATAGATATGGTGGTTCCTTTAACGATTCTTGGGAATGACAGTAAGACTGAGATTTACCACAATTTGAAAGACATTTGCATATATCAAGACCAGCGTAGAAGCAAGAGAGTGTTCACAGCTGCAGTCGCTGTGTTGGGATGGAGCGTATATGACAACACACTGTTGACATCTGCAAAAGACAATGAGCAAGTTTTCCACCGAGTTTGAGAGTCATCTGTGTACATTGCGGAACAAGACCAGCCAAATGTGCCTTGAGAAGACACCAGCCTCCACACAAGGCAGAAAAGATGGAGAGGTTCCATTCAGACTCCTGAATGGAAAAAGAAAATCAGAAGGCCAAATGAACGTGCCTATACATCCAGCAGTGAGCAAACAAAGCAGTGCAGGATGTCAGACTGTCGAATGCACAGAATGTACAGGGAGACTGTCGGACTGATCTCATATTTGAGATTTTGGTTTCCAACCTTTGCTGAGTGAAAAGTAGCACGTTCAAGTTGATAGAGGAATCAGGGACATGAAATCCAAAATTGATGGTCAAAGACAATGTTTGAAAAGAGGAAATACTTGACAGCATAGCACGGGATGGTTCCAGGACTCGTTCTTGCAATTGAAAGCAGCTACTGCCCCTGCTATGTCGCGCCGAATGTGCAATGAGACAGGCATTTCCCGCGCGCCCAGGCAGGCCTGGCGGGTGGGCAGGACCAATAGGAGAGCACGATTCAGGTGACTTTGGTCATTTGGTCGTCCCCCACCTTCGCCCGGGGCTTATTAAAAAGGCGGATCGCAAATCCACGCCCTCTCTCTCTCTCCTTCACCCACTTCTCCGCCGCTCTCGCCCACTCTCTGCATCTCTGCTCCGCCTCTCTTCACTGCACCTCGTGTATATCCTGTCGCTGCCATCTACACTCCGGTCGTGTTGACAGACGTTCTTCTGGACCATGTGCGGAGCACACGTTCCACGACCCCGCAAAGTTGTATAAGCAATATGATTAGTGGAGTGCCCCCAAAGTGTACTGGGTCGCGCGGTCGGCGACCGCGCAGTATTCGGAGCGCTGTTAGTACTCATCTGCCTCTCCTTCCTTTCTGGCGATCTAATCTTCATGTGGTGTGTCGTGTGTGTGGTGTGTATGTGTGTGTGTGTGATGTGATGGTGCCTGTCAAGCAAAAGTTAGATTGTAGAAAATATGTGTCTGCTTTGTAAGTTGCTTGCCTTTTTGTGAGCAGCCAACGAATTCCTTGCTATCGCCTGCTGTCATCATAAAAACCCATTCACTGTGCCACATCAGCCTTTGCTCGCTGATTGTAAATAAAACCTTTGGTAAGAAATTGCCGCAGCTCCTTTTCGTCTTTTCCTTCATTGGTCCAGCATGGTTCCGTATCCCAGCCAGCCAGACGTTATCCCCCATACGATCTGTTTTCTCGCCCGGTAGTCTTGCAGTTATGCTCGGCATTGCATCTGTATGGATCGTGATCCGGTTTGAAACAAGGCTGACGACGCGGCGTGTCCCCCGCGTAATTAGATCATACATGACCTTTTTGTAACCGGTTTCCATAGACGAGGACCCTAAGTCACGTGGTTGAGGATTGGTGTTCATGTCATTAGCCAACCCCGCCATGTACGGATTACCGTGTGCGACGGCCTGCAATTCCGCGAGAGTCTTGGGAACCCGAGGTAAGCTCCCTCCCCACCCCTTGTGGTCTTCTCGCCCCGACCACCAGATCTCGCAAACTATATACTATATCATATATATTGGAGCAGAATTATGTGAATACTGTATGTCTGGATGTATGGATGTATGTATATTCGCTTTCACCATTGGTTGGACAGCTGACCTTGACATCACGCATCAATGTAACCTGAAATACTAACTGAAAGCCCAGAGGACCCAAAAACCAAAAGACCCCGAACCCCAAAGACCCAACCAAAGACCTAAAGATCAAAAGAGCCCCAAAGACACCAAAGACTTACACTGTCATTAAAAGCTAGATAATGGTAAATCAAACATAGTAATGTTTCCTGCAAAATGAACAATTAAATGGAAGTTACACGTTATAAGTTCGTGTTGCAACGATCGGTAAATTGTAATATAAAACTGCTTGCTGGTAATGAGCCAATTTTGATTGTAGATGCAAATATTTGTACTGTAAACTCCTGGAAGCTTCGTGGAAGGTGTGACACATTCTCAGACGAAACTTCCATGATGGACGAGGAATTTGCATTTGCTGAATGCACGAATTGTTCCTGTAGATACTATATAACCGTGAGAGGGCAGTATAGAGACGGGTGGTAATGTTAAGAGCTGCGTGTTTTCCAATCGTCCCGTGGGCTCGATTAATTGTGATGCAACGAGGTGTTCATGTCCAGTGCAGTTTAAACATGTGGAGCCGATCGTAATAAGTTGTTTACTAAACTCATTAAGATTGCGTACAGAAAGAATTCCTTTGAGCTCTTCAAATCAAACCTGGAGGGGCCATCGTATGAGAGACACCACGAGGGAATCGAAGTTTGAAAACACCCGAAGACGAGGGTGACACACTGTGAGTTGTGCCGGCAGACTGGACACCGGGCGGCAGGAAACATACTACCTCGCGGGAATCGCAGTTGGACATTGCATGTATGATGACTCCTCATGGTACTTTGTATCTGTTTGAAGCAAGTTTTCAAAAACGTTACGCTGTTCATGTGGTCATTGTAAAATAGGCACCAGAAGTCACAAGACACCAAACTGCAAAGACCCGTATTTGAGTGGTAGCGTACCTGTACATTCATCCAGTCTCGTGAAGCTCATAAGCTTGGATGTATCCTTAGAGGACACGTGTGAGTCCAGCACCCAAACAACATACGCTACACCAAAAGGGAAAGAACCCCCGAAGGTGTGCGTATTACTCCCACCTCGACACAACCGAAGACTCCAAAGACCCAACAGACCCCAAAACCCAAAAGACCCTAAGACCCATAACTACCCCAAAACGTGAAAACCCAAACTACCCAAAGAACGAAAGACCCAAAACCTCCAAAGACCTAAAAACCCTGAAGACATAAAAGACCATGAAGACCAAAAGAAGCCGAAGACCCAAAAGACCTGACCCGAAAGACCAAAGGGCATCACAAATGACCCGAGGCACAAAAGACCCAAAGACCGAAAAGTGAACCAGGGCATCCAAAAGACCTTAAAAAGTTGAGGACCTACCTAAAACTCGAGAAACCAAAAACCACAATGAGGACTATCATGGACCCATTGAAAATCTGCACAAATTTAAAATGTGACTCCAGCGTCCATAAACCGCCCCCCCACCCCAACCCACAACACAATCCCATGTCCTTAACCCCCCCCTTCCACCTACACCCAAAACTGTGCTCCCTTTCCCTTTCTCAAAACTCAAACCCCTCGATCCCAACTCTGTCCCCTCAGCCCACCCTCCCCCAAGCCAACTCTTCTCCCCTCCCCCTTTCTTTCTTCAACGTCCTCACTGCCCAAAACCCCTAAGACTCATCCCCCTTCCAACCCAATCCACCGCCCCCCCCCTCCATCCCCCATACCCACGTCTCAATCTCCTCTTCCAATTCAGCACTCCACCCCCAACTCTCTTGTCTTCACTTCCCATTTCTTCTGTTTTTAACAACGTTACACAAATAACAAGGAACTTCGGCACATGAGAAGGCCGTTCGGCCTATCATGCCTGCGTTATCCCTGTCCCCGTTTGTCAAGAACCAATGTTAAAAGCAAGATAAGATGGGACGTAATACACAATCACTTCCCCCTTTCTTCCTTATCCTTACTAAATTCATGTAGCGTATTTGTGTGTTTGTTTGTTTGTCACACTACTACTCCGACAGTGTGGCCGATTCATCCAGACTTGCCTACATAGGATCAGCATACCCAAATAATGTATCGGGGTGTTTTATCTTTGCGCGTGTCTCGGGAGGGGGAGGGACGGAAATATCTCATGTAATGTGTATCGCGTACGCCGACCTACAGGTGTGTGTGTGAGGGGGGGGGGCCATTACAAGTCTTCACCATTACAGTGCAGTATTCCTGTCCCCACGTGTTTCCAGGTGCAGTGAGGTTTTAATATAGCAATAGTACATTTTGCTTCATGCACATTGCACTTCATGTTCTTTTGCCTAACCAGGCTGTCAGTTGCCCTCTATACAGACCCAAATAAAGCGTATGCATCAGATAGAACGTGTTGCATGCTGGGAATAAGATCGCCCATAGGCGGTACTCTGTCAGTATATCTAATACTGTCCTTAACCAGTCCTCTCACCATCCCCTTCCCTCACCCCCCCCCCCCCCCCATACACCCCCAAAAAGCAGGGGAAAGGGGGGCAAGGAAGCAACTGCCAGAAAGCAAAGCACCAGCCTTAAAATATACCAACCTGCCATAGAGTTGAGTGGCAGCAGTTGGAGGGCGAGGGTAGCTGTACGAACAGCATCAATAAGAGCCACATCAGGCGTTACCATGGCAGCCGACGTCTTCAGCGATAACTGTTCCTCGAGTGCATCTTCACACAATGGGCTATCGTGCTCCTTAAAAAAACCATATGTCGAAAAGAAAAAAAGAAAATAATTAATTGGTGGAAGAGTGAATATGTACAATTATTTAAAACTTTATGCCTGCATTATCATAGTTATACATTTCAGGCTTCTTCAAATTGGCAAAATCAGAATGAGAGAAAGAAGGTGAGCGAAAGACAAACGGTATTTGAGTCGTGTTATTGCAGTGCTGTGGGACTGGGTACCGGGGTGGGAGGTCCATGGTGACATCGTAGGGCATCCGCAAGGCGGGCCTCAAAGCACAGCAGCTCCTGGCGTATGCCAGCCATCAATGGTTCAAGTGGAGTCGAGTCCAGCCTCAGGCCCTGCACCAGTACCTGCACCATGCAGTTACCATATTAGATCCACATCTTTCCAAAGCAAATAACACAACACTGACTTCAAGGGCAAAGTAAAGGTACACAAAGGACAGACATTGGTGACTTTTTTGATGAGACTCAAATGCTGAGCGCAAATCTAAATGTTATAAAACATGTGAAAGAAAATGACATCTAGTGGCACGGTATTGTTACGGATCTGGCTTAGAGGATACACGCGCTTCATGAGAATAGATATTTATTAGTACATGTTTAACACAAGGGATGTTATTTATGTATTCAGAGCATCTGAGAAATAAGTGTTAACAATTCTGTCTGGCCCACCCTCAGCCTCACCCCCGGTATTTGTGAGTTTATCCCATTCCACCCCCCCCCCGCACCACCCATTTTAATGCTTCTGTACATTCAATACTGTGATTTCTTCGCACGAGTACATGTAGGCCGCAGTCAAGGGGTTCAAGCGATACCAAGGGACGTGCGCTACAGTGGCCTTGAGAATAATGGTAGGTGTATGGGAGGCCAGAGGCTGCCTGGAGGTGGAAACCACTTTCACTACTGAGGCATAGGCCAGCCAAGGCAACATCGGACCAATGAGCACACCACAGGCGAGAGGGCCTCCGTCGAGTGCGGGCTGGTAAAATGCACCACATGAGAAGTTTCTTTCGTCTGCGTCCTTCCTCGGATATCTGGGGACCCTACTGGTTTTTCGCAATCTCATCTGCTGAACATGCCCAAGGCACCCTGCAGGCAGCTTTGCTGAACGAATATTAGCTCGCTGCGATCTCCCTTCTCCACTGCTGTATTGAGAGGCGCAACAAACCGCCAAAACTGATTGCGGATTGTTTGTGTCAAACCACGAAAGCTGCTTGCGTGAACGGCTATTTATTGTCCCATCTTCTCGTGCAGTCTTGTACCCTCACCCCAAATGAATGTGTAAGGCTTTGGTAATTAAATTCTGACGTGGTAACATGGGCATGAGGGGTTATTTTACGTTCATTGGTCACAGTTAATTCACCGCATGTGTGGTCATGTCCTTTTTCTTCCCTACCCTGCTTTGTTAATAAATTCCTTGTTAATGAGAACTTGTTTGTGCCATAGTCATAGTCATAGTCATAGTCATAGTCAGTCATAGTCATAGCCCAAGAATGAGAACTCCAATTCGTCCTTGCCACACACCCAACATGTCCACCAAGTTTCATCTGAATACATCCACAACTTTTTGAGAAATCGTGCTATCATTTTTAGCCCAATCTCTCAATGGTGAAGAATCACTGAAAAATTTATAAGATCCGGATCCAGATTCGGATCTTCACCAAAATTGAATCAATTCTTCCTTGTCACACACCCAACATGTCCACCAGGTTTCGTCCAAATCCGTTCACAACTATTTGAGATATCCTGTCCACAAACAGACAGAAAGGGGTGAAAACATAACCTCCTTCACCTTCGGTGGCGGAGGTAAAAATACAAGACTTTTACCTTTTAAATTTATTCCAAAACAGGAAGGTGATTTTTACAAAACAGCGAGGTGAGTGAGGGTAAGAATATTGCGTATTCTGCCGTAAATAGAAAACACAAGACTTAGCTCGGGATGATGATGATGCTGTTGGAGTGGGGAGCAGGGAGGGGGGAGGGGAGTCAGCAATCGGAAGAGCAGCATCGGCTTTACGATGAAGTGGCCTGCTGCTTTGCCACATAGGAGAAGGCCAAGACGATCCTTAGCAATCTTGAACCCCAGAACAGATCTTTCCTGCTTGGACAGGAAGGTATCAGATGGCATCCTCTTCTAGAATAATCCCATCTTGTCAGCATTAAAGACCTGCTCCAGCATAAATCCCTTTGCCTCGATTCGTTTTTTGATCTGCGGTGGGTAGTTTTTCGCAGCATCGTTGCCTGCCGATGCTGCCTCCCTGACTAATTTTACATTCATGGAGGTCGAATCTTCTTTTGAAGTTCTCAAACCAGCCCTTGCTGGTGTGGAACATGTGGAAAGGTATGGTAGAGCTGGAGCCTTCGGCCCGGGTACCTCGTGGAAATGTTGGTGATTGCGTAATGATTTCTCCCGTGTCACCGGTCCACTCAAAGAACTTTTTTCTGTGTTTGGCCCTCAATATAAATATCAAGTGCTTTTTCAGTCCTTTCAATATGAGGATCATGGGACTGGAATGAGACTTTCACTTTGGGGAGCGCTGGCAGCAACACTTGCACTTATATTTGACTCACTTTTACCGATATACCGCACAGAAAATTAATTGATCCTGTAATGGCGGCCACAGATGCCGCACTTTTCCCTCCAGCCAACCTAACAACTCAATTTTTTTGCCCAGCGTCATACCTTTTTCCTGCCTTTTGGCACAACTAATTTTGTCCATCATTTTACGTTTGGGCGCCGTTAAAAACGGTGCATGAGAAACAACAAAAGTTTCATAATGGGAGGGCAATTGCACACGCGGACGCAAACAATGACTCATCTTGGTTCAAAAACCGCAATTGGCTGAAATGAAATGGCGCGATAACAAAATTGGAACATAATACTGTTATGGCTGTGGAAATTCGCAGAACACCATAAAGGTCCTTAGTTCAGTTAGATCAATAAGTCTG
>CM068958.1:44655657-44665717 GCA_035128595.1 Eptatretus atami | reverse complement strand
TTTTCGTGGAACGACTTGGAATTATGGAGGATTCATCGCTTGTTGGCTAGCTTTGGATTGGCTAGCTTTGCATATATCGGTTGGCCAGAGTGGTCATGACTGATAGTGAAGCTGAAGTTCAAAAAGGACTGAACTCTTCAAGTGGCAAGTCCTAGAATAGATAGGTGCGGTTTCATTTAACGATTTTGGGGGAATGACAGAGCTAAGGATGAGATTTCACCACAATTGAAAGACATGTTGCATATATTCAGACCAGGTAGAGCAGAGAGGTGTCACAGCTGCAGTCTTTGCGCTGTTGGTGGATGGGGGTCTATACAACACATGTTGACATCTGCAAAAAGAAATGCGTCTTTCCAGCTGTTTGGAGAGGTTCATCTGTGTACATGGCGGTAACAGCCGGCCCAATGTGCTTGAGAACACCAGCCTCCCACAAGCAGAAGATGAGAGGGTTCCATTCAGACTCCTGGAAGTGGAAGAAAGTCAGAAGGCCAGTGATGACGTGGCCTTCATCCAGGCAGTGAGAAACAAAGCCAGTGCAGGATGTCAGACTGTTCGAATGCACAAGATATGTCCCAGGGAGGACTGTCGGATGAACTCATATTGAGATTTTGGGTTTTCCAACCTTTGCTGATGAAAGTAGCACACGCTTCAAAGTTGAGAGATCGGGACAGAATCCAACCTGATGGTAAAAGATCAAGTTGTTTGAAAGAGAATACTTCCATTAGCACTGTGATGATTCAGGCTTTCTTGCATATTGGAAGCAAGCTTACTGGCCTGGGCCATGTCGCGCCGGTTGTGCAATGAGGACGGCTTCCGGCCCCAGGAGCTGGCGGGTGGGGCCAGACCCATTAGGAAGAGCACGATTCGGGTGACTTTGTGTCATTCTGGGTCGTACCCACCCTTCGCCGGGGCTTATAAAAGGCGGATCGCAAATCGACCGCCCTCTCTCTCATCTCTTCACCCACTTCTCCGCCTGCCTCGCCCACTTCTCTGCATCCTCTGCTCCGCCCTCTCTTCCTTGCACCTCGTTGTATACTGTCGATGCATTTACACTCGGTCGGTGTATGTGCAGGAGTTCTTTCTGGACCAGTGCGGAGCACCACGTTTCCACGGAGCCCCGGCAAAGATGAGTGATTAAGCAGGAATAAAGTTGGAGTGCCCCCAAAGTGTACTGGGTCTGCGCGGTGCGACCGCGCCAGTATTAGCTGAGGCGTTAGTTACTCTCTGCTTCTCCTTCTCTCTGGCGATCTAATCTTCATCGTGTGTGTGTGTGTGTGTGTGGATGTGTGTGTGTGTGATGGTTGGCCTTGTCATAGCAAAAGTTAAGATTGTAGACGATATGTGTCTGCTTTTGTAAGTTGCTTGCCTTTTTTGTAGCACCAAACGATTCCTTTGCTATCCTGCTGTAACATCATAATAAACCCCATTCACTTTGCCACACACTTGCTCGCTTGATTGTAAATAAACGCTTGTGTTAGAAATGTTGCCAGCTCCTTTTCGTCTCTTTTCTTCATTGGTCCAGCATGGTCCGTATCCAGCCTAGCCAGGACGTTATCCCACGATCTGTTTTCCCTCCGGTACGTCCTTGGCTTATGCTCGGCTGATTGATATGGTAAGGTGATCGGTTTGAACAACGGTTGTACCGAGGGCGTGTCCCCGGTTTAATTAAGATCACATGACCATTTTTTGTAACCGGTTCCAGTAGACGGAGGACCCTACAAGTCACGTGTCGTTGAGGTATGGTGTTCATGGTCGATTAGAACCGCCATGTCACGGAGTTATCCGTGTGCGACGGCCTGCAATTCCAGGAGAGTCTTGTGGGAACTGAGGTAGCTCCCCCCCCCCTTTGGTTTTCGCCCCGACCCAGAGATCCGCAACTTATACATATACTAATATTGGAGCAATGTATGTGATTATGTATGTTCTGGATGTATGAGATGTCTGTTATTCCGCTCTTCACCCCATTGGTTGGACAGCTGACCTGACATCACGCCAAATTGTAACCTGAAATACTTAACTGAAGTGCCCAAAGAGGACCCAAAACCCAAGGACCCCGAAGCCCAAAGACCCCAAACCAAAGACCCTAAGATCCAAAAGACCCCAAAGACCCAAACCTTACCTGGTCAGTTACAAGCTATATTGGTAAATTTCAAGCTTAGTAAGTTCCTGCAAAATGAACAATTAAAATGGAAGGTTAACGTTATAGTTTCGTGTTGCACGCATCGGTAAATTGTAATATTAAACTGCTGCTGTAATGACTATTTTGAAATTGTAGATGGCAATATTGTACTTGTAAACTGCCTGGAAGATTCGTGAAGGTGTGGAACATTCTCAGGCGAAACTTCCAGGCATGGACGGAATGCTTTGCTGAATGCACGAGATTGAGGTTCTGTCGATATATATAAACCGTGAGAGGAGGTGTAGGCGGGTAGGTTATGTGAAGAGCTGGTGTTTCCATGCGTCCCGTCTCGATTTTTAAAAAAAAAAATTTATTTTCATTTTGTGAGTGACGAGGTGTTTCATGTCCAGTGCAGTTAGTTAACATTGTGGACCTCGTAATAAGGTTGTTTACAAACTTCATTTAAGTTGCGTTATCAGGGAAAGATTCCTTTGAGTCTCTTCAAATCAACCGTGGAGGGGCCATCGTATGGAGGACACCACGAGGGGAATCGAAGGTTTGAAAACCCCGAAGGACGAGAAGTGAACACGCTGTGGTTTGTTGGCCGGCAGGACTGGGACACCGGCGGCTGGGAACAACTACTCGCGGGAATCGCGTTGGCCATTGACATGTAATGATGAATTCCTCATTTTGACTTTGTATCTTTTGAAATGCACGTTTCAAAAACCGTTACCTGTTGATGGGTCATATGTCACGCCCCACTCAGAAGTCACAAGACACCAACTTGACAAGACCTATTTGAGTGGTAGCTGACCTGTACATTCATCCAGTCTCGTGAAGCTCAAAGCTTTGGATTAGTCTTAGAGGACCGTGCGTCCAGCACCACAAGCACAACAATACGTACCCAAAGGAAGAAAAACCCCGAGGTGTGCGTATCACTCCCACCTCTGACACAACCGAAGACCCAAAGACCCAACAGACCCACAAAATCCAAAAGACCTTGAAGACCCTAACTACCCAAAGAACGGAAACCAAAATCCCCAAAGACCTAAAAGACCCTGAAGACATTAAGACCTGAAGACCTAAAAGAGCCCGAAGACCCAAAAGACCTTGACCGAAAGACCCAGGGATCCAACTGCCGAGGACACAAAAGACAAAGACCGAAAGACCAGGGCATCCAAAAGACCTTAAAAGAGGTTTGAGGACCTAAAATACCTCGAGAAACCAACCACACATGAGACTTCAGGGACCCATGAAAATCTGCACAATTTAAAATGTTGACTTCAGGTCCATTCGCCCCCCCCCCCCCACCCCCTTCACAATCCTGCCTTAACCCCCCCCACTTCACCACCCCAACTCTAGTGCTCCCCCTTCCCTTTCTTTCAAAACCTCAAACCCTCGATCCCAACTCTGTCCCCCTCTCAGCCCCACCCTCCCCACAAGCCAACTCTGCTCATCCCTCCCCCCTTCTTTCTTCAAGTCCTTTCAACTGGCCCAACACCAAGTACTCCTGATCCCCTTCCACCCAAGTCCACGCCGCCCCCCCTCTCCATCCCCCTCCCCAGTCTCATCTCCCTCTTCAATTTCCATGCACTCTCACCCCAACTCTCTGTCCTTCCTTCCATTTCTTTTGTTTTTTAACAACGTTAACATATACACAGGGCGATTGGCACATGAGAAGCCGTTCGCCTATATGCTGCGTTGATCCTGTCCCCGCTTTGTCAAGAACATGTTTAAAGCAAAGAAAGATGGGACGTTTAAGATACACAATCATTCCCCTTTCTTCCCTGTATCCTTACTAAATTCTGTAGCGGTATTTTGTGTGTTTTGTTTGTTGTCATCACTACTACTCACGACAGTTGTGGACCGATTTCTCCAAGACTTGCTACATAGGATCAGCATGACCCAAATATGTATCGGGATTGTTTTTATCTTTGCCGGTGTCTTTCGGTGGAGGGGGAGGGACGAAATTCTCAATGTAATGTGTATCTCCGTAGCGCCACCTACAGTGTTGTGTGTGAAGGGGGGGGGGCATTACAGTCTTCACCATTACAGTGCCCAGTATTCTGTCCCACGTTTTCAGTGCAGTGAGGTGTTTTTTTATAGAAATAGGTCATTTTTTCTTCATGGCACTACTTCATGTTTCTTTTGCTAACAGTGCTGTCAGTTGCCTCTATCAGACCCAAATAAAGGTATGCATCAGAAGAAGTGATGTTGCATGCTGGGAATAAGATCGGCCCATGGGGCCAGGGGTACTCTGTTCAGTATATTTAATACTGTCTTACGTTCCCTCTCACCATCCCTTCCACTATCCCCCCCCCCATACCCCCCAAAAGCAGGGGAAAGGGGGGCAAGGAAGCACTGCCAGAAAGCAAAGCACCAGGCTTAAGACTATACAACTGCCATAGGTTGAGTGGCAGGCAGTTAGGGAGGGCAGAGGGTAGCTGTACGAACAGCATCAATAAGAGCCACATCAGCGTTACCATGGCAGACGACGTCTTCAGCGATACTGTTCCTCGAGGTGCATATCTTCACACAATGGGGCTATCGTTGCTCCTTAAAAAACCAGTATGTCGAAAAGAAAAAAGAAAATAATTAATTGGTGGAAGAGTGAATATGTACAATTATTTAAAACTTTATGCCTGCATTCATCATAGTTATACATTTCGAGGACTTCTTTCAAATTGGCAAAATCAGAATGAGAGAAGAAGGTGAGCGAAAGACAAACGGTATTGAGTCGTGTATTGCAGTGCTGTGGACTGGGTACGGGTGAGGTCCATGGTTGACATCGTGAGCATCCGCAAGGCGGGCCTCAAGCACAGCAGTCCTGGCGCTTGCCAGCCATCATGTGTCAAGTGGAGTCGAGTCCAAGCCTCAGGGCCCGCACCAGTACTGCAACCATGCAGTTACATTATTGATCCAATCTTTCCAAGCAAATACACGACAACTGACGTTCAAGGGCAAACTAGTTACACAAAGGACAGACATTGGTGACTTTTTTATTGAGAACTCAAATGCTGAGCGCAATCTATGTTATAAATACATCGTGAAAGAAAATGACATCTTAGTGGCACGTATTGTTCGATCTGCTTAGAGGATACACGCGCTTCATGAGAATTAGATATTTATTAGTACATGTTTAACAACAGTCGATGTAATTATTGTATTCAGAGGCAAATGCTGAGAAGAGTGTTAAACATTCTCGTCTACCACCACCCTCAACCTCCCCCCCAGTATGTTGAGTTTAATCCCATTCACCCCCCCCCCCCCCCACCACCCCATTTTATGCATTCTGTACCATTTCAATACTGTGACTGTCTTCTGCCACGATACAATGTGGCCAATCAAGGGGCTCAAAGCGATACCAAGGGGCACGTGCGACACACGTGGCTTTGAAATATGGAGGATATGGGGGCACGAGGCCTGTGGAGGGGGAACCACTTTTCCACTCCATGCAGGCAGCCAATGAGCCAACCCAGGCGGCCAATGAGCACAACAACCACCCACAAGCAGAATGAGGGCCTCCCTTCGAAGTGGGGCTGTAACATGCACCACTAGAAGTTCTCGTGTTACGTCCCTGGGGTCTTTTGCAAATATTCTCGTGGAGATCTCGGCCCCTTGGTCTTCAGTGCATCATTGGTGATACATGCACCAAGATCACTGCAGTGAGGTTTGCTTGGAACGGTATAGATGCGCGTGGACCTCTCCTTCTCCACCTGCCCTGTAGATTTGAGAGCGAACCAAAGCCGCCAAAACCTGCATTGCCGGATTGCGTTGGTGCCAAAACACGGAAAGCTGCTGGTGTGAACGCTATTTAATTGTTCCCATTTTCGTCTGCGGTTCTTGTCACCCCTCCCCTCCCCCAAAATGAATGTGTAAGGCTTTGTAATGAAATTCTGACGATGGTGTAACTGGGCATTGAGGGTTAATTACGTTCATTGTCACAGATATTCACCGCATGTGTGTCATGTCCTTTTCTTCCCTACCCTGCTTTGTTAATAAATTTCCTTGTTATGATAAACTTGTTTGTGCCATAGTCTAGTCATAGTCATAGTCATAGTCAGTCCATAGTCATAGCCAAAGAATAGAGACCCAATTCGTTCCTGCCACCACACCAACATGTCACCAAGTTTCATCTGAATACATCCACAACTTTTGAGAAATCGTTCTATCATTTTTGCCCAATCGTCTCAATGGTGAAGAGATCACTGAAAAAATTTATAAGATCCGGATCCAGATCTCGGATCTCACCAAATTAATCAATATTTCCTTGTCACACAACCCACACATGTCCACCAGGTTTCTCCAAACCTTTCACAACTATTGAGATATCCTGTCCCACAAACAGACAGAAAGGCGTGAAAACTAACCTCCTTCACTTCTGTGGCGGAGTAAATACAAGAACTTTTACCTCTTTTAAATTTATTCCAAAACAGGAAGGTGGATTTTACAAAACACGAGAGTTATGAGGGTAAGAATATTGCGTATTCTGCGTAAATAGAAAAAACAAGACTAGCTCGGGATGATGGATGATGCTGTTGGAGGGGGAGCAGGAGGGGGGAGGGAGTCAGCAATCGGAAAGAGCAGCATCAGGCTTTACGATGAAGTGGCCTTGCTGCTGTTGCCACATAGGAGAAGGCCAGACGATCCTAGCAATTCTTGAACCCCAGAACAGATCTTTCCTGGTTGACAGGAAGTTATCAGATGCATCTCTTCTGAATAATACCATTCTTGTCAGCATTAAAGACCTCTCCAGCATAAATTCCCTTTGCCGTCGATTTCGTTTTTTGATCTGCGTGCGGTAGTTTTTCGCAGCAATCCGTTGCCTCGATGTGCCTCCCTGCTAATTTTACATTCATGTTGGAGTCGATCTTCTTTTGAAGTTACTCAAACCGCCCTTGCTGTGTGATGAACATGTGGAAAGGTATATGGTAGAGCGGGAGCCTTCGGCCCGGGTACTCGTTGGAAATTGGGGATTGCGAATGATTTTCTCCCGTGTACCGGTCCACTCAAAGAACTTTTTCTGTTGTTTGGCCCTCAATATCAATATCAGTGCTTTCAGTCCTTTCAATATGAGATCATGGGACTGGAATGAACTTTCACTTGGGACCTGGCAAGAACACTTGCACTAATTGACTCATTCTTACCGTATATACGCACAGAAATTTAATTATCCTGTAATGGCGCCACAGATGCCCGACTTTTCCCTCAAAGCCAACCTAGACAACTCAATTTTTTGCCCAGCTCATACCTTTTTTCCTGCCTTTTGGCACAACTAATTTTGCCACATATTTACGGTTTGGCGCGTTAAACGTCGCAGTGAGAACAACAAAGTTTCATAATGGGAGGGCAATTTGCACACAGCGGAACGCAAACAATGACTCATCTTTGTTTCAAAAAACCGCAATTGGCTGAAATGAAATGGCCGAATACAAATTGAACAAATACGTATGTGTGAAATTCGCCAGAACAACACAAAAGGTCCTTAGTTCAGTTAGATCTAAGTCTGTTTCAGTTAGATTTCCCCACCGTTGTTATATGGAAATTATCTGTGGACAGGGCTGTATCTTGAAGATAGCCTTTTTCTTTCACTTCGTTATTTGTTGCCACCAACCACCAACATCGCTCTCAAACAACCGCTTCAGACCCACCGTCCTCTCACCACCACAACCCACATGCCTCTCAATAAACCACGCCATCCTGATTTCACCTTAACACAACCCTCATACCGACACCACCGCCCGTTTCCCCTCGGCACAACGGTGTGCTAGAGGCCTGCCTTCGTCGAGGGAGAGCAAGCGGACCCCGTTCCGCCCCCCTCCCCGGAACACTAATGGCTTACTCCACACGGTGAATTCCGCCGGCTGTGTGGAAGAAGACAACCACAGCGCGAGGGAGCGCCCGATTTGGCGGGAAAATCGCTTCGTTCGGAAGGTTTCCGATGTTCTGGAAGGAGGGTGGGCGAGAGCGGAGGCGGAGCAGGGAATAAAAAGGACGCACGGAGCAGTTCACGTCCTCGCCGTTGCGTCTTCTCTCTCGGCTAGGTTTGGATTGTCGCCGCCGCTGACGCTGTGGAAGGACCTGGGCTACTTCTGCCGGAGCTTGCGTGAAGATCGCGGGCTCAGTGTACGACGTCAGGAGCTGGGAGCAGCCAGGCGGCGTAGGTCCGGCGTTCGCGAAAGAGATTGGCGGGCGGGAAGCGGCCAGCCGGCTGTGTCCCAACTGCGACGATTCGGGGCGAAGCGCGAGAGCTCGCCCTGTGCCACGCGGAAGCCCCGAGCGCGACAACGCGCCGCTACCTAGCTGCCGTGGGGACGGAACGTCTTGACTCGCCCCGTTCAGCGACCGCTGAGTGCAGGAACCTCAACGAGTCGCGTGGACTCGTTCGGTCGCCAAGTCCCACGCCATAAAACCCAAGAAGGTTCCAGTCTGACCCATTGCCTTTGATGGGGTCTTTCCTGTTTTTCTTGAACGAATGTTGTTGGCGCCGTGTCTTGCGAAGTAAAACTGTGTTAGTGAATGTACATGATATTGCTTATGTCGTGTTGTACGTGTTTTTACCTTGCTCGATTGCTTCGCCCTTCCCCCATTGACTGCATGTTGTTTGTATATGTGCATCTGTTAGTAAATAAATGTGCTGTGTGAATGTTAACCATTCGTACATTCATTTTTCCCCATTGAAATGCCATCTAGTATTGCGGAAAATTAGTGGATTTTAAAATAACCGAAAATAGAAATCCGGTCGCGAGGGTCTGGCGATAATACCCGACTCGTTTATTCCCAAGAACGAACGACCGCTAAGCGGTTCTGTCAAGCCAAGGCTCGCCGAGGTACGGTCCTCGGTAGGTTACCGCGCGGGTACTTAGGTTATACATATTCGAGCGATTGACCCTATTTCGCGCGGGGTAGAATACGGACTGGGCTGGTGGGATTAAAAACCCACCCGTGGATGGTTCTGCGTATGTCCAGAAAAGTCACGAACTGAGATGCTCGTTCGGTGGGCAACGGCCGCTATTGTTTAACCGCTCTTCGCACGCCGGGCGGGCGGAATTCTTAACAATCGTTGCCTGTGTTGGATAAACCTGCTTATTCAAACCCGCATATTTGGGGTGGTGCTCTACAGTATTTACATGGTTCATCACATTTAATAAACGATGAGACTTAGTATGCAAGAATACCAAATTGCTGGGACTGTGTGAAAAGTGGAAACTCTTCATGATTTCCTTTTCTGACACTCATTATTGGAGCTGTTTAATTATGGTATGTGTCGAAATGTTTCAGGGTGAGGGACAAATTGCAAAGCGAAGTCAGAAACTTCATTGTTCCAGATGTGAAGTCACCAGGTCAGTCTCACTTCTCACCAGCTTGAAACTCAGTTTAAATTATTCTTGTTTAATCTCATTTCCCTGGAAATTCAAGCTGCAACCTGCATGGGAACCAGGAGACATCAGTCCAGAGTGCCAGCTTACTGGTGTATGTAGATGGCAGGTTGTTGGCGGTTGCAACAAGCCAGGAGGGATAAAAGGCCTGTTGCCAACCTGCCTTAACATGTGGCCATGCTGTAAGACACACTGTCCGCAACAACTCTCCAGCATCGTCAGCTGCAGCCAAAGCATTTAAAAAAAAAAAAAAAAAAAAAACAGCTGGGCACACAAGTCTCTTCAAAAAAGAGCAGCTTTATCATATATGTCTTAAACATCTGATGAAGTATAGGTGAGCAAGAAACAAACAATGTTGCCCCAGGCACAAATTGCTCAGCGTAGAACTATTTAGTATATATAGAGAAGTACTCTCTATATATATATATATATACTTGAGTTGGTAACAGGTCTGACTACTGTGCTCTGCAGAGAATTGCTACAGCAAAGGAATGCTGTTTTTGCCTGGGCCAGCCCTGATCACAAATTATACCAGAGAGTTGGTGTCAAAGCCACCCAATGC
>CM068958.1:44636163-44655647 GCA_035128595.1 Eptatretus atami | reverse complement strand
TTTACCAAAAAACTTTCAGTAAATGACTTTTTGGGTGTTTGGGCAAAATGACTTTGCCACAGTAAATGGGTGGCTTTGACACCAACTCTCTGGTTAAAAGACGTCTAATAATATTTTTTATAAAGTATTGCAGTATAGTCGTATCCAAAAATTTTAAAGCAATACAGTGGAAAATCGATATAACGCTCACCAGGTGGGGTCCAAAGCGACTAGGGCGTTTACAAATGATACAGCGCTATACTGATGCAGTGAAAATATTTTATATTACATACAAACCAGAGCCACAACATGTGGACATGTACGTCCGCCATCTTGGATTGTTGGGTGATGACGAAGCGGCAAGTGAGTTACAGGAGATACGGATGCTATGATGATTTGAATTAATTGATTTTGTTCATCTCAGCTTCGCCATATACGGGAAATGTGCGAGAAGATGACAGCTCGTGAGTATTTCACACCACATGTCAACTCAACCAGGGCGATGACAGCTTGAATTTTTTCGCCACTTAGTGCTATTTTGGACTAACTTGTTCTCTATTTCTCACTTTTTGCCTTTAAACATGAAATAGTAGTATTTTTTGGGGTCCAAGTGTATGAGCGTTATATCAGTACAAGCGCTATAACACTTAGCTTTATACGATTTTCCACTGTATATGTATTTGTATATTGTAATCAGTAAACTAGTACACATATTAAATGAATGGCAAGCTTCTAAATAACTTGCACCAAAAACATTAACGTTAATGTGCTACAAAAAAGTTAAGTTCAAAACAGGTCAAAAATTAAAAAAAAATTGAAATTATTTTTGAATTTCAACTTCACTACACCAATAGTATACCCCAAACGAACCTCCATGCCAAATATCAGCATCCGAGTACACATATTAATGAATGGCAAGCTTCTAAATAACTTGCACCAAAAACTTTAACATTTTCACGCTCAGGCTCACGCTGGGGGTATCGCTATACCTCTCTGTTCTTCGAACAGGCGAGCTAAAAATGAAAGGTGGAAGGTGGAAGGAGGTTATCTTTTCAACCCTTGCTGTCTGTTTGTGTGCAGGATATCTCAAAAAATTGTGGACCGATTCGGATGTAATTGGTGGACATGTCCGGTGTGTAACAAGGTTGAACCGATTAGATTTTGGTGAAGATCCGAAACCGGATCCGGCTTCTCGAATGTGCTAAGTGATTCTTCACCATTGAGAGATAGGGCCAAAAACGACATTTCAAAAATTTATTAGGCCCGATATATTCTACTGGATCAGGCATTGTGTGGCAGAGGTATGCGCTCCAGCGAGTGCCCTTCTCGGTTTGCAATGTCATCAGGTTCACTACACCATCCCACGTAAGGACAGTAGCCCACAGGATGCAATTATTCCCTCTGTCACTGAAGGTAGATGGAGGTTATATGTTTTCACTATTGTTGGTCAGTCTGTTTGTTTGTCTGTATGTGAGCAGGATATTTCAAAAAGCAACGAACGGATTCAGACAAAATTTGGTGGGCAGGTTGGGTGTGTGACAAGGACAAATTTATTCAATTTTGGTGAAGATCCAAGTAATTTTCCAAGTGATTCCTCGCCATTGAAAGACGGGGTCAAAAACGGTATTTCAAAAAAGTTGTGGGCGGATTATGGTAAACCTTGGTGGACGAATTGGGTAGGTGACAAGAACAAACTGGTTCGATTTTGGTTCATGTCCGGATGCAGATCCGGCCAATCGGTGAGATACAAAACGTAAATTGTTCAGCCTGGTGGAGGTATGCCCTCTCCCGAGTGCCATTCTAATTCCTCTCCATCTGTGCACTGACAGTTTGGTTCGGCTCTCATTCCAGATCAAAGATTCAACATTTCCTCTCCATCCTTGGGAATGAATAATATCAAATTGCTCTTAATAACTTGCATGTTCCACTCAGCTCATTTTTGGGATTCGCTAGATATCCGTTATTGTCGGGTTTTCCGTGTGTGTGTGTGTGTGTGTGTGTGTGTGTGTGTGTGTTGTGTGTGTGTGTCTGCAACGTGAGGCTCCACAGCACAAACCAGCAAACAGATTTTGATGAAACTTGGCGAAGAGGTGCCATATGGGCTGGGAGTGTGCACATTTGAGTTTCGTTGCTAAGCACCACCCGTTGCTGTGCAGCGGCCGAAAAACCGCGTTTTAAGAACCCAAACGGTAACTGACGTAGCGCCGCTTCTATGATAGGTAGAGCGACGGACCAACTCGTCCTATTCCTTCCATCCCATTCTAGTTATCGCGACAGCATAACGTTCCTCTATCTCTCATAGTTTCCGAATGGCAGCCCTCCGAATGCGGAAAGGTGGTGAACCAGGGAATATGCTAAGTGACCTTGACCTCGGAAACCGTCGACGGCGGAACGTTCAAATTCGGTGTATGGATAGAGTTTAATAACTACTACAAAATTGAACCGCAGCATTTTTCAGATTCGATCACCAAGGGTGTCGGGGCTGAAATACGCAAAATTCGAAAAAACACTTTTTCTCGACCTACGTTCACTATTTTCAATACTTGTCCTACAGTTTTGAATGTGGAGAAACGAGACTTCGGAATTAAACACTTCGAGATATTTAGAAAATTTTACTCGAGCCGATTTTTGATTGAGGTTTTATTTTTCAAATGGTATTCCTGTGAGGAGTGCCATTTGGCAAAATACGCAATAGGAAACTCTTGCCAGGCAGAGGAACAATTGTATGTGAACCAATACGTCTTGGCAATGAATCTTCGTCGGTGGATCGGTCAGAATGAAAAGCATCGTATCCAGCGCTTCGATCCTAGCGGATCCCTCGTCGCCTACCGGCTTGTATTGTCATTTTTCATGCAAGATGACAAACAATCATTGGGGTTTTTTTTTTTTACCCAAACCATGGTCACATCATTTCGGTAAGATTAATGACAAACGGTTGGGTTGATGATTGATATTTCGTTCTTTAAAATCATCAACCGGCTGCAGGGTTGACGATCGAGTAAACACCTGTGACTACAGGGCCACAGAGTTCGTTTTATACAT
Organism: Eptatretus atami; assembly: GCA_035128595.1. Lineage (NCBI taxonomy): Eukaryota > Metazoa > Chordata > Myxini > Myxiniformes > Myxinidae > Eptatretus > Eptatretus atami. The sequence continues at coordinate 44,652,626 of CM068958.1, read as the reverse complement.
GGTTGCACTGCTTTGCATACAGGATTTACAGTAGAAAAAGATGAAATAAAAAGAAACAAGACATACCACAACGGCTGACGATGGACTGAGATCGAGAATGATAACAAAGCGATAACTTGCAGAGAGGAATACGACTTGGGTAGCAGGCACCAGAGTCAAAGCATGGGTATTTGGAGGATCACCCGGTCGCCAGCTATGTGGCAACACTGAGAGCACCTGTAGACTGTCGTCCTGGGAACATGCAGACACAAAAAGGTTGGATGGTTTGCATGGTAATCGAGGAGTTTATATTCTGAAGAAAACTTAAACAAACAAATAAAATATTATTTTTGAATCGATATTTGAAGAGTCCTGCCCAGACGAAAATTTATATTTCTGGCAAAGGCAACTGGATGCTCTCCACAATCACCAAGCTGGAGCATTCAGCAAACTTATCCACGAGAAGGAGGTGATGGACGAGTGGCTCATCACAGAAGGTAACACCTTTCTCATCCCAAAACCCAAAGAAACCCAACGACCTCACAAGTACAGACCAATAACATGTCTACCAACAACATACAAACTTCTTACAGGAATTATTATCAAAGAAATGATGTTCCACCACCGAACTCAACAAAGGAGGCTTCGAGGCAGAACAGAAGGGATGTAAGAAAGGATGCTACAGAACAATAAACCACCCACGACTACACAAGGCCATACTCAAACCGTAAAACCAGAAGAATCAGATTTTCAACAGCCTTGATAGACTATAAAAGAAAAAAAAATCTTTTCATTGTGTCCCACATTCATGGATGATAAAATGCATGTAATTGTACAAGATTAACCCCCCGAGTAATCAAACCGATTCAGAAATCAATGGAGCTTTGGAACACCATTGATATTACAGCACTCGGAAGGAAAGATCGAAATACTGGGGGTGAAGATACGACGCAGAATCTTCCAAGGGGATAGCCTTTCCCCTTTCCTGTTCTGCCGGATTGTGGACAGACTGAGTAACCCCATCAATGGGAAAGAACATTGGATATACCCTAACATCTAATAAAAGGAACGTCCAAAGAGACAAGAACAGGTGACGCATCCACTGAACACGGATGATCGAAAACTCCGCATATAACGACAAAAAATTGGAAGAACAACTGAAATGATTGAAATGGTACTTAGGAGACATCAAAATGGAAATAGGCCAAGATAAGTGTGCCGAGTGCACATTTATACAAAGTAAATCGACAAGAAAGAATAACATTTTATAATAAAAAAAACCAAAAACGACCGAGTTACAACAATACAGGAGCTAGAAAATGAAGCATCACACAAATACAATGGAGAAGAGGGCCACCAAATACGTCACGAACAAATGTGCAAAACATTTACCAAAGTAAAAATAAAAAGAGATGGACAGACTGGGAATAGACAAAGAAGGCTCATTGGAATGGCTAAGAAGAGGTCCTCTTAACTGGGATGGAGAAGGAATCATAATGAATGTCCAAGACCAAGGACACGACACCAATGGCTTTATGAAAATAGCAGGACTGAATCAATCGGACAAGTGTAGGCTCTGCAAGATAGAAACAGAATGTACGAGCCACCTCCTATCGGGATATAAAAAAAAACTCATGTCAGAACAACTGTACATACAAAGGCACAACAAGGTATGGAGAGTAATCCACTTTCACATCCACAAAAACTTCAATATCCCAGTCCCAGAAAAACTCATTGAAACAAGAACCAAAAGCAATCATTGAGAACAAGGAAGCAACGCTCAGATACGGACCTGATGATCCCATCGAGCGTGAATCATGCATCCGACATACAAAGGCAATGCGACCTGATATGGCACTTGGACTGACCGGACACCTCAACCAGCAGGTAGGGACCGGACACCTCAACCAGCAAGTACGGACCGAACACCTCAACCAGCAGGTACGGACCGACACCTCAACCAGCAGGTAGGGACCGGACACCTCAACCAGCAGGTAGGGACCGGACACCTCAACCAGAAGATACGGACCGGACACCTCAACCAGCAGGTACTGACCGGACACCTCAACCAGCAGGTAGGGACCGGACACCTCAACCAGCAGGTAGGGACCGGACACTCAACCACAGATACGGACCGGACACCTCAACCAGCAGGTACTGACCGGACACCTCAACCAGCAGGTACGGACCGGACACCTCAACCAGCAGGTAGGGACCGGACACCTCAACCAGCAGGTAGGGACCGGACACTCAACCAGAAGATACGGACCGGACACCTCAATCAGCAGGTACTGACGGACACCTCAACCAGCAGGTACGGACCGGACACCTCAACCAGCAAGTACGGACCGGACACCTCAACCAGCAGGTACGGACCGACACCTCAACCAGCAGGGTACGGACCGGACACCTCAACCAGCAGGTACGGACCGGACACCTCAACCAGTGCAAAGTCACGGACCGAACACCTCAACCAGCAGGTACGGACCGGACCGCCCATTGACCAACTACCCAAGGGATGTCCTCGTGCCGAGGTACCTGTTCTCCAGGTGAGCTTGGTCCACACGGCTTGTTGAGGCGATTGAGGAACCAGGCGAAGCGAGTGCTGCGGGAGACTCGGAACCTTTGGTTCATGAGAAGGACCACCTTGGCTGCCTCGTCCGCCAAGCCCTGTAAACAGAGGGACCGGGACCAGGACCGGGACAAGGACCGGGACCAGGGACCACTCGTGGTGACCAAGGATCGGGGACGGACGTGAACAATCGCAGTTTAAACAAACAACGAGTACAAACCTCGCTCTCATCATCTTGTGCCTCTTCCACCATCGCGAGAGGGAGACAAACAACAAGGTGACATTAAGTGAGTTAAAACGTTTCGAGCACGAAGAAGTTCCCCATCAACATGTCTCGGACGGTGTTTACTGACGTCACGGCCGAACGGCCGATGATATACATCGAGCGGTCAAATTGATTTCGATTGAATCCGATTCCATTCATTCCGGATATAAATTACATGTTATTTTGATTCCGCAGTCAAATCGACCCGTTTTCTGAAAGAAATACAATTCTGTCACAGAGTACGGATTGGGGTGTATTGCAGTGTTTTTCTTAGTCCGGACAGGGTGGATGTGTACCCTCCAATTCGAATTCTTTGTTTCATCGAATTACTCAACGCGGTTAATGTCAAGTTAATCATAATCATACCACATATAATTCCGCAGGTGTTGTTGATTCAGCCAGTCATCCTCCCGAGGTCAGTGAAATGAGTTGGGGGAGGGGCACAGAATCACCGGCATTGTTGTTCCCCCAACAAAATGGTAGCTCTACCCGACAGCCGAGCTGCCATACGCCATAAGGAGATTTGACGGGTAAAGAAAATTTCGAGCAGCGATCAATCGAAAAAGCCAATATAAATTACCGATTTCCTGTTGGGCGGTGTATATTCATAGTTTATCGGTTGCTGGTATTCTTGTACGTTTTTTTTGTTTTATATATTACAAAGAAACCCTTCAGTTCATTGAATATTTAACACGTCGATGTTATATTTCTGATTAACTATAAAACTGAAGAAAAATATATACGAGGGATCGAAAGTGTGACGGACATCACGTGATCGGCTCTGTTCGCGGAGCTCAACAATGGGCGCCGAACAAAGCACCGGCGACGTCACTGACGGACAGACGGGTAAGACGTCACAGACGATTGGTGCTTTGACTCGCTCTTTAATTTCCGCCGCGATGTCAGTTCGACTTGTTCATTGACCTTATTCCCACGGATGTTATGACGTCATGCTTTATCATAATTTATCAAATATTGAGTTTTGTGATGATGCTCGTGCATGCAAGAGTAGTTGCACTTGCTGAAGGTCCTTCCTGCTGCTGATGAGAGCAGGGCATCGTTTGCGACCCAAGGAGAGAGCCAGTGTGCAGGACATTGTGGTTGTGGCTTCGGGGGGCCAAGACTCGTCCTTCAGGAACCTTGGTGGAGACACCGAGCTGTTGAAGCTCCAGGAGATTCCGAGGTTCTCTCCGCTGCTTCGTGGTGCGTTCCTCTGATGTGTGATGTTTCTTGAAGGATGACGGGTCGTCCGTGCCAACCGAATACCATGTGAAATAGCATACGAGCCCGAGAGTCATTCTCCGGTTGATCGCCTTCCCTCTTCTGCGTTAAATCGATGTGGAAGGAGAAAGTAAATTTATATTTTGCATTTCTGACCGTTTTGTGTTCTCTTCAAAACCAAACACAAATTATATTCAGAACATTGGTTCCAATTCTACAGGTTAGTTATTTATTTTAACTGGCAGCTAAGGCCTGTTCGTAGTGGACACACACACACACACACACACACACACACACCACACACACACACCAAAACACACACACACACACACAACACACACGACTGAGACCAGGCACACCTCGGAGACCAGGCACACCTCGGAATGCATCGGGATGGAGGATGAGGGGGGGGTATAGGTACAGCACGGATAAGGAGACAGCCTGGTCCATGAATCGTTGTTATATGACACTGGGAAGATGGATGCTTCAGTACCGGGAAGTCTCGATTGGGCGCAGCACGAATAAGGAGACAGCTTGGTCCATGAATCCTGGTTATTTGCCATGGGGAAGATGGATGCTTCATCCCGGGAAGTCTCCGTTGGGCGCAGCACGCATCAGGAGACAGCTTAGTTCAATTATTTCTGGTTCCTTGCTGTGGTGAAGATGGATGCTTCAGGAATGGGGATGGCCACGTATAGTCTTGGACTCTCGAGTGGAGATGACGACCGGTGGCGGAGGTGCATACACAGACACACACACGTACATGAATCGTGATTTATGCACACATTATATACAAATACATACATATTGATATGTGATCATACACATATATTACATAACATATTGGCTGATACATATTATAAACGCACACAGACACAGATAGTTTTATTGCCATATGTAGCCTGACTGTCAGACAAGACAAAAACAGCCATTGAGATTTGGGGAAGTGATGTCACGACAATAACGTCGCCTTTCTCAATGCACTCAGCGGGACATTTCCCAAGAAGGAATTTCCTCCTCCCTGTGGGGTTTGTCCATGCTCTTAACCTTTTAAATGCTGAATGTCAAACAAGGAAGCAGCATGTCGGTCATCTTTTGTACGACTCGTCCAGGCTTTGACCCGCCGACTTCCCAGGCTCAAAGCAGACGCTCTAACCCAGTGATCTTCGCTATTTTTTTTAGAGGGGGGGCACTTTCGCCGATAAGACATCAGTGTGAGAGCTGCCACACCGCGTGCATACAAGAGAAAGTAATGCAATCCTTAATGCAATTATGTTGTACTAGTGCGGGCCCGTACGTGCAAAAAAAATAATAATAATAATTGTGACGTCAATCGTGACGTCATAGCACCGTGTCCTGTCATTGGTTTGGTAAATAAATGGCCATAACTTGGGAACCACTTGTCCGATTAATATCAAACCTTGAAAAGGCACATCCAGAGGGCCCCAGCAATATACCTGGCAAGTTTCAATGAGATCGGACCAGTGGTTGTCGAGAAACAGCGGTCACAGACAGACAGACAGACAGACAGACAGACAAGCCGGTAGGCGGCGATGGGTCGCCGAGCATGGAAATTATAAGATATAGAGCAAAATGGATGTCATATAGCGGATAGGGAATCACCTTAAGATTATGCATATCAAATCTCATCCAGTTCCATCGACTGATAACTACTCGGTATGCATTTGAATGAAAAGTACCGAAAATGCGGTTTGAAATCGGAAATCCCCAAAGTTCGAGGGGGTGCTGTGGGTGAACAAAGATCTAAATCGAAAATCCGGCTCGATCGTTTTGTGCACAATGTATTCCAGACGATTAGTGTGAATTTTCATGACCATCCATCCATAACCCGAGGAGGAGTAGCATTTGGCGCGAAGGCAGCTCCAGCTCTCACATATTATCGATTTTTGCACTAATTGACCTTTGACCCCTGACCTAAGCGAAATCTCGGTCAATATGTCCTGAGGCAAAGTTGTAGTACTCATTGAGTACCATGAACCTGCAAAGTTTCATTCGTATCGATGCACTCACCTGGTCGCGAGGGGGCCTTCAATTTTCGCCATTTTCGCGCACCCTAATTGTAGGGGGCGCTGCGGGTAAGGTATTCCATATATCACAAAAACCGGAATATATTTGATAGAGCATCACCTGTAGATCATTCGTGCCAAATTTCTTAACCCTACGTGGGATAATGGCTTTCGGAATTGATTTCGCGTGAACGGTACCGATTTTGAAGGTTTTTCGGTTGTTGCTAGGGAACCAAAGCATTCCTAGCAACCATCACAATTTCCAAAGCACTAGGTCATAAGATGTACCTACCACCCGAGTTTGGTCAAAATCCGCCCACATTTACTACCAATTATGCTGATGACAAACGAACAAACATCCAAACAAACATCCAAACAAACAGACAGAATTACTGACAATAAGGGTCACCTATTTCGGTGACCCAACAGACAGACACACAGAGATTGCTGGAATTATAAATCGATAACAGTTATGTTAACTAAATGGAAGTCTGCTTGTGCAATAAAACAATAATAGGCTTAATTATTAGAAACCATAAATGTAATATGAAGCCACCTACTTAAGGTATGTGTTTTAAGCAAACGAATACAGATAATATTACAACAATAAGTTAGATTTCAAAAGTTACTTTAAAAGCTGGATTAGCGGAAGTGTGCCTGATGCTCCATCTCGGACCTTCTTCATATAGGGTTTGTAATCCGTCATAACAATCCTTGTGAGGCAGTCCAAATGTTAATTTGTCAATCTGTTCCTCTGTTTTCTTTTCACAACGTTCATTGTTGAAAAGGTTGCTTCACATGTGTATGTATTGACAAAAACTGATCCCCGATCCCAGAATGGCAGCCATAGATGCCGCACTTTCACCTCTTGCCAACATATCTGACAACTCTCTTTTTTTTTTGGCACAATGTCATAATCTTTCTCTTCCTTTTGGCACAATTAATTTTGTTCATCGTTTTATGTTTGGGCACCATTATTAACTGTCTTTTGTTCACGAGATCTTGTAGATCGAGTATTACAGGATCTCTGTCATTTCTTGTTTGACCACCACCGAAGGTGAAGGAGGTTTTGTTTTCATCCCTTTCTGTTTGTGTACAGGTTGCGTGTGTGACAAGGACGAATTGATTCGATTTTGGTGAAGATCTGGATACGAGAATTATTTAATTTTTAAAGTGATTCTTCACCATTGAGAGATAGGTCCAAAAATGATATAGTACTGTATAGCATGATATTTCAAAAATGTATTGGGAGAACAAAACGTCCATAGTGTATAAAATTTGTAAGACTGAACCAAGGAGAACAAAACGATGGACACAGATTCCTCAATCGGCAGGATTCTACCTTTTCGATTGGCCTCAACCAAAAGAAAACGAGGATTAATGAATGCAGGTGGGAAACGAGCTTGATTTTGGGGAGGGTGAGCTGGTGAGGAATTGAGTGCATGTGAACTGGGGTGGCTGAGAGGCCAAGGCTGCATTTCATACGGTCAAATCCCCTTATTGTACGGCCAGCTGCATAGATAGGAGTTTGGCTTGCTCTTTGTGAAACATTACATACTAAAACATTGTTTTACGAGTTATATTGAGAGGTCAGCAGAAGTAGCCCATATGTTTGTTAAAAATTTACTTTGTTTGGATAATAGTTGCATGTTACATCTTCTTTGTTTGTATGCAGCACAAGATTGCGGGTCGCATCATTAGCTGTGGGTGAGACTTTGCTGCTGATGCAATGCCCTCTGCTGGTTGGGGCAGGAATTTGTTATATTGGACAGGGTGCCAGCGACAGCTCGCCTCCTCTTCGCGAGGACACCGTGGGATCTTTAACGTCCATCGACAAATGCTGGCAGACGGGGCAGTTTAATATTCACATCCGAGGGACGGCACACATTGATGAATCCCCCTGGCTGTGAAACACCAGGATGACAGTTTATAGCTGGATCAGGATTCAAACTTAGGTTAGACAGCTTAGAAGTGACTGTACATACTTACAGGCCATCCTGTTAGCTGCATCTTGCTATTCACATTCCATAATAGCTGCCAAGTTATACTTGCGTATTTCTCAGCCGAAACGTATGACAGTATTTATATAATCTAAAACTTCTCAAACTTCTCTCTGTCTCTGTACCTCCTTGGTATCTCAGTCTGTCCCCTCGTAATGTTTGAGGGGATATTAGCGGCAACTGTCACATCTACTACCACATTCCTCTGGACATTAATGGTCCCACAGTACCTTTTGTAAAAGAAGTGCCTGCTTTTGACAGCATCCTGTGATGGAGCAACGACGTGTTGAGGTTTAATTCTCAGATCTGGAAATGTTCTGAATTGTGAGAAAGAAATGTTGTTTTTTGAGTTTCCCATCAGGTGCCCAACTTTCCTTAATTTGCAGAAGGTCCAATTTTCGATCGCTCATCAAAATATTTCAGAACTAATTGTTCCATTTTATTTCAGCAGATGGCGATATATTACAGCAAGTTGAAGATAAATCTCTGCCACTGACTTGTACAAAGGTTTACTTGTCTTGTCCTTCAATGAGTTTATTTTTTCAAAACTAGAACGGCACTCGGTAGAGCGCATACCTGCGCCAGTCTGAACAGTTTACGTTTTGTATCCCACTCATCGGCCGAATCTGGATCCGGACCTGAACCAAAATCAAATCGGCTTATTCTTGTCACCAACCGACTCATCCACCTAGTTTTGTCATAACTTGTCCACAACTTTTTGAAGTATCATGCCATATATCATTTATGGTCCCATCTCTCAATGGTGAAGAATCACTTTTAAAATTCCAGTGTCCGAATCTTCTCCATAATCTAATCGATTCGTCCTCGTCACACACCCAACCTGTCCACCAAGTTTCATCTGAATCCGTCCACAACTTGAGATATCCTGCTCGCAAACAGATTGGCGAAAACATAACCTCCGTCCACCTTAGGTGGTGGAGGTAATTGCGCATGAGGATTCCTCCTTTGAATCAGCTTTGTTACCAATGGCAACACAAGACGATGATACATTCCTCAGCACCAAGCTGGTGTTTATTGCATCCTCTTAAGGAGAAAAGGTAATATTGTGATGAATGGATTATGAGTCGTCAAATGGATTTTGTACGTACACACGAGGAGAAGGGGGTGAGTAGAGACGGGGAGGGAGGAAGTGGGAGGGTAAATTAAAGACATTGTGAAAAAGAGGATCGGGGAGTGTTCGAGAGAAGGGAAAAGTTTGTGGAATGGTATAAAGTAAGAAAAAAAGGCATTGTGAATTATATGGGCAAGGTGCGGTCAAAATTTCTGCCAAAGTGTACATGTAGGACCTTCGTCTCTTACGTCACAGACAGGCCCTCTGTTGCTGTTTCTGTTTCTGTTGCTTACCAACTCTTAACTCTGATGTAGCTCCCTCTGCTTTCTCAGACTCTCCCCAGCCTCTCAAGGTTGCACACATTCTTCCAGTAACCCACTCCTTAAATTCCCTGAATCCATGTTCGCTGCACATCTCCACTAACGTTTCTGTTTTTCTCCCATTTCTTTTAACACTACCTTCCTGGGACGGTTCAATCACACTTCCTTTCAGGAATTCAAGCAAGCGGTGGACCACCATCACTTGTGGTGCACCCCCTTTCCCGACCTGCAATCTCTTTTACCCCCATTAATCCGGCCGAACTCTTACCCTCTTACTTGCAGGCAATTGTGATTCTGCACCAGATTCAGTGGTGTAGACTGTAGTGTCCACTCTGTGTCTGGAAGGTCAGTGGTTCGAACCCAGGCCGAGTCATACCGACGACTTTATATAATGGTGCTTGCTGCTTTCTTGCTTGATGCTTGGCATTTAAAGGGATAGAGCATGGAAAAACAACCATAGATTGGCAACCATATCACAAGCTTTGATGGGCCGGAATGACATGTTGAAGTTCCTTGAAAATGAACATTATTATGATATATATATATATATATATATATATATATATATATATATATATATATTATTTTAAGAAGGCACTCTTCTTCTTTAAAATGTGTACTCACAACCACACAATCTTATACAATATAGAAAAACACCATTCTCTGTGTAAATACAAGTTTTTGGTGTGGGAGGGGGGGGGGGGTAACATAAGCTATGTGGTGTGGGCGTAAATTTTCTAAGTAAATGTGGACAGTGCAGTGCCACCTAGTGGTGGTGGTAGAGGGTATTACAATTTACTTTTTTACCTGGGCAACACTGAGGTTAAGGTACTCTTCGCATGGGTAAATTTGTCCTCCTCCCTTCTTCCCCCCCCCCCCCCACCAAAACGGAGGGGCCTGTCAAAGCCTGGCATCGTGTGAGATTTCTAGCGGGAAGGGACATTAGGATGAGGGGCGAGTGGGACGTGGGGACAGGAGTGGGGTTGAGGGGGAGGGTTTAAAGCACTCTATGCACGTGTAAATTTGTGTTCCTCTCCTTCTCCTTCTCGCTAAAAATGGAGGGGCTTGTCAAAGTTGGAAAAATATTAACCAGAGGGAGCTGGGGACATCATGTGAGGGAAGCATTTCTAGCAGCAATGGATGTGCGGCCGAGGAGGGTGGGAGAGTATGTTCCCATCGCGTGCTGCCTTTTTGGCTGCTGGTTGCATCATTGGTTAGGAGCGCGGCTGTGCCACTATTACCAGTATACTGGTGCTCATTTCGCCGACCTCGGAAGGATGACAGGCTCAGTCAAGTCAACCCCCTGGTGTTAATTCAGTGGTAATGGGGCTCAAACTCAGGACCCAAGGATCCCAAGCCACCACCCTAACCGCTAAGCCAACACCAGGCTGAGAGTCTGTGAAAGCTACAAACTCTGAACTCAGGCTAAAGATACAACATTGTGAGGGAAGTAACATGGGTTATGTTGCTGTGGCCTCATAAGCTGTTTTGAGTCCACAAAATGATGCCAAAGTGACCAATATAACAATTTTTGGCAAACAGGACTAATTGGTCCATCAGTGAAGCGACAGGTAGGCTGAGCTCAATATTCTCTCTTTCTCTCCCTATCTATTGCCCCCAATGTCAGTTTTTTGCCCTCTCCTCCCTCTTCCATTAACCTAATTTATGCCAAGAGAGCCGTTTGTCTGTATGTGTCGCCATTTTTCTCAGACGGCTGAACAGATCTTCGTCAACATTTCAAAGGTTCATCAGTGATTGCCGGAGAGGGTTTGAAACAACAAAAACCAGAGAAAACATTATTTAATATTTTTCTTGAATCCAACATGGCTGCCAAACCATGTGACTCCTTCATTAGAAATATCAAAAGGCACAAGTTCACCACTTGCTTGATATGTGTACCAAATTTCGTAAATATATCTTGAGGGGATTTGTAGTTAAGCTCCGGAAACGAAATGTGACGGATGGATGGACGGACGGAACCCATTTCTATATCCCCGCCAACTTCGTTGGTTGGCGGGGATAAAAAAAAATCTTTTTGGGGGGGGATTTTTCTTTTTTTAATCTCTTTATAGTCCCTAAGCCTTTGTAGCTTTGTTAAAAAGTAATATTAAATGATCCTTGACCCCATTCCTTAGTGGGTGTAGGAAAGTGTTTTAGGCCTGCAAAAAAAAAAAAATTCAACAATGCAACAGGATTAGGACAGCACTGCGTACCCCTGCTTGTCTTGTATAAATAAAATCGAGTCGATGGCTCCTTACCTTTTTCCAATGTTGGAGTTTTTTGTTTTCAGGCTTGAGCCAATTCATTGACAGCCATTGGCATTACATGGGGTTGATTGTTGTTGTTTTTTTTCTTCCTTTTTAAAACGTATATGGGACATTTAAATTAGCCTCCAATATCAATAGATTTATTTTCATTATTTGGCTCGTGGTGGATGCTCTGAAATATTTTCAAAATTGTACCTTTATTGAGTACAATAATGGCCGGCATCATCACAGTGGGTGCGATAATACTATAACCGTATCATAGAATTCATCATTCAAGATCAACATGGATTTGAGAGATATATATATATATATATATATATATTTAAAATCCATGGGTGTTTTGTTAAATCAGAGGTTCCTTTGTTCATCCCCAGAAGGAATGGTAAATTGTTTTGGGAGGGTTTTGTGATGTTTAATTGGAAAATTGGTGGTGATTCCAGGGAGTTTAGATTAGACGTGATATTTGTTGTTTAAATTAGTCTTGAATGTTTTTCTTACCTGCCGCATGTGCACTCCGAATGATTTTTTGGTGGAAGGAAGGTGGTCTGGTTATACTTCCTGTAAGGGGAATCAAAATTGAGTTTGCACGTAGGTGAGAACCTCTGCGGGGAGAAAGGGGTGCAGAGGAGGTTGGACTCATTTTGATTTGCAGGAGGAGGTAGCTTCTCTGGGCTTGGTCGAGTGTACACATGACATGGAAAGCTGCATGTTTTGTCCTTCAAGCCAAGGAAGAATAAATGAGATCTGAAATTTGATAATCTGAACAATCTGCCCCATTGATCTGGTTGATCTTGTTATGCAGGTGTGGGTGGTATGGAGGGACCAATATCAGGACCTCAGCTGGAAAGACTGGATGCGTGCCGCCTGATGCAACTCTGCCTGCGCTACCAACATCACCTGCAACAGTGTGCAGAGGCTGTCTCTTTTGACCAAAATGCCTTGGCTCAGCGTCTGCATGAGGTACACTTCTGCCCTGCCTTTCAAAGACTGCCCCCTTCCCCTCCACCCTTTCTCACCTTTTACATATTTTCTGCTATCATATCCTCACCTGATGATATTGTTATGTGGAAGTGAGGTGGGGGGTCCATAGCTAGATTGGCTTGGTTTGTGTAATTACATAGGTTATATTGCTCTTGTATCACCGATTTTGTCCAGAGGTAAGTCTTATTGTAAAACGTGCACTGAGGAGGCGATGAGTGTTCACTTTAAGATTGTATCGGGTAAGATTGCTGTGTAAAACCTCTTGTTATCAGGTGAGGGTGGGTGAGGAATTTAACACCAAAGGCACACTGGAAAGCACATTGTGCTATAAAGAAACCACCGATGTGAACTGTTTGGCCTGCTAGTCGCAAGTCATGGTGGCGAGGTTGGCTGCAGAGCCCTGGAGGAAGACAGAACACTTGTGTTCAGGGCCGTCCCACTGGGCGGGACACCCGGAAGCTGGCACCACACAAGCAGCAGATGGTTAAAAAGAGGGACTTGCCATGCATGAGGGTGGTCCCAGCGTTCGCGAGGGCTGTAACCACACCTGGCGCAGCAGTTTGAGTCAGACCTTTGGAGAGGCAACATCCCTTTCCTTTGTTTGGCCACCTCTCATAGCCATACCTCTCATCACCATTCCCCTGCCTTGTGTGCCAACCACGTGCACACCACCAGCTTTGTGCCTACTTGGGCTTTATTTCTCGTCTGTATATAAGTACCCCCATCATCCCTAGCTATATCTGGCAACCGCCAGGTCTGTGCCATTATTCACTGATAATACCATCTACCCTTATCCTTGTATTTCATTGTAATTGAACCTCAATGTTTTGCTGATTAATATGCAGGGATATGGTTTGCACTTTATTTATATCATCCTGTCTCCTATTAGTTGGACAGTTTGATTCCCATTTTCAATTTGAGGAACTGTGCATTGGGCTACAACGTCTTAAAATGGAACCATTTTTTTTCCTATGCGTTAGAGACTTGTGGAATATCTAAAGCAGAATGGAAGGGAACAAATGGAAAGGGGGAAACACGAACAGGAGAGTAGAAGTGATAGTGAGATCAGGGGTATGGGGAGAAGGACACACGGGGTTGAACAAGTTGCACACAAGCTGAATGAAACACAAAGAAGAGGAAGGGGAAAGCAGGCATGAAACGGAAAAAAATAACCGACAGCTAACAAGATACACGTCGTACTTAGCCCACTACTTGCAAAATCCACCCCCCCCCCCTCAAAAAAAAGAAAAGTTGCTCTGGATACATCAAATTGTCCATTTCATTAAGATTAAAATTGATTATCTTTATCAAAGCTCAGGTCAATCAGATAAATTGATCTTAGAAAGTTGACCTTTGACCTCAAATATTTGGTTTCCCAATTCAGCGAGACGCTATGCTATTGCTGTTAAATTGCCAAGCCAATCAGATGAAAATGACTTCTTTTTTTTCGAATGAAAATTGATTTTAGAAGTTTCACCCTGAGTTGATGTTTGACCTTTTTAACCTCAATATCCGTTTGTTTCCCAATTCAGGGAGGGACTATGCAATTGCTGTTAAATTTTCAAGTCGATGGTATGAAAAATGACCATTTTAGAAATTTGACCTCGGTAGGCTTCTCAGTTGTGACTTCTTCACTACCTGTAGAACTTGATGAAAACAAACAGAATAACAAAGTCGACCAACCATTATACTTGAAAAATCTTTGAATTTTGCTAGTAAATGAAAAGGGGTGGGGTGGGGTGTAAATACCAATAACCTGAAAAAAGCGAAGTGCTTGGGAATGGGGTAATTTGGAGTAGAAGAGATCATGAATGTGGATGGGAGATCTGGACAGCTGTCTTGAGGTCCTGGAGGGAAGAATGGGACTGAGCGGACTGTGCAAGTTGGTTCCACAGATGAGAGAAAAGAGGAACAAATGAGTGGAGGAGAGCAGTGTGGCTGGATTATGCGAGTTTAACAAGAAGAGCGTTCTTGGCAGACCGTGTGCACCCTGCAGAAACTTGGGAGGGACAGTGCCAAGAGGGCAGAGGGTGCAACACCAAAAGTATGCTGTATAATCCAGAGAAGCCACCAACCTTTCTGCGATGTGGAAGTAACCGGCCTCGACATTCAGCTCAATCATGGGTGATTCCAATGATTTTGAGGGCCATGCTTTCCACAGCATCAATGAGGGCATGGTGTGAGGCAGGGGTACCAGCCCAAAGGGGAGAGCAGTACTTAAAGCTGGTAATGAATGCCTTGTCAGTTGTCAAAAGTTCAGATCGGCCAAGGAAAGACCTTGCACGATGAATGATGCCCCGTCGGCTGCTAGCTTTGGAGGCCATCTTGGGAACATGGTCTGCCCAAGAAAGATCATGGCTAATTGTGAGTCCTAAACATTTGGGTGACAACCTCTTCAATTGATTTGTTTGGGAAGTACATTTGATGGTTTTCCAGAAGGTCCTTTTGGAGCTGTCAGGGTGAGTGTGGGATTTCTTGGGGTTGAAAGACATTTTCCAAGTGTTGGACCCGGGACTGATTATATCAAGGTATGCAGAGGGAAGAGGCTGCTGCCTACCTTTCTGAGGATGAGAAATTATATGGCAGAGGGAATCATCAGCAAAGAGATGGGCAGCATTTTCCAAGGAATCAGAAAGATTTGATCATTGATTAAGAGGAGGAACAAGACTGTGCTCAAGACAATGCCTTGGGACACTCCAGCCTTGACGGGGAGTGGAGATGAAAGGATCCCGTTAAGAGTTACACTCTGAATACGGGAGTGGAAGAAGTCTGTGGTTGATTAGAGGAGGTTGCCTTGGATGCCATAAGCACAGAGTTTCAAGATGAAGGTGGATTGTCAGACTGCATAAAAATGCTCTACATGTCCAGAGAGATTGCCCTAATCTCATGTTTGAGATTGAGGGCTTCCATCCATCATTAGGAGAGGAGAAGCAGAGTGACTGGACTGGAAGTGAACCGATCTGAGAACAGTCCGTTGGAAAAAGAAAATATTTTATGGCAAGTGAAATTATAGATTCCATCACCTTGTTTATAATTTGAAGCAAGCTAATTTTTGGATTGCTGTTAATAAGCAGGTCGAGTTACTTATTTGTTCATCTCTTCTTTATTGGTGCATTGTGTTAACATCTGCAGGAGCAGTCTGTGTGCATTGAATTGCAGTGTTGAGAGCCATATGAGGACCATATGTAGATGAGATATGAAGGTCATGCTTTTGAAAGAAAAGCTCATTGTGCAAGGCTAATTGGTTAGCTAGTTAGCAAATGTATGAAGCACAATGTGGCTTGCATTGTTGTGGGCTTTTGGGGGTAATGACATGCATATCATGCCAGCAACCTCGGTTTGTTTTGGAGCTGAATTGATTGATCCTTTCATAAAACTCTTGTTTGTTTGTTTTTTTTTACAAGCACAAGGTTTTCATTTTGTGCAATAACGTGGTTTTCATGGCATGAACTTCTTTCCTAATATCGTGATTCCACAGGTTGCAAGGCCGTTTGATACAAAGTCATATTTTGCAAAATACCTCGAGTCAGGCCCAACCAACCATTGTTTAATTCCTAGAAGGGTCAATCATCGTTTTTATATATACATATATATTGTTACGGATTTCTGAATCCGGTCTGATGAATGCATCCACACATTCAGGTCCTCAGACAGTTATTTCCTTCAATGCATGTTCAGATAAGCCCCATCCCCATGTCTAATGGGATATTAATGTGATGCGTTGAGAAGGGTAAAGGATAGATCCCCTCTCTTATGGGA
>CM068958.1:44581836-44621086 GCA_035128595.1 Eptatretus atami | reverse complement strand
TTTATAAGTTAAAAACGGCGACTGCGGCTCTGGTTGGCAGAAACTCGCATTAAATAGAAGGGAATAAATGTTAACTTATCATAAGAAGCATTTATTGACAGGGATCATTTAAATATGCATTTGTGGACACCTTCTCTCTTGTTTTTAATCCTTTCACACCATTGATCTAACCGTGCACCAATGTTACGTGTGTACACACGTCCGTGTATAAACGACCAAAACCAGGTGTAGAAAACAAAACGAAAGTCGTTTGTACTAAAGCAAGCTTGGAATACAACAACGACCTCATTCACTTGCCCGGAGCCAACATGGAAGGTGGGGAGAAGGGGGAGAGGCAAAAGTTGAACACATTGAAAGGTGAGATCACAAAAGACTCATCCGCTAATTGAGCAAGACTTTTTAAAACCATTTCATCACTCGAGGTGGATAAATACATGTATCCTTGTTTGTTTACCTGAGGTAAGCACAGTAGTATGGAGACAAATAATTAAGCTACCTACCCCTCCCCCCCCCATCTTTTTCTTCTTTATGCCCACTCACCTATGCTACTAAGTGTGCACCTTATAACATTGACTGACAAGTTACTACAACAAAATACAAACATTTGGATTCTTACATCCACCAAGAAAACATCTAGAACATAGTTTGACATTTTAAAAATTTGAAATGCCAGACTATGACAGCAATTTAGTTTCTAGGTTTTAAGAGGTCCAACAAGCTGTGCAGACAGTTTTTGTGTCTTGTTATCCGACAGCGAAGATTCCCAATGTTACTTTGCTTTTCATTGGATGAGTGGAAGGTATTTTAAAGTAACAAGACACTGCTGCCTGCAGCTTCACTTTTTAACCTCAAAAAATAAGAAAAGAAAAGGGCAACATTCAGAGAGTTTCCATTGTCAAGATACTTCGATGATCTCCATGCTACCCGAGAAGCTTGATCGCTTTACGATCGCTGGCAGGTTGTCTCGCCCATGTACTTCTGCTGCAAGGCCTTCTTCAAATTCCAGCTGACAGCTCCTTCTTTTAAAGCCTTTCTCGGCTACCGAGCTCAGCTCTTCGTGCCAGCTTCTTCTCGGAGTTTCATTGCCTGCCACGCCACTCACCGAGTTCTCCAATCGCACGTGGCTTCGCAACCGCACCTCTGCGGGGCCGCCACCATAGTTAAACGCATACGCACCACCATTGCTAACTGTCCCCTTGCTAAGCATACTGTCAGGAAATCGCCAGGTACCAGGGAACTGCTGCATGGCCGAGGAACCAGGACTGGTCAAATTTAACCACAGCTGAGGCCGAAGCATATCACCGTTTTGTAAGGAAATCCTACTGGCCAAAGGACTGGGTGGATCTGTTCCAATTTCAGGGTTGCTTTCAATTGTCGCCCTCTTTGTTTCACCAATTTCCTGGCCGTCAATCCGCGATACTTTCGAGCCATCCTCAGTGGAGCTGGAAGCAAACATGCTGACATGGTGGTTTCGTGCCATTGCCGCAGTCGTCGCTAAAACAGATCCTCCAAATTCAAAAGTCCGCTTGAGGCGATTTCCATCGAGGCAACCGTCGGTTGCAGAGAGGCGGAGTGTACTGATTCGATGTGGCAACGAAGCAATGCTTACACCCTCTGCTCCACCGCTGCCATCTTGCAGCGACAGGAAGCCAGTATCTGGTAACGGATCTGCAGCAGGCCCCTGTCGACTCGCCTCGCGTTGACCGCAGAGCACTTTCTCGAACTCCAGCAGCTGACCAAGGAAATTGAAGTTGGGTGAGATGGATGGCCGCTTTTCCTTAACAAATCTGGAAGCATGAAGTTGATATTAATTAAAACTTTGGCATTTTGTGAGCATAACACAACTTCTTTTTTTTGTCTTTTTTTGGGAGTCATTTAATCTCGAAGGCATTTTGAATCATCCTTCAACGTAAAGTTTTTGATCAAGCAAGAGCCGTCAAGGTCGAGCATGCTCGAAAATATGACGGTCAAAACTAATTTGTCATTTAATCTCACACTTATGGGTATCAAACCCAAAGTAGACAACTTATAGGAGCTTGAACAGCCAAGTCTTTCTAAATTGCCTACTTTGGGTTTCACCAGCTACTTCATGACCAATTCCTGGAGAGAGAGAGAGAGAGAGAAAAAAAATTTCTCCATTTGAAAAGGTATCAATCAATGGCTCTTAACATGCAGAGTGGGCAAAATTTGGGAAAGTGCAAAAGGACATTGTGCTTTAGCTTTGCACTTGTGCCAAAGTGCTTACCTGTAGGCATCGTCTGATGACAGGCCGTGATGTTTCATGACGTACGCGATGGCGAGCGTCGCTGAGCGAGAGATTCCTGCCAGGCAGTGCACCATAACTCGGCAGTTTGAAACTTTCACCTTGTCTGCAATGGCACCGAGACACCAGGGGAAAGGAGGGGGTTTTTTTTGTTTGTTTTGTTTTGTTTTTAATCAGTTTCGGTTTTACTCCACAATTTAGAGGAGGAAATACACGCATTGAATGAAGCCTTGAAAATAAATTAAACAATGAAGAACTGAGCAACACATTAGTTTCATTCTATAGGTGAAAGAACAAGCTTGACCTGCCACAATGAAATGAGTTTAAGTCACAGAGAACATTTTTTCACTTTGTGATGGGATTACATAAATGTACATTTCCTTAATCTGCAGTAAATAAGCTTTAAAACTGCCAACTATACGATGATGTCACATGCATTGGGAGATCTCAAGAATGCGGAAAGGAGCATTAAAGATTAGATCCTGTATTCTTGCACTCTCACCTTAGCAGTGGGTACTGATAATGCAGATATCTAAATATGTGCACACTTAAACATGGTCCCTCACCATCGGTTCGTGCCCAATGCAATTGGAAAAGTCTATGCCAATTAGATTGATCATACGTCAAGGAACGATCACTTGAGTGTTGTGGCGAATTTATTGATTAAAATAATTTAAAATTAACATACGACTGTTACTATAACGATTCCCACCTTGTTATGGGATCAGTCAGGGAAAGTTTTTGGCCCAGGCCTTTCACGAACCGACTGAAGCATTGCACTGAAGGCGATTTGCACAGGAATTTGGAATTTGTTCAGGGTGGTTGCAAATAATTTGCCGACTCTTCGCGAAATGGACAGCAACCCTAACCACGGCCGTTTCATGTACTCGATTCAAAAGTTATCCACAAACTAATGTGATCACAAAGGACGACCAGTCCAACGTCCACCCGAGGGATGACGCACTGCGATTCAACGCCCTACCTGCGAGGCATCAATCTGGCACGCAATAGTCAGGTTGGGAATCAAACCCAGACTCGACGGTTCAAAGGCAAGTAAGTGTGCTCCCGCTGCACCATGTTGGCAGACTCGCTTCAAATTAACTTTACTCATCGGCCTTTGAAATATTGCAGGTGAAATCAGAGGCTCAGGTTTGCTCGTGCTCTCATGATTAAAGTCTCAATTAACACAATATGTTTGCTTTTAATTCTCAGCATTACACGAATGATTTTACTCCATTTCATCACTGATTTTTATTTTTTTTTATTCATTTGTGATCCTAAGACAAAAAAAAAGGGATAACTAGACAAAATTTGACGTCGCAACGTCGATTTATATGCCTCCGCCCACATTACTACATCATTATACATACTTGTACCAAGTTTGATTTAAATCCCTTCATCGGTTCTCAACTATCACATTTTCAGCTTACATGACCTCTGACCTCTTGATGCCAAAATCTAATCAGTTCATCTTTGCATCATAATATATACCTTCACCAAGTTTGGTCAAAATCACATCACTGGTTTACAAATTAGTGCTGCAACAAAATTTTTACCTCTGACCCTTGACCTCTTGACTCCTTAGTCCAATCAGTTAAATAATACCATTCCTTTCATGCCGTAAAGGCACATCGGGCTGCCGAGGCAGTTTCCTTGGCTGGGAATACAGTCCTGGACGGGTCACCACTCTGACGCAGGTTACCATGAATGGTTATTACCCCAGTACATTGGTACTCATTTCACTGACCTCGGAAGGATGACAGGCCGAGTCAACCCCACCTGGTATCAATTTAACAGCCGAGCAGGATTTGAACTTATGCTTCAGTCACATTTGGCTTGGCGGCCGTAGGGTCTAAAAAATCTACGGCCACTAGCAATTATAGGGCGGCCGCAGTATTTCCACGGTCACACAATGTAGCAGTCACATATGTTTTTATTTTTGGGTAGCCGCACGGGGTATTTAGAAATTGGTGGAGACCGAAAACGTGGGGGTGCCGTACGGTCTTTGATTTGACGTCGCACGGTGACCTTCGGGCGTCCTGCGGCGGCCATAGAATTTTCAAGGCAGACGCAAGGTAGCCTCAAGGTGCCCGCAAGGCGACCGCAGGGGGGCCCTAAGGCGAACGTGGAAATAGTGCGGCCGCCGTAATTTTTTGGGGGTTGGCAAAATTCATTTTTCATTGATAAGAGCCTACGGAAAACGCACGAATAACGCAAGCCCACCGTACGCCCTACGTACGGTCGACGTGGAACACATCTACGTCATGGCTACGGCTTGTCGAATTGCTACGGCCAACCTAGAAATGGAAAAAGTTATAACTCCGCGCTTTAATTCCACGGAGACCCCCTACGGCCTGTAAAAGATAGCCATACTGCGTAGGGCCACCCTGAGGCCACCTCAGAAACTCTGCGGCCGCCGCACGTTTCTGTCAATTCAGGGGGGGGTACGGTCGCCGTATCCGAGCCGTAGAGCAAATGTGACTCATGCTTAAGTACCCTAGGATCCCAAGCCTGCCACCCTAACCACTAAGCCAACACCAGGCTTCCGAATCAGTTTGTCTTTACATCATTATACATACTTGTACAAAGTTTGACCGAGATCCCTTTTGCTGTTCTTAAATTATTGCGGTTACAAAAACCTATTACGGACGGACAGACAGACAGACAACCCGAAAACATAATGCCTCCGGCGACTTAGTCAAAAAGCTCCGGTTGGCTTCTTCCTCACCACCATCCTTGCAGCAAGCCCAATGTTGGTACAGGTAGTTTGAGCATTCATTTCCCAAGAGATTGGGCGCTACAATCACCGTGATTTTTACTGTTAGATCACAAAGGATCAAAATAATGGCGATCAGCCTGTGCCACTGCTCCTCCAGGTAACAGATTTCCAGTTAAGAAATTCTGACTTCAGTCAGAGCATTGACGGGATTGCCGCAGAGGTTGTCCTTGCATCCGTGCGACACCACAGAGCTTTTCGCAGACTATTTGGACGGTCTTTGCAGAGAAAATTTGCAAGTTTTTTATATTTTTTTTCCAAGAAGAAGATACAGTACTTCAATCACCTTCCACACCACGTGACTGCTCATGGTGAATCGGTGGTCACCAGTCACGACTCCAAACACCATTCCTAGCTACGAGGCCGATTTGTTACTTCTGCCGCAGAAGGTGGATGAAGGTTATGTTTTCACACCTGTCTGTGTGTCTGTGAGCAGGATATCTCAAAACGTTATGGACAGATTTGGGTGTGTGGCAAGGTCGAATTGATTAGATTTTGGTGAAGATCCGGATAAGAAAATTCAATATTTTTGTTTAAGTGATTCTTCACCATTAAGAAAGGAGGCCAAAAACAATCTATCGCATGATCTTTCAAAAAGTTGTGGATTGATGATGACAAAACTGGTTGGACGAGTTGGGTAGATGACACGAACAAGCCAATTAGATTTTGGTTAACGTCCGGATGCAGATCCGGCCCATCAGTGGGATACAAGACACAAACTGTTCAACCGAGCAGAGGTGCCATTCTCGTTTACAGTACGGTAGTCATCATGAAGCTGCCTTCATCGAAGGATTCCTGATGTCGGCTTTCCGACGACATATGGCGTGTGGATGTGGAGTGCACAAATTGAAGGGAAGTGCAATTATGTCATGGGTTTCTAATCGGCCAAGCTCTGCCATTACCCACCAAGTCCTGAATAAATAAATATTAATGAATATTTAAGAATACGCCTGCACAGACAGTAAGCAACGGAGTTTCTCCAAAAGTGAAAATGCCTGAAAATTGTCAATTCTTAACGCTATTTGGTTACATTCTTTCCTTTTCCGAAAACCAACGCTCGATACAACTATTGACTCGGATTGTTGCGGCAGATCACAAGTGCTCGTATCGGGTTATTCTTTACCAATGAAATGAACTTTACCAATGAAATCGACCGAGCGATCCAGCCATGGGAGGATCTTCTCGCAGTAGCTGTCATTGACGGGCACTCGGAGAAAATGGTCCTCGGGGATGAAGTCCGGTTGCGGGCACGTGTTGCTGGCATTCAATACATAAGTTATGCCATTCTGAGCCATCAGTTCCTGAAACGCACAAAGTATGATTTACTGCATAAATACTGACCAGTGAATTAAACACCACCAATGAGAAGGTTTTGAAAAAAAACTTTCCAACATCCGGCGAGCATACCTCGTCCAGAACATCAGCTTGGGAGCCCAGGTACAGATGTGGAAGAATGCGAGTCGGGCCTGCGCTGGAAACCGGTAAGCATGGCTGCGATATGGAACCCTGGATCAAGCCAACCTCACGGCTCTCGTACAGGCCTGGGTAGCACGCCGAGAATGCAAAACCTCCTGGGGAAGGTGGTAACAAAAAGACTTTCAAAGTCCAGATAAGTTGATAAAATTCCAGAAGCTGCTGATGTTTCTACATTACAGAATGGTACTTTACAGCGTTCGGTCAATGTACCGGCTATCAGAGCCCTGCGATAAACAACATCTCAGCAATACATTGGGTACGGATTCAACCTTGGCCTTGGGTGCGACCTGGGGACACCGAATCAGCCTGACAGCCGCTTGGCGCCATTTTTGCTGATAAATTAAATGGGGGGCATCGGTCACAGTGGTGGAGATGGTGGACTGCTTTCTTCTGGCCATGGGGGAAATAAAAGTTCTCAAAGATATGCTTCGGACCATTTTAAAACTTCTATTTGTTCCTCAATAAAACAAACTATGGCAGTCAAGAGAGGTCGGGTGGGGGAGAGGAAGTTAAAGCAAAAGGTTGCACTTCCGACGTGTAAATGTTAAATAAAATATTTTAAAAATTTTTAAATGCCGATTATAAACAAAGTCGCTCTGAGACCAAGATAAGCACAAAGGCTCACAACTCAACTGTGTAAATGACCGAGATAAACCTTTCCTCATTCCCACACAATCGACACATCGGCTTCTTGGCAAACAATCAAGATGTTCGTTTGTCCCGCATCTTCAATGCTCCAACTGTGAACACGTGATGTGCAAAGCCCTGTCCTCCTCCTTTTGTACGCACAACATGGCTACGGTAGCATTTGTTGGGGAAGTAGCTACGCCACTGATGCAGTGCCCCTGTAGTTCAGAGCAGGAATTTCAAATGGGTCTTTGTGCTGGCAATAGCTCACCTACTCTTCACAAAGGACATCGTGGGATCTTCAACGTCCACCAACTAATGTTGGCCGACGTGACGCCAAACTTAACGTTCATCCGTGGGACGGCATGCACATCTATGAATCAACCTGCCTGCGAAACACCAGGATGACAGTTTATAGCTGGACTCGACAGCTCGGAGGCCTCTAGACTATCCTGCCAGCCATGCCACGTCCTTTCCCACGGACAGGTGTAGATGATGGAGAGCGGGAGATACAACGAAGCATTTCTTGAGCTTATTCAAAGCTTTACCAACTGCTTGCTTTCATCAACTGGAATTAAATGGTGAAGTTATATTTTGTGCCTTTATTCTGGATTCTTTGAACATCACTTATCCAAACTCGCTTTGGACCTGTGTTTCGTGTACTCGATTCCAAATTTGTTGTTCCCCATTTCGCTCTCACTTATGATTCCAAATTTCCAACTCACCCGACGCAGCACCGGATTTTGTTCCCGGCACATGACGTGACCATCAAAAATCACATAGCATTGCCAATGATAAGAGCTCCGCCATGCCATTTTACTCAATAAATCAAACCGGCACAATAAAGCAACTGTTCCACTGACGATCTACGATTGTCACGAGAGCCAAGAGGCAAGGGTTGCGAATGCAACGTGTACGGCCATCTCAAAGTCTGCAGAGAGAAAGAACCTGCACACTTGCTCTGCCAGACAAACGTCCTCAACGGCACGGGGCACGAGCCGTAATAAACTCGCGTCGGGAACCTTCCGCTCACGGACGGCATCTTCATTGCTAACGCAAGAGCACAGGCCACGACCAACCTACTGGGTACCTTTCACTCACTGCAACCCCTTTATTGCTGACACAGCTTAAGCCATAGCCAGCTTGCGTTGGGTACCTTTCACTCGCAACAGATTTATTGCTAACAAAACAATAAAGGTCATAACCAACTCATTGGGCACCTTTCACACAAGGCAACAACTCTATCGCCAACAGCACCAACTTTTCCTTCATCTCCCTTTGATCCTCTAAAGTCAGTGTGTTTATCCTGCTGCCTCGTCGTTTACCTCCACCACGAGCCGAGATTCCTGGATACAATATATATATATCAAAAAACAAATCACCACCACCATATTTTTGCAGAAAAGCCAGACAGACTATGTTGATAACTTGGACATTTTGGGGATTTGCGCAACAGCAGCAAACTAGGATTAGTAAGTTGTCCAAGGACAAAGACCGATCAAGATGGGACTCAAAAAGCTGGTAACCCTCGTTGCAGAAAACAAATCGGTTTGATAATAACGCGTTGCTGCGACAAGGCGGTGCAGGCTAAAGTATGGCGGCTGGAACTGCCGAGGGAACACAGCTCGAGCCACCCTTGAACTCCAACACGTTTCCTATTTGGTGCACAAAGGCGAGCATTGAACCCTCGTACCGTCAATTCCAACACGAGAGATGGCACGTTATAATGTACTTTAACATGCACAAAATAAATTCCAGCCACCGCCTGGCACACAACAACAAAATCTCTGCACCGTACGGCAACCCCGACGCTCGAATAAATCTCATCGTGACGGGGCCTTTTCTCTGCAGTTTCAGCGAGCACGTGCAACGAGAGCAGGCAGAGCCAAGTCATACGCATTAATAGCTCAGCAAGCCTGTGTTTGTGTGGTGGACTTATAATGGAACTTTGGGGGCTGCGAGGATAGCCTGGAGTTATGCATACTCCCCTCTGAGCCGTCTAGCCAGGGTTTGAATCTCAACCCAGCTACAAACTGTCGGCTTGCTGTTTCGCAGGCAGGAAGAGGCATCAATGCGTGCGAAATCGTTGGAAGAAGAGCCTTAAGCCAGAGGACTAGTCTGCTAGTACCGGGGATGTTGGTGGATGTTAAAAGATTCCACGTGTTCCGTGAAGAGTAGGTGAGATCACCAGCACACTCGATGACTTAGAAACTCCTGCCACAGATGATCGTCAGGCCGAGTCAGCCTGTTCCAGAAAGACTTCAGGCCAAAATCTGCCCCACCCACCCCACCCTTCCTGGCCAATCCCACAAGGTGGCAATAATATCAAAGATGGCACAAGAGGCTGGCAGGGTGGCCTGGAGGTACACAGTCACCTCAAAGCTGTCTCACATGGGTTTGAATCCCGACCCAGCTATAAACCGTCATACAGGTGTTTCACAAGCGATTCAAAGCGTCCTGTACATCGGACGGCCGTTAAACGGGCGACTCGTCTGTCAGCATTAGTTGGTGGACGATAAAGATCCTTTGGTGTCCTTCGTAAAGAGTAGGTGAGCTATCGCCGGCACAATGAACAAATTACAAATTCCTACCCGAACGTTAGTCGAACGTCAGACCGGGCCAGCCGGTTCGTGAAAGACTTGGGCCAAGCTCCCCCTATCCAACCCCACAACTTTCTTTAATAATCCAAAAAAATAAACCTGCCCCAAAAAAAAGAACAAGAGCATCCGAGGTGTTTGCACGGCAAAGAACTTCTCGAAATTCACTAATAATGCGTTCAATGGGCATCGCGGCTGTGCACTCAGCTCGTGCAACATTTGCGATTGAGACACAGAAAAGGAAATGCTACATGTGTAGCAATCATATATTTCGTGACAATCTGTGCAATGCGTTTACTTCACTACCCAGGCCTGCAGTTTATCCACCGGCGCAGAAAC
Organism: Eptatretus atami; assembly: GCA_035128595.1. Classification (NCBI taxonomy): domain Eukaryota; kingdom Metazoa; phylum Chordata; class Myxini; order Myxiniformes; family Myxinidae; genus Eptatretus; species Eptatretus atami. The sequence goes on along the minus strand of CM068958.1, from coordinate 44,611,008 downwards.
AAGGCTGATCGTTACCCCCACACTCCTGTAAAACAAGTTTCATTCGTCTTGTTTACTGCGATTCTTGTTTAATAACCACAAATTCCAGCATTGTATTATAGTGCTGAAAAACTCCAACCTTGCCCCCCCCCCCCCCCCACTTGCAATGCAACATCTCTACACCCCACCCCGCAGTCTGCATCTCGGGTCAGCACGCCAGTTTCCTTCTGATGGTCAACGCTCGCATCCGTTGACACCATTTTGCCGTTCGCCTCATCTTTGCAGACAATGGCCATTGTGTTGCGCGCATTACATAATCCTTTCCTGCATCCTATCCAAACACATTGTGAAATGATTTGCCTTCGTCAGCTTTCATTCACCTTTTGCGTCGATGCGCGTCATGCTGTTCACGAGTGCCCGATCCCCACCACCTCCATGTAGTAACCTTTTTGGGTCCACGTACTGATCCCACGCACCACCGCCATCGGTAATTCTTTCATCTCCACCTTTACTCCTCACTGTCTTACATTCATCAAAATCACTTAAATTTGTAAATTTTCACCTCCATTCACCCACCTTCTTCCCACAGCAAAGGAACACATAGATAATAAGCTCTTTGATGGAAACTTTTACATCTACTTCATAATGGTTCGTTGGCCGTTTCGGTGATTGGCTTTAAAATAGTTGGATGGTTTTTAACAGCATTGGTCCAGTAACCTCCACTCCAATTGCCTTCCAAGATCCTGGGTCTTCATTCACTCCCAACTATCTTATCCTATGCCTTCACAACCTGTGCAGTCATCTCCTCATGTCATTCCAATCTAAGATGGAGTTCCCATCGATAGCACTTAGCTCATGATGCTTGGATTTCTGATTCTCTAAGTTATGCCACACTGATTTGTCTGCATATTGATGGCTGTCTGCATATACACCTCTACATCTCCTCGTGTCCTGTCCTGCATGGGACTTGTGTACTAGCTTGGGAAAAGCATACCATCTCACACAATCACACCCCCCCCCCCACCCAAAACCTGCCATTTTTTTTAAAATCTTCAATAAATCCCAGTCCTACACCACTGAACTCTTTCTTACCTAAAGGTTTACTTCAAGAGACTATTTGTTCATTTGGACCACATATGCCTCCTCCACCCTCAAAGGACACCTGACAATTTCCAATAATGTTCTTTCACCAAGGCTCAGTTCAATTTGATTTTTAGGTCTGGAAAAAAAAGAAGAAGAAAAAAAAATCAGTCAAACTGTATTTGCACGAGTCTTGCCTCCACGTACATCATTTCTGAAATCCGGCAGGCCCTTTCTGAACACTGTATAAGCCACTACCAGTAGTCGGCTTCTCTCGGGAACTTTTCACTTTTTGAAAATGACATTGTGCCTACAACAGATCCGATGCATACGACTGTGAACAGCACAAGGATCCAGTCAATGTTTACCGTAGTAAACACCTGTGGGTCGACCAGTTTACTTGATCATACGAGCAATAATAAAGGGGGGAGGGGGACAGCTCGAATGCCCAAATACCATTGGGCATTTCACTTCCACAGGTAGATCAACCTGTGGTTGCAACTCATTTTACAAAGCATGCAGAAAGTGAAAATGGTTTTTGACTTTCCCTTTATTTAGTTTACCCACAAGGACGAAGAAATCGGGCGAAGCCATTTAAATTTGCTGCTGGAAAACTCCCGCCATTGGTTGAGGAGTTAGAAATCACATCCCTTGATGAAGTCATAGAAGTGCCTGGGATTTCAAAAATGCTTCTTTCTTTCTTTTTTGGAAGGTAAATTGCCATCTATTTATTATGGACGCAACATTAATTTTTTTAAAGCACTGTGCCTGTCAAATGATCCTCATGATGATCCTCCTCCTCCTCCTCCTCCCCATGATGATGATCACAATGATCACGATGATCCTCCTCCTCCTCCTCCTCACGATGATGACCCTTCTCCTCCTCACGATGATGACCCTCCTCCTCCCCGCGATGATCACGATGATCAACCTCCTTCTCCTCAGGATGATCCTCCTAATCACAAAAATCACGCATGATGATCCTCCTCAAGATGATCATGACGATCCTCGATCCTACTCCTCATCCTATACATGACCCTCCTCCCCCTCTGCATGTACAATGTACTGTACAGTGTACACATTGGAATATTCTCTCCATTACTCAACACCACACCACACCACCAGAGCCATGTCAGCCATAACCAAAGCTTGCAAACCTCCTCAATTACGAAGTTACACGTGACTCTTAAGGTTTGTTTTAACTAATGTTGTGTTCAACAACAATGAAGATTAATTTAATAGGATGATGCACAAAATATAAATGCACATCGTTTAATTTGTAATAACACGATTTAAGCACTGAAGCTTAAATTTGCCTGGACATTCTCACAATGTCACCAACAAGCAGATAAACAAAAAGGTACCAGAGGGTTATTCTTCAAGTGAGGTGACTGGTGACTACTACTACTACTACTACTACTACTACTACTACTACTACTTTAACAGCTCCAAATAATCCCACATTCCTGGTGAGCTTTGTCAAGGAGGAATCTTGGCCAAAGCCTTTCACAAACCAATTGGCCAGGCCCAACATTCGACTGCAGCAGATTTGGGTCACAATTTGAGACTTTGTTCAGGATACCGGTGATAACCGCCTACTTTTTGCGAAAGACAACGTGGACTCTAACATTCCACAAAGCAATGATCACAGACGGGACAACCATTTTAACATGCATCTGAGGGACAGCACACCTTTGTGGGTGCAATGGCCCGAGTATATGAACACAGACAAGACAAGACTGTGCTACCTCTGTGTCATTCTGTCAGACTCTTGAAAGTCATGCAGTGGACGAGAAAAGCTTACAAAGCAATACTATTCAAGAACTGCGACCATAACAAAAAAATTATATAAACGATCAATTTTATAATGCAAACCCAGATTTTAACGGGGTATACGAATGATGGGGATCTTCCATGGTCCACCCCGTGCACAAAATAAATATATGGCCCTCAGGTGAAGTTGGAATCACAGGATCCTTTCAGCTTTGCATACCTACTTGAAGACCAGGTCATGGCCCCAAAGTTGAAATGCAAAAATGCCTCAGCAGCTCAGATTTATTTATTTATTTATTTATTTAAGGAGGTTGGGAGAGGACAATAAATAATTTCATCACCGGAGTATCGTGCATCGGAGAGACACCAGTCAGTGGGTCTGCTTTGTACTTTGGAATTATAAATCGCATGACAAGTACATGCTTGTGAATGGGAGTAATATGCAAGAGAAGTATAAAAGAGCTTGGGGGAGGGGGGGTCAGGAGGGAGGGGTGACGGACAATCAGAAAGGAAATTCAAAAACAGTGAAGACTTCGTAAAAGTTGTGACTCAAACAGCAGTTTCATACTTTCAAGGAAGTTTGAATTCCAAAAGTAGTCTGAAAATGCACAATGAGTGTGCAGAGAAGAGAGACGATCAAGATAACAGAATTAACATTGGCGGGATAGCGGCAGCATTGCCTCCGAGCCGAGCCATTTGGAATCTATTCCCAGCAGAGGGATCTTATCAGACTAAAATTATTTTATTGTGGGAGTTGTGTCAAGGAGGGACGTTGTCCTTCGGAGGGAGGAAACGTTGAAGGTCCATCGACAAAATTTGCAAAAGTGGTGGCATTGCGACACCCCCCTCTCCCCCACTTCCACGTTTCTCCTGGGCTACAGGCAATTCCCCTCTTCTTTCCCTTCCCTTATTATCTTCTCAAGCATTTTCATTTTCCTCACTCCCCTCACTACCAGTTCCTCCCCCTTTTCTCTTTCACAAATCCTTCCCTAATCTCTTCCTTTTGTCAATTCCTAACCTCACCACCCCACCCCACGCCTCTTTTGCATCAGTAATATGTAAGTAGCTCCTAAAAGTCTGCTGTTCTATCCGTAATATAGACCCATGTTATCTTTTACAAGAAGAGGCCTTTGTTAGGCATTGGTTTGACTATCTATTTAAATTACAATTATGCTTTGGAGCTTGATTAGGCATTGTAGGGTGACTGTGGCTCAAGCTGCTAAGAATGTAGGCCAAACAATGGACAGTGGACTGGCACCACATAAACCAGACCAGTTTTGGGGGGAGTGGGGGGGGGGGGGGGGGGGCAGCCAGTTGGGTTTTACCAACAATCTGATAACAGCGAAAGCAAATAATTCCAAGAAGCTGATAATTCAAATATAGTACTTAATACTGCTCAATTTCAGGCCAGCTTTAAACATGTAATGTAGTCCAATGTCATCCCACGTTAGGCCCCTGTACCCACACCTTGCCTCATTTGGAGTCTTGTCTATAACCACTGCATCAATCTACAAAACTGCAAAGGTTGGTTATCAGATCAGATCAAAGCTCCCATTCAGACAACAAACCGACTTAAAACTTTTGCATCTTTTCCTGTCCTGTTAGCCACTATTTTCTTTTCAATTACATCCTATATGCATAGTCCATTTCATGTCCACCTGTCCCTCCAAAACACCTGCATATAATTTCCATCAGTCTAATAGTCTATAGAAACCAGTCTTAGGACCAAGCAATTGAACACGTGACACAAACCAACAAAATTCAACTCTCGTCCTTAAATAGTACATCCCCGAAGAAAATCAGGAAGGTGCTTTCCGTGCGCAACGTGGTTTCAATGCAGACCGCACGTTTGATCTCCATCTGTCATTTCACTGCAAGTTTGGGTGTGACAACGGCGTTAGCCATGGATGACGATTCGGTGGGAACAGATCTCTCCTGCACTTTTAACGCACATCAGACGTGTATATTAGCCCTCCCTCTCACCAAAAGGTGTGCGCATTACCGGATTCTTTAATGCCCATGTTTATAAGACGGATCGATTTGTGCAGAAAAGCATGGCCACATGTATAAAGTGATCAACTCGCCATTTGTACGACGTCACTCCCAAAGAGCAAGCCTCAAGTGAAGACGTCATCTCTGGAGTTGGGAAATTGCTTCCCCAACTGTCAAACCCCGACACCCTTCCACATTTGCCTACATTTCGGATTAGCATAAAACACAATTCAAGCATAAACTGGAATCAAAACCTGTAATGGAGAATAACTCAGATGCAACAGAAATGGACATGCTTCTTTATAGGATACACCACATACAAGGTTCTGTTCTGTTCTTGCGCATGGCAGCTTGGCTGCTGGATAGCCATCATTTCTTGGGAGCACGGCTGTGCCGCCGGTGCACTGGAAATCATTTCGCTGACCTCAGAAGGATGATAGGCTGAGTCAACCCCACCGAGTGTTAATTCAGTGGCCAACGGGGCTCGAACTGAGGACCCTAAGATGCCAAGCCAGCCACCCTAACCACTAAGCAAACACCAGGCTTATATACTAGGTAGAGTTATACAGAAGGGATAAAAAGGAACAAGAAAGACGAATGTAAAGTATTTTGTAAATGTGGTGGTGATGAAAACGAGGCCAATATAAATGAAAGCGGAGGAGGTGGAGGAGATGCACGCAAAGCCAATAAAGATAATGGAGGGAATGCCACAGATTGCAGCTGATGGGATGGTAAAGTGAACAATGGTGATGGAGATGTAGATAAGGATGGAGGTGGTGATCATGATGCAGGGTGGATGCGACAAAGATTTGAGTTGAGGGTGGATGCGAAATTGACAGAAAATGGACGCAATACCAGGTTTGAGATGACAAGGGCAACGAGACGACAACGGGAATGCATATGCAGGTGGAGATAATGTCAATGTAAAATGAATGCGATATAGGTTTGACGTGACAGAAATGGAAGAAATTGACATTTACATGCAGGTGGAGATAATGTTGATGGAAAGTGGATACGGTGCTGGTTTGAGGGGACACGGACAATGATCAGGACGTGTCGAAACAGACTATATTGATGAAATATGAATGTGATGCAGGCTTGCAGTGAAAGATATCGTCAACGAGACAATGACGTGGACGAGTACGTCGGATTATGCAAGCGGTGTACACAGAGGAAGATGTGCTTTGCCGTCCTCGCGTGCAAACAGCTATACAGGCGCTGGGCGCTCGTGCGGAATGCGTGCGGCTGGCGCACCCTGCATGCTCCCCCAGCTCCTTTCACAGTGTGCTGCCCCTCCCTCGTCGCACATTCTTTGGACCTGACTCATGACAGCTTGGCATTCATAATCTGCCCTGAAGTATCTAAGCGAAAATAAAAATCCCAAAACAAGGAGCAAACTCCAGTTTGGGATTCTTTTTTAAAAATATATTTTGGACACCATATGCTGGGATTTTCCCCATTCCCCAAATATCGGAATGCCACAACCGGGAAGTGTTTAAAAAAAATAAATTAATAAAGTGCTTCTAAAATGTGCTCACCTTTTGTCGAGCGATGAAAGTATTTCGATCACCTCGAGGAAGTGATGCCCTGATGACAGCAAAAGCCCTGAGTAATAAGGCAGGGCCTTCTCAATATTGTGATCTCACTGGGAAGGCAGCTGGCAAAACTTATTTTGGGTCAAGGGGCACTCGTTTCTAAAACTGGAGCTTCGGATTGAAACCAACTAAATAAATAAATAAATAAATAATCACATTTGCTGACCTGACCCACCCCGAGAGACAATAATTTAATCATTTCAACGACCACGAGAAGACCATTTTACCATTCGTCGGTTACAGACTGCACCAAAGTAATGAACACTTCCTCTATCCGTGGAAAGGTTTGCAGAAGTACTTTTCCCATCAAATGGTGCGTGAAGTGTTTGCAACAGCACGGGGCTGGTTTGTATGTACGGGCGATGAGGGTACAACGCGTAAGGAAAAACTCCATTCCCAGTGGAGAGGATGTGTAGTGGGAGAGCTCTGGATGCTAACTTTGGTCATTGGGTATGAAAATGGTTCATTTTCCCTGAAACGTATTTGGCAAGCAAGACGGGGGAAGACTTCTAAATGGGGTCGAAGAGATCACGCGCGAGTATGGCTGTGATTAGCAAACGTCACGGTAAGGCAATTCTGAATCCTAGAAATACGAATTCACAGTTTGTGGGCTTCACCTACAGGTACAAGGTGGTTGCAATTGCCTTGAGGACCATCGACATATTACATAAGCAAAACAGCAACATTTTAACACCTTTTGCCCCTTCCTTACTCCAGTCTCCTCCCAATTGTGTTCTACACCCCAATCACCCCTAGCCATATGCATGTATCATTTTGACGTCCTTTGGGATTGGGAGGTGGTGGGGTAAAATGAGAAAATTTAATTGCAGAAAAGAAAGAAAATGTGAGGATGAAAGGCGAAAAAGTAGGGGAAGTGGAATAGGGAGGGAAGGGGGTAAAGTTTGGGAGGAGTTCGGAGTGAGGGGTAGTAAGGGAAAGGCATGTTTGGTACGTGGAGAAGCGAGTTGGATTGGGTCGAAAACTCTGCCAGAAGTGCATAGTAAATGAATGGACGTGCACAACACAGCAACCAGGCTAAAAATTGGCAGCATGTAACGTTTGCTGAAGAATCCGTACAGGATTTAAAAAAAAATCGTCACATCACTACAATGCAGGACAACTACCGGCGAGTTCAGCAAGGATGAGATGATTCTGCTCTCTCCTTCGCTTCCTTTTCGGGTTTATGCCCAAACTGGAGCACAGTGCCATATTGTCATGACTACAAAGCAAGCCTTCATGAGCTCAACAAGCGCCTCACACTTGCTCGTGCTGCCCCTGACGCGGAGTGCGAGTGAGGGACAGTCGAAGTGGGACAACACCTCATTCAATGCCAACATCCGCCAACTTCCTTCAGCCCAACCTGGCCATTTCATTGTTGGGAACAAATTTAGGAACACACTGCAGGAGAAGTTAAGTAGCCATTAAAAATCAACACATTTAACTCACCACGACATAATCAAAGGCTTTACTCCTTCGTTCCAATCTTGATATAAATGTAGCAAAAAATCTATCCCATCATGAATTAACAGCACCACAATCTAAATGTTCACAACGTCATCCCATCCCATCTCATCAATGCTAGTGTTCACAATCGCTCACTGACACCATCCTCAATCTGGGGAAACCTACCCATCGGGCCCTCTAAAATAGATGTTATTGACACCACTACACCCACCCCCACCGCGAACCCCTTTTACCTCATCAACCCAGAGCATATCCATTCCCTTTACTCCCACCTCCCAACATTCCAACATTCCGATGCTCTTTTACCTTTCTAAATTTCCTTTCCTTTAATCTCATTCACCCTTCTCCCAAATTTTCACTTCCTCAATATCATGGATGTGTATATATATATATATATATATATATATATATATATATATATATATATATATATATATATATATATATATACATATACATATACATACATACATATATATATATATAATACAAACACACACACACACACACACACACACAATCAAAGCTTTTCAACTTGTACTCCTCATGATAAAACAACAAACAGAGGTAGAAGAAGCACCAAACTCTCGTTTATAAAGTTACAATGTAATGTCCTCAATGTTGATTGGTTGAGTGAAAGAAAGGACGGCATTACCTGATTGGTGGAACCATAGGGCATCATGAATAATGAGTCGGCGGAAATGAACCATCATGAATAATGAGTCGGCGGAAATGAACCATCATGAGAGGGGGGGTCGGTGTGAAACGAGCGTTAACGGCCTAGGCGCAAATTTCTAACATCCTGGCGGCAAATAGGTGTCAATCGGGCCTCGAATATCAGATATAACCTAAAAAAAAGCGTGGTATATTATGCTTCTATTTTTTATCCGGAGGATTGAAAAATCGGTACCTCACGGCTGCGAGTAAAAACAGGTGGGTCCCCCGGCCCGGGGAAAAACCCAGCAGAATGCAATCTCCCCCGAGGCGCAACTTTAAAAAAACCCACCTGCTCAAGCGTCCATATACGCGTTCTAGTCGCAGTGATAACACGATCACATGCGGTGTCATTAGAAAATGCCCGAACGCTCGCCGGACTGTCGATTACTTATTTACTTAGCGGGGTAAATTTAACAACACTCAACTATTATTACCGCATGCAATGATGGCATTTCAATGGGCGCGATGAAAGGAGGCCACGCACACGACACGGGGTACATTTAACATACAACAACAGTTTGATTTGTTAGGCGCCCAGCGCACGTATACGAGAAAAGCTAAAAAAACACTTTATATACAACAAGTCATGGCATCCCACTAGCGCATGGACAAAGAACACAAGCAAAGTGAAACAACTAACGAGCGTCTAGATCTTCTTTTAGCTAATATATTGACTCCTAATGATCACTTTAAAAACAGTTTTTACTTAGCAGGACACGGTGCCGTTTAACCTAACACCCATTCCAAAAAGAAAGGAAAAGGCCCCTCAGAGACAAAGGGTGAACAGAAGAACAGGGGTCCGTAAAGGACGGAGACTTTTGACCGTAGGAGCCTGTGTATTGACTCCAGAAAAACACAGGGGGCATGCCACGCGGCGACGAGACCAGCTGGAAATTACCTGCCCTCGTGGTGCGTGGATGGAGCTGGGTACGGGCGAACCGCGCCCCCCAACGGAAGATAGGACAGAGCCGCAAGCTGATAGCTCGCCGTATTCTGAACCAAAACGCGCGGCCTCATTCCTGTAGGGGGCGGAGAGCCTTCGTCTCACAGCGTCCACTCTCCACACGTATGCGCAGAGCTTTGCGCAACAGAAGGCTGGCGAAATGGCGCGCCTCTCCGTTCCCGCTGTCTCTCGTGCCACCGCCCGCCCGGAACTCCACGTCGACTGCGACGCCGCGTAACCCGACGAACTCGCAGAAGCGTAGCACACACCCTCACCGAAACATGAACCATAGATGCTGAAGTACGAAGGACACGCAAGACGAAGCCTACCACTCTGGAGTTGAGGACGAAGTACAGACCTGTGCGGTCCTGCGACATTCTGTTATTCCTTCAGTCAGACGCTCGCTCCTTCCCGCAATTTAATGTGCCTGTCTCGCTCACACCTCACTTCCCCAGCTCCTCGCGGAAGCTTCCAGAAAAGGGCGCGTGGACAGCCCTCCGCCCTTTCCCCACCACCTGCCTTGCAGCATTCCTCTGCGGATAGCTAGCGCGATTAGCAAACGAACGTCGCGGGGGCCGAGAGAATCAACATACTTTGCACAGGTCCACAGAAGAGTTCGAGTCCTCCAAAAGAGGCCTGTGCTGGCATTACAATGACCTTAACCATATAGTGGCACCGCATCGCCCTCTGGAATCTCCACAGCCAGCTACCAAAGCCGCCGGTAAAGAACAGAGTGGCGGAATAACATAGGCGGTGGAGAATCAGGGCGAGGAAAAAATGTCCGCAGGCACCACTCGGAAACAGATGGCATCCTCAGCTATTTCACAATTCGTAGAGGGAAGACGGTTTTCATCGGAACACGGGCTAATGTATATAGACTTGTAGGGTTATTGTAGGAGAAGGGTGAATCGAGCAGTTGCCCTCAGCGTAGCGAGGGAATAGCGTGGTATAGGGAGGTTTTGCTGCTTGGTAACTGTTGTGTGGGAGGCGATGTTTGGTTGTCTTGGCGGTGAGGCCGGGCCGCCGATCACATGCGTGGTCCGAGAGCGAATGTGGTGGTGGTGTTGGGGTGGCAGCGATCGAGCGCCGGTTGGTCTGGGCTGGAGGGATGTTGTTGCGGGTCATATGGTGGCTGGTTGCGCATTTGGGAATAATTTTGGGAGTCGCATGTTGTGTTGAGAGATGCGGTGGAGAGATTGTGCGTGTAATCGGCTCGATGCTAAATAGCCGGTAGCGATAGGAAAAGAAACATAAAGGAGAACTTATCATCAAGAGGATCAACAGCCCTGTACACGAACTAATTCCATAATTTTAAACAATCCGGGGTGGGTCGACATAATACACACTGAACACAGGACTTATATCGATCTAGAGCATTGGAATATAAGGAGACCTTTGAGTGGTTCCTGCTTGAGAAATTCTTATCCACAACGCCGTCCAAACACACTACCGAGTGTTAATTCACGTGGCCAACGCGCCCTCGCCTCTTTCGAGCACACTAGAGACGATCCCCGAGTCGTCGAATTCGTGTGCCATCATGTGTAAGTTTCTCCCTGTAGATGTTAAGCCGTTCGGTCACTTCCCTAAGTACGACAGTGTTAGTGTATTGTGCCAAGGTCCCAAAAGTAAAATACTCTACGGGGCTGAGCTCACAGCGAGACCACAACAGACTCTCACATGCAGAACGACGTTACTAAATTGCCGCGCTCTAAACAAACATGCACAGGGGCGGCACGCAACTACAATGTAACAATTGACCAAAATCTAATCCCTTACTTGCATAAATCTGAACACTACACCATGGCCCAGGTAGCAAGTGGAACTTATAGTACCTCTGGTGGAAAAAAGCAAGGGAAGCCAGGCTGCTCACACGACGAAGCTCTGGCCCATGAACAATGCCGGTGACAGGGAATGCGTGGCCTGGTCTGCTCACACACAGTCCTAGGCTCTCCCCCTGGAAATGAGCGTGTCAGTGAACAACAAGGCGGTGCACGGCGCCAATGCAGTTCCGTCGATGCGGCTGCCTACCAGGGCAGTCCCTGCAGCGACGCGCGAATGATCTGACGCAGCACCAATGGTCACGGCTGCCAGTGCAGTGCGTGATGCGGGCTGTAGGGCCTAAAAAAGGGCAGTCCCTGCAGCAACGCTGGCATGACAATCCTGGCCGGCACATGCAATGAAAATGGGGGCAAATCAACAGGGCAGCAGGCAAGGAGCCCAAAGGCAAAAGCAAGAAGCTATGCAAGATGCAAGGCAAGACATTCAAGGCCACGCGTTGTAAAGGGCGAAAAGACGAGTAGGCAGGTGGTGGAAGATAGAACCGGAACAACAGGCCTGTAGAGAAAACACGACGCCGGCAGAAATGAACGAAGTGATAGCCAGGCCACAGACCTGTAGTCATTTTAAGTAAAATCGTGGTGGTGGACCTGCAGAATGAATGACCGGCACGAGGCCTTTGGCAAAGTAAAAACAGCGCCGGGCAGATGAAGTATAGGCCCGAGCATACTATCTATTTATATTTTTGTTCAAGTGAAGGTGTGGATAGGAGGGAGTGCCGGGGTTGTGCAGGGCCACGGTGGTCACGGAAGGAGCGGATGCAGCTCGGCAGGACCGACGGCCCTATAATAAACGTAGTCATCCCATCCCAACCTATGGATCGCCGGGATCCTGTCTCTGTTCCATACCACTCCCTTAGTTTGCAAAAAATCAAATTGACACACCGAACTATTTGTGTGCTATGTCTTTTTGAATTTTTATGTGTGTTACTTCCTCGTCTATAATTCGTAACCTCCTAAAGCACCGCACTGTTATTGTGTTTTGTCCGCTAACCACTCGGTAGTTCGTCAATCGCCTAGAGGCATACTTCACCAAACCTACCACTGACGTTCCCTTCCTGAGGGGAATAAGGGAGAGCTTAGCGGTGCCTGTGGTCGAGGGTCCAATCTAAACGCCTCAGAATGGCCTTCTCAGATATTCAGCGGGAACAAGCAACCCGGAAAAGTGGGTGACTCATCGCGCCACTAGATGCACGGTGGATGCGACAACGAGAGCGAGGATGGAGTGGCGGGAGGGGTACACTTCCTATCTAACCCCATACGCGCACGAGAGAGAGGGGAGCGGAGCGCGGGGATGATTTGAGTTTAGACGGGGCTTTGCCGCGAAAAGGCGCACCTCCTCACTTCAAATCGTGCTGGGTTAATTATAAACACAATCACACGAGTGCGCTTGTTAGAGTGTACTCGTCGATGCAACCCATCTTATTTCGGCCAGATGCCCTCGGCCCAATTTTCACATCCCGGTCCCAGTCAGCGACGTGTTCCCACGATGACAGAGGCTGGGGAACATCGGTAGGGACTGCCAGCATACACGAGCAAACTCTTGCCATTCTCAAACAATGGCGCCGCATCACATGCAGTGGAGATCAATGTCAATGTAACACTAACATAACTGTGATGATGCTATCCGAGCCTTGACCGCATAGCTTCGCCTGAAACACCGTGAGGAAGTGCCCTCCTGCTACTCCCCTGAAATGCTCAACGGGTGGCAGGGTTTGGAGGCGACCCACACGGAGCATGCGTATCACGAGCTAAGGTTGCCTTGATAGCTAGCCAACTGAGCAGCCTGCCTGCAGACGGGATAGCCAATGGCGCCTTACGGGCCCGACCGCTGCGAGTGGACGGAGCCACGATCGCGAGTTAGCGACGCACTGGTATGTTGAGGGGAGGCATCATCCGGGACAGATGTCAGGCAGCGCCTGGCCAGCCCGCCTGATTTCGGAGACAACAGCCTCTTGACTCTAACCGCGGCCTGACGACTATCCGGTGGAACCTGAACGGGGAAACCTGTGATGGCAGCGACTTAAGCAGCTCGAGATGATACCAAGATCGATTCGCCGTCAACAAAGCCACGAGCAATAACGACGGCTCTGGACGATTGATCACAGCTCCGTCAACAGGGTCCTAGCACCCCTACCAAATGGTTTCCGAGCGCTACATCGCTATCTATCCACCGCACAACAACAAAACGGAAACCTACACATATTGTGGTAGATAAACTTAACCACCCAGATCGAAGTAAACTAGGACATGCGGCTTTGCCGTCGCTCCGCGTGCAAACGCTATACAGCGCGCTGGCGCTGCTGCGTGGGTGCGCTAATTGGGCGTCGAATGTGCGGCACCTTCCCGGCGTCACTCCCAATCACTCATCGACCAGCGCACGTTCGCACACATTCACTGGGCTCGCCTCACATACAAGACCAGGCTCGGCTGGCCTCACTCACTCATGCAAGTTTCCTTACATTCTCTCCGCTATCACACCAGCTCCTTTCACAGTGGTGGGCCATCCTAACCCTCGCTTGCGATACGAGCTGGACCATGCTCTCACTAAATCTTCCTGAAGCTAACACCCTCTCTGCGTCCCATGACCGAGAGATCTCATCAGGACAGCTTGGCATTCCATTCACTATAATGCACGTTCTCGCATTCTTCTTCTGAGAGCGACTAAACGGTATAGTCTAAGCTATATCCCACATGACACACGAAATATTACAAATAGAGAGGAGGCTGCCCATGTCCATCCGAAATCAATTCCCCAAAACACCATTCTCCTCCTGAATGAGAGAGCAGGAGAACATCTCACATAGTTCTTACGGCTAATCGCATATTTTCCTTCATTACAGAGGATATACCCATGAGAACTTATCCTGGGGCCCATGAAGCCAGGTCGTATCATTAAGCAACCCTATTGCGTCCCGGGATTTCGATCCTACACGTAGTCCGTAATCCGCATCTCCTCGGCAGGGTCTTAAACCCCTTCAGCCACGAGATACCTGTTTCCACGGTAATCGCGGACACAACAGCGAGGCGTGGGATATGTTTTTTTTTAAAGCATGGCGCAACTGAAAAAAAAATAAATTAATAAGAGTAGCTTTCTAAAATAGTGGCTGCACCTTTTGTCGAGCGACTGAAGTATTTCGAGCGTGCGCAACGCGTCCGCAACCTGTGCTTTTCGACCGCTAAGTGATTGCGAGTCAAGGGCAGCTGGGTCTCGATGAGCAGCAAAGGCACGAGGCCCGCTCGTTCGCCTAGTATCCTTCAGGAGCAGGCGACACCATCCGCAGGGGAGTTCGAATTCTCTCCAACTACTTTCCGTGGTCCTTCAGCTGCCGGATTCCAAAACGCATGCGGCAGCCATTGGACATCACCCTCGCATTCAAAGGCAAAGCCTCGCGTTTCGAGGGGTTCCCGCTACGCGAGGCACAATGTGCCTGCTCGCGGAGCTTCACACACGCTCGCCTGGAGAACCCACTGCCTGGTCCAAATCCAAAATCCAGGGCCAGACCTGTTCGTCACGATACACTGCGGATCAGCTTACATTGACATCCACCACGCGTGCGGGAGCGGACCGCGAGCGTCTTTCATCATAACACTCCCCCAGGCGCGGAGCACGGGCGGGGCCTTCTGGGCGACTGTTAGCACAGCACGAAGACACGCGCAACCCATAAATAGCGCGCGCGTGCCATATAATAGTGCAAAAACCCGGCACGGTTTACCACTAATGCAGCTACGGGCCGACAAACGTAATTTAATGTTTCCACCGTCAGGCCAAGCCCACATTTGCTGACAGGTGCGCACCGAGTCGCAACCTCTCGTGCACAACACGTTCCCCCGCGAGAGCTACCACAGATAATATCTGACACTCTATCACACAATTTGCAAACGACCACAGAGAAGAACCAATTTTAGCCATCGCGGTTATGCAGACTGGGCACTCACACCAAATGACAATCTGAACCACACCGGAGAACATATGCGGTGCATGTTCTCTCCTAGCTATCCGTGCCTGGGAGGACCGCCTAATGACTCCCCAACAAGTAAGTTCTAGGCGCCAGCAACAAGTCACACACTGTCTCTCTCACACATTTGCGCATCAAATGGTGGCGTGAACGTGTTGGGCAAGCAGGCACGGCGGGGGCTCCGTGGTTTTGTCATCGTATAGCAACCTGGCAACCCTTTGCAGACCCGATCTGGCAGAACACTGCGTGGTCTGTTCCGACATCACAGACGGCGTACGCGAGAGCGAGAGGGAAAAACTACACGTGTGCTGGAACGCATGTCGCCAGCATGCAATTTCGGAGGACTGTCTAACGTTCGCGGAGAATACCAGTACGCACCAATCTGCATTATTACGCTACTTCTTGGTCCATCATGGGTATACAGCAGAGTTAGTCGGGGTTCCTCTCATTTTACCTATATCTACAAAACCTTTCACTCCACGCATGAGCGCTTTTCAGCACACCAATTTGCCAGATCAACCTGAACTCGTAGCACACACATGATACACCGAAACGTATATCATGGCACATGCAAGACAAAGACGGGGGCGCGAGAAGAACTTGACTCAAACAATGGAGCACTGGGGATTCGCGCTCAGCAACAGAGAGTGCGTACGGCGCGCATGGCCCTGTACACACCGCCCGCACATGGCCTTACTGGCAGCCAAGCACCCACTCATCCACGTGTAAAGGCAAATTCCTAATCCTAAAAACACGAATTCCAGTTTGTGGGGCTTCACCTAACGACGACTTACGCACCCTCCTAACTCGCAAAGCTGACAGACCCACCGCAGTGATCAGCTTCAAGGGAGAATGGAGCTGGGTTCTCTGCGCTCACCATTTCGCTCGTAATGAGTCAGAGCGCTGCTTCGCAAATGCCATACGACCGCGGATCATGTATCAGCATAAGAACCGTCCACACAGCAGACTACGCTCCAATGGTCCCAACTATCTGCTTTAAACCACAACCTCTATGACACTCTGTGTCGGGTCCTGTTCTTCTTCACTACCTCGGTCTTTAGATCGTGTAGTCTCCTCCTCTAAGCTTTTCTCCTCATTCTCGCCGCAATGATCTCTATACATTTTTATTTCTGGTCGTCTCTTGTGTCTATTGGTTTCTTCTCTGGATCTTCGTTCTCTGTTTCCCATCCTTCGTTCTTATTTAATTCAGTCTCGACCGTCGTATCTCCCGTGTCTCTTGGCAAATGCTTCTATTTCCTTCGTTACGTCTCTTTTATTTCCTCGTCTGCCATTTTTCATTTGTGTCTCCTTTATCAGGGTTGCCCCTAATTGGTTCTGTTCATGACCGACGAGTGTGTCAATCATGTCCGTGCGATATCCTACACAACATCAACGACCTGTGGGTGCTGTCAAACACATCTCACCTTAATTGTGCCGTTCTATCTTGCCACCTGGCTGCCTATTCAGAGAGTCGTTCTCACTGCTCTCTGAGCTTTTTGAGTTTGTTCGTCCCTAGGCTGCTCATTTCCCAATGCATGTGAGAGTTTGTCTTTCATAACATCTCTTGGGACGGACTTCGCTCATAATTTTGCTTCGCGGATTGGTCGACTAGTGAGTGGTTAACTTCAAAACCTCTGGTTTTCTTGTGGTTTTCTATCCTACAAATGCGCAAGAAAATTTAATTGCAGTAAAAGCCGTAAGCTACATCACAGATAAATTCTGTGAGCGATTCTTATCAATCTACAATCGTTTCCTTGCAGTTTTGTTGGATTTCCTTGTCCTGTTCATTTCTTGTTTTTCACTATCTCGCAGCTGGAATTACTGCAAGTAGCGAAACCTTGCGTAAATTTGTTACACTTTACAAGTTGGTCAAACTCTCCAATTTGCAAGTGGAAGGTTCTTGCTATGGGTAATAATGGTTTTGTTATATTATGGCCCAACTCCCTTTGCCTTGGGTTTCTTGACGTGCAAATTCTGGGTGCATAGTAGTCTCCAGTGTGTTCCTTAAATTGCTGATTCCTCCTGCATTGGATAGCTCATTCCTGGTGTATTCTGATTGTTTTTTTCTATTCCACTGTCTTTCTTGTTCCTCATTCTGCAATATCTCGTGGTTTCCTTCATTGGCTGATTTCTTGTACGTTTCCTTCTCATTCTCTGTGTAGATTTGTAAGTTTTTTCTAGTTTCTCAGAACAGCTGTCTTGCTGATTGTTCCTGCGAGTTTTATATCGGCACCTTAAACGGGCGCCTGTCCCCAGCTGTTTTTTTTATACGAAGTTTCGTATAAGTACTTAAAACAAGTTTAACAAACATAGTAAATATGAACGCTCCGTGCGACCGTCTGTTGCTCTTACCTCGTCTTAACATCACTCAGATGTCGTCTAGCTGTAGTTTTCCCCCCTCGCACCTTGGTGTTTTTGTAACTCAAGAGTTGGTTTTTTTAAATTTCGTCCATCTCCCGCACACTCCGACCTTGCTTTGGCTCCCCAACTGTTTTGATGCTGCACAGTGGGTGGTTTCCTTAACGTTTATCATGTCTGCAATCGTTCGTCCGTTCTAGTCTTCCCTGCCCTCAACTAAAAATACGTCCTCCGGAGACGACGTAACTAATTCTCTACTCTTTGGAGTTTGGTGTGCTTACTGCTAGTAAACTACCAAAATTTGTTTTTTGCTATGACACCACACTATTTTTCTCCTGTTCATCTGCGGCCGCCCAAACGCGATACTTGCATGCTCGCCTTCCACATTCTATCCAATTTCCAAAAATAATGCGAGATGCATCACAGGCCTCTATGGAAGATCCTCCTTATGTGCGTTCATGCTTTCAGGTCTTATTTCCTATATCGTATCCGCTCATCCAGGGGTTCTCTTTTAATTGTCTGGCCTAGCCACATCTTAACGCTCTCGCTCTCAGTAGTACAATTCCCTCATCGTCGTTCCCGTTTTTCCTTTCCCAGCTTCGTTTCCATTCCCTTCCAAGTTTTCTCTATCCTGGGGGAGAGCGATACGTTGCAGAATTTGCGCATCTTCCTCGTAGCTTATTGTTTCAGTGAGTTTGCTCCTTATTGACTTAATGCTGTTCTCACTATGGGCTGTACTCTCCCGCCTACTTCTCCCATTTCTCCCATGTTAGCCGCTGAACTGTCCTTGATTTTGCTCTTCTCTCCAGACAATGGTTCCTTCACCTTGTCCTTTCCTCCAGATATTGGGCTCCGTCGCCACATCTTATCAATCTCTGTTCGAGGCTTTCGTTGTAGCTATCTGTGCTCTTTCTATTAATATTGGCTCTACTGTCTAACCACCAAAGTTCTAACCCTTCGGACTTTTCTTCATAATTCCAAAATCAGTGTTTCCGTTTTTCTCTCTTCTGAAGCTCAGATCTAAATGCGGCTGTTGCCTCGCTACTTAGTTCTTCTCCCCTTGTCGTGCCTTTCTCCTGTCATACGGCCCATGTTGGACTGCTCCGTTCCGCTCTGACACGCGGAGTTAGCAATAGTGCACGTCATGAAGCGCGACTAGTCTGAGCGTCGCACCGGAGGCTGGGCACAAAGACGCCCTCATCAATCAAAGGAAAACCGAATGCACTTCTTCAATAAACATGTCAATACACCATGTCCTCCAACTATCCACGCCCGCTCAGCACAACTTCCTCAGAGGACTCTCCGTACAACGCCAACTTGTCCTCGGAAGGCTCACTCTCTGTCAATTGCATGCTCCGGCATCCTGCATTATTGTTGGGCCAACACAGATTCTTGCCATGACCCCCGGAAGCGTGGATTTGAAACAGGGCTTGGGGAGGCCCACCGGAAGGCCTCAGGTGTCGTGCCTCAGATTAGTATGGTGCTAACAATCTAAGGCAGTCTATCACACAGACTTTACGTTGTTGCGCTGAAAGAGATACAATCACGGTTTACAAGCCCTCACGAACGTTACATAATTCAATAGGCTTGACTCGGCAAAGTTACGTGGGCTCAAGTATAGCGCTGGTGCACGGTCGGCACTCTCGACCATATCTTGAGATTATCTAATTAGTGGATAGGGGTGGAATATAAATAGAACCCGTCCGGAGGGGCAACCAAATGAGAATATCTCAAGCATCCAACCAACTACCATATTTTTTAAAAGCAACCAACCAAAAAATTCGCCATTGAAAATGCCAATCTTTGCTCTCAGCTCGGGGAATATAATCTCGCAAAAACGCATCGTATTTGGACTAGGAGTAATTCCTCGAGAGGGAATCGGTTCAGCCAACGTCATTCCGACCACACCCAATACTTGACTGCCGATCTCCACGTTAACTCTTGATTGGAGGCGGGAATCGATATCATATTTGAGATCTCCAGCGTCTCGCTTCACCTCACATCTGACCATCCACCAAGAGCTAGCTCTACAAAATTCGGCCATCCAGCTGCTCATAGTCCGAGGGATACGAGCACTACCATCCCCATACCGGGCGCCCTCTAAATAAGATGTGTTATCCTCTAATTAACACCTGGCGACCGAGCGCCGCCACCAGACGGACAATCAGTCGTGCGACCGGTTCCGGGAACAAACGCCGAACCACTTACACTGTCCACGGGGTGGGTCTTCACCCCCACCGCACCCCCACACGGCCTAGAGCCATTTTCTGCCCGAACGCAAAGAAAAAGGCGCTGCAATTTTTGAGCGCTCGAATTATCGATATACCTAAGTACCCTGCGCGGGGTAGCTCTGCAACGCTACACAGCAGCATAGGGAGATCAGCACAATCCGTCCCATTATCCTGCGCCAGGTCGGCTTTGGACACGAACCCACCCGCTCAACTGTGGTCCGTTCCGATTCTGCAGTGCACTAACTCAACCGAGAATGCCACGGTACATTTATCCACCTGATGGCCCTCTTCCGATATACCCCATTATGCTCAAGAGAATCGATCTCATTTAATCCTTCGCGGCGTAGTTTTAAAACATACGCCAATCTGCAACTTATCTACTATGCCCGTCATGCAAATGGCATTTTCTCTCAAAAGGGGCGACACGAAATGAGGTATCCTCTAACATAACGCGAAACGGGGTAGACTGTTTAACACCTAATGCACATTATTTACACAGTAACTATCAGCCAGAAAAAAGCAATGTAAAAACAACTATATACCAGTAAGCAACATATACATGCATACGGGATGGACAAAAGAACACCGAGCAAGGTGAAAGCACCAAATCGACAGTCCTATCAGCATTATCTAAGTCACATAAACAGTTTTTACTTACAGACATCCTACTGATATAAGCGCACCATAAACTCATTCAAAAGAACAAGGAAAAAGGCCACCCTCAGAGACGAGGGGCGCTAGACAGGGTCCGTAGACTTAATGGCGGTAGCCTGGATGACCGAACGTAGCCCACGAGCAACCTTTTGCAGGATTTACCCGTGGCACCCCGGGTGCGATGTGGGCGTATAGTCGCGACGTATACTCTGTCCCCTGAGAACGGCAGCTAGGACCAGCTCGAGCGGTCACCTGAAAGTCACTCAGCCTTCATCCCGATACGCAGGGTATCCACAGTAGATAGTAAAGCTCGCGATCGCGGCACTCTCCACACGATGCGCAGGCTTGTACGCGACAGAGCTGCAAAGTGGCCGCCTCCCCGTCGCGTCCCACGTATACAGCCAACGCCACAACCGATCACTCACACGACCCCGACGAGCACTCCGACCGACTTCGACCGAAAAAAAAACCGAACCGGGAACACCCAAGACTCCACCCGCAAGACACAAAGACGAAAAACCCAACCACGCAAAGACCAACACGGAACTGGCTCCCTGCGCCCCTTATATTCCTCAGTTCCATACGCCTCGCCTCTCCTTTTATTGCTCCACCCCTCCTTCAGCTCCTCCGGGAGAAGCTTCAGAAAAACTAGCGGAGCGTCGCACCCCGTGCCACACACACATTCGCCCCCTCCCCGCAGCGCCTCGACGGGGACCGAGAGAATCATCATTGGCACACGAGTCCAGAGGGAGATACCAACATACCTCCCAAAAAGTGAAAGGCCCGCTTTTCCAATGCATGTACACCTACGACCTTTGACGCCGGCATCGCCCCCTTACCCCCCCTGAATCACCAAAAGCGCGAGGAAAACAGGGGAATAAACATAAGCGGTAGAGAATCAGGCAGGAAAATACACGCGCACACCCAAACACACAGTACGAACATGACTACTGCTGGTTTCCCAATCGCATATCGTAAAGAGTTTACATGAGCGGCACGAGGGTTGTCATGGTGTTTGGTTATGAGAAGGGGCTTACAGTATAAGGGCGTAGCGGGGAAGTTAGGTGTTAGTTGGGTTGGACGTAATTGTTGCGATATTGTGTGGGAGCGATGGTTAAGGATGGTGGCGGTGTGTGGGTCAGCGCCGCCAACGAAGTCGGTTGAGGTCGATGGGATTGACGAGCAGAAGCAAATGGGTGAGTCGATTTGGTGTGATTCGGGTAGTTGATACCGAAGCGATTCGATGGTTGTGGTGATGGGTTGGCAGCTGGTTGGTGTTGTGGAGTTATCTCGATAGCAGAGGTGGTCGGATTTGTTGTAATGGTGGTTGAGATGTAGGTGAAGAACCAACTAACGATAGGAAAGAAAAAACCAACTAATGCTCAATGGGATCAACAGAGCTCCGCTGGTTAACACGTAATAATCCCATAAACACACGTGGGAAACAGAAATTCTAACGTGAACAACAGAACATCGATTAACTGAAGCTAAGGACCTTTATGTCCTGGCGAATTCCCACGCAGTCGCCACTGTAAACATGAATATATATAATATATTATATATAATATATATATACATACATGCATACAAACATATATGGACTGTATATATATATATATAGATATATATATATATATATATATAAATGTTGCGGTCTGACCGGCAATAGAAATCCAACGAAATAGGCTCGGTATCCACGAATCAAAGTTATATTCCATTATTATATAGGACTGTGTAAATAGTCGACTTTCTCGCGTTTTGTTTACGCGGACTAACAGAACTGGGAGTGCTTGCGCGTATGATTGTCTAATAGCTGGAGCTTGCCTTAAATCACTTTTCTTCTCATAAAATCCTACTCTTCTTTTCGGTCCTGATATTCCTAAGCATCATGTAAATCAGCCCAACGTGGACACTGACTATTGGCTGAAGTCAGTGTCTGGGGCCTCGTGGAGGCTAGCCGAGACGCGTATGACGCCGCTGAGAGCTGAGACACAGAGAAATTCCTCATTTCCCAATAGAGGGGCGAGCCCTAGGGTCGCCCGGGCGGTCGCACGTGCCATGTATAGCTTGTGGAACACGTACATGCCGAATGAGGATGATATCGACTCGGGCGATGTTCCGATGGTCGCGTGGGAGGACGGGACCGGATATGCAGAAAAAACGCGCATATGCCACATATGAATAGCAATATATCTTAAAGAGGGCTCCATGGGCAACGAATGGTGTCTGATTAACTGACACAATCAGGCAAACACTGACAGCCAGCATGACGCCCGAATAAACATGAGCCTGCACGAAACACACACGGAGGACCCGGATAAAGACGACTCCACGCCATGTCTGGTGGAAACGAGTGTCGGAGTAGAAGCGGCTTTTCCTTTCAACCCTGCGAAAACGATCACAATAGTATGGTCGCTATCGCCCCAATCGCGGCACAACACTAAGCTAATGACGGGAGTCGGTGGCTTAACGCGAGTGCTGGCCACTCGGGTGCGTAATGGCCCGGATATATAGCCAGAGCGAGCGCCAGATCATGCTGTATGGAAGTGCTCAGAGGGCAGACAAACGTTATGAAACGGTCGGCGCCGCTTGCGGCGAGAATGTACGAATGGCGAATTTATCCATATAATGACTACCTTTCGGAATACCATGAGCATCGCTGGCAGCAGCGGGATCTCCACGGATGGTGAGCGTCTTCTCGTCTCTACGCCAGCGAAGCAGCGATCTGAGCCGGGGAACTGTACAGAGTGCGGGCCAACGTTGGCACGGATGAGCGGCAGGAGAAGCGGGCACGTTGATCGCGCAATCCACATTGGTACGAATAATGGCGCACGAGCGGGCAATGCGGGACCCTCTCGGGCCGGAGAAATTTGCCAGGACAACGGGAACCATCATCCGGAAGGTGGTTTTGCAATGACGATTCGAACGTGCCAATTTTTTGTGGCGGATTCCAGTGGTCAGTCGTGGGTTGGAAGCGGATATTGCCGCTGTAAAAAATAAATAACGACTACATTTATCGCGGTGAACCATTCAATCTTCAGCAACTAATAAATTGAAACCAAGTTCTCCATAGTTGGCAGACGTTCGACGATATGAACCATCATCCAAACCTTCCACCAAGTTTCGTGTGAATCCAATCCATAAATCTATTTGAGATATCAGGAGCTTATATCAGTCGTTGTTTAGCACGATCTCTCAATAGGTGAAAAGAATCACTTTACAAAACAACTTATCAGATACTCGGATCGGATTCATGGATCTTGATATACCAAAAATTTAGCGTTTGAGCTGGTCCCTGGTTGGTCACCTACAACACACACACTACACACACACGGCGGAAATGAACCATCATGATATATGAGTCGGCGGAAATCAGCAAGCCCAATCACACCAAATGTTCAGAATAAAACGATTTCTTGGAAAGACTGTGAAGTCGAAGAAAAATGTCTGACACAACAGACAGACAACGCTACAGACCAAACTAGCGAATTGGCAAAAAAATTGATATCTATTTCGAGAGCTACAAGTAACAAACAAATTGAGGAAGTCCGAGAGCATCTGATTATATATGGAAACCAATGTTCAGGATCGATACTGGAAAGTTTTCAGATCATAAGGGAGCCGGCAACTATGTGATGCGGTAAATCTTCGGAGTGTGAGTGCTGATTGGTTTGGTGGCTGCATCCACTATTCATGTAAGTCCTGAAGAAGCCGCTCTACCCTCCCCTCGATTTCTTATTCACTCTCAGTGTGCTCAAACGTCTCGATATGGTAAAGGTATCTCCATTTATGTGGCACGATGTGTTTGAAGTAATGTGGGATTTGTGTGCACCAAGCCTGGGTGTTGGCTTAGTGGTGGGTGCGCTGGCTTGGGATCTAAGGCTGTGTTTCGAGCCGCATTGCCGTTGAATTAACAAAAAGGTGTGGGTGACTCAAGCCTGTCATCCCTTCCGAGTTCGGCAATAAATGAGTACGCAGTGTACTGGTTCAGGGCACAGCAATCAGCGGCATAGTCGTGGCTCCCAAGAAAATGATAGCACCCAGCAGGCACCAAGCTCTCCATAGCCAGAAGAAGAAGAGAAGAAGAAGAAGAAGAAGAAGAAGAAAAGAAAGAAAGATTGTCAATGGTTCTTTCTTTCTTCTTCTTCTTCTTCTTCGTGCGCAGCAACAATATGTGAGGAGCATCATTGCTGAGGGTGTGGCTTGGACCGCTGTTGACACCCTCTGTAGGTTAAGAGCAGGAATTTTTAATTTGTCCAGGGTGCTGGCGATAAGCTCTACTCTTCGCGACCAGGACACAGTGATGATCTAACATCCACCATACCATGACTGAGACCTCGGAAGTGGAACGACACTACTGAGGTATACAACATACCATCTCATCCAAGGAGAACAAGCATTGACACCATTGAGGAAGCCTCCTCGCGCTGCCTGCGACACGAGCCAAGAAAGTTTGACGAGGAGAGTTTTGTAACTGGGTAAGGAATCAAACCAGGCTAGATCCCGATTGCAAGTGAAAAGACTAGAGGTGCATACTCTTGAGACATCGCTCGCCAGCGCCAGCGGCCATGTGTATGTTTCGTGTTGGAGAGATGTGGTTCAGGCTAGATTGGCATAACTGTCCTTTTCTGGCATATTTTCTTCTACGTACATATCTAAAAACCATCAATTCTACAACTAACCATTCCTGTTTCACTGCATTGTAACCAGCATTCGCTTCACCACATCAATTAACCGCCGAAAATGAACCATCATGAACATAATGAGTCGCGCCTAAAATATGTCTTATCCCATCTCTAAGCTCCTCACTCACACAAGTGCAATCTACTGAATTGGGGTCGCACCATTCAATATCACTTCTATGCAGTAACACTCTAAGATCGCACATGTCAGATGTCAAACATTCAAACCAATGCCAAGGTAACTCACTAAATAGAAATCTCTGACGAGCAAATTGTCGAGAATAATGAAGCTTTCAAATGAATACAAGGAGTGTGACTACATTAGTTCGCCGCTCGGTATTGAAGGGAGACGGGCATCTATGAAACATCCAACTATGAGATCCTGTAATCAGATCATAAATGTCGTAGAAAAAAAAAATGTGCCGGGTTGAACCTCGAGAAATGCGACATTAAAGATTGAGGTCCCAAACTATCCCATTCTTCATCTCCATGACCAGAGAACACACAGTCAAGTAATTGAGAAGTGAAGCGAACGGGTCCGGCCGTGTAATAATTCCAAATAAATCGAGTATCTATGAATTAAGCTTCCAACGGGAGACATTTGCATAAGTTCTAACTAGCAGCAAGGAAACTCTTTGCGGGGAAAAATAAGACGTTACGCCGATCCGAGGATGAAACTTGTGAGAGCATTCACTTTATAGTTATTGACAAGCGAATTAAGAAATATTCAGGATTTTCCAGGATAAAAATGTCATCATTCTGGCCTGATGTTCCCAAAAATACAAGGCACAAATTGCGAGGCAAGATAGAACGTTGATGATGAATCGGTCTGACATAGACCGCATTCAGTGAATCCGAGAAAGCTATAACATGACATTAAAGCAGCGTGCGTTGTGGGGCGTGGAAGTGTCATACTGCAGGCACGACACTCGGGGTCAAGATGTCACGGATATTATCATATGAAACACTTAACATCACGTTGGAAATAAGTTAGTGGCCCGAAGTAATATAGGCCCTGCTAATGAAGACATTACCAAATCGCAGCCCTGACAGAGCCTTGACATGGCGACACGGCACAATGAACCATCATAATTGAGAAGATCAGGTAGATGACTGGAAGGGTGATGAAGCATCCAGCGCTGAGAGAATAACAACCTCAGTAAGTGCACGGTTCTTTCCCTTCAAGTTCGGATGACCACAGTCTTCCAAAAGCAAATCAACCCTGGATGTATCTTATCATGGAGATGGCAGCAAATAAAAGTAGGAGCAGGTAATGAAGGAGAGTGATAAATTACACATCGGTGGATTTGACAACGGAAATCCTAAAGCAAAAGACCGAGACCGACAGTGATGAAAATATATAGATTTAGCATCGGCTTAAAAAATGACCTGAGAGCGTCGGACTTGGACGTAAAGGGATGGTAAAGTGGACAGCTAATTTCGAAGCACACCGTAGACCTCTATTTAGGTGCATACAATCTGCTGAATCCTGTCCTATCGTAATCCAGCACGACAGCTATAGTTTGCATCCTATCGAGCCTTGCGGATGCAGCGTCAATTGCAGTTGCATTTGTAGATTGCATCATTAGTCAGTCAAATCGTAACAACAATTCTGGAGTGTAATGATCACAATATCAACTAGAGGGGGAGCTACTCGGTAGAGTGCAAAAAACCTCCGCCGCCATACTCGGTCCACTCAAGGTGAACTTTATAATCTTATTCATTAAATAATGTCAACAGTGCATGACTAGAGTTTATAGTCCGGTATTTACACGCACACAACATGTTTTGTCGTCATTGGGGCGATGGAGATAGGAGGAGGTGGGGGGGGGGGGGCGGATGAATGGAAGCCATGCATGGGAGAGAAATGGGGAGTGGGGGCGGAAATGGAACGCAGTGCAGTGGGGAGGAAGTAATGGGGAAGGGGTCTGCGGAGAAGGAAGGGGCGCTGGCGGTGGGGGGGGGGGGGAATGAGATGAGGGCGGGGCGGAAAGGCGAGGCATCATGAATAATGGAGGTCGGGGCGGAAATGGGAAGCGCAGGCATGGAATAGGAGGTGGGAATCGGGGGGGGGGGGGCAGAGAAAGTGAAGACCATCATGAATAAGGAGGGAGGGGGGGCGGCGGGAGAGTACGAAACTGAGCATGGGGGAGGGAGTATTGGAGAAATTCACTCTAAAATCAGTAGACATGCAAAAAAAAAGAATCTGGAAACTGATATATTGAAAAAAGAAAGTTGCCCAAATATTTTTTTTCATTCTCTAACTAAATTCTTTTTGGAGTGGGGGGGAGTATTGCGAGAATCACACACACACATCTCTAGCACCGCAAAATAAAAAAGAATTCCGCCAAATAATTTTGTTATAGCGGGCATCATGACAATTGAGTTAGGCCGAGAATGAATCCATCATGAATAATTGAGTCGGCGGAAATGAACCATCATGAATAATGAGATCGGCGGAAATGAACCATCATGAATAAGAATCGGCGAAATGAAATTTCCATCATGAAAGGGAATCGGACTAGAAAATCCGGAAATGAACCATCATGTGAATAACTGAAACGAAATCAGAATAATGAAGCGGCGGAAAGAACCATCATGGATAATGAATCGGGGCGGAAAATGAAGAATAGAATAAAAAGAAACCATCATGAAATAATGAACGGCGGAAATGAACCATCATGATATGAATGGCGGAGTGGCGGCTGGGACGCGAAAGAACTCATGTAGGAAATGAACGGCGGAAATGAACCATCATGGATAATGAATCGGCGGAAATGAACCATCATGGATAATGAGTCGGCGGAAATGAACCATCATGAACAATGAGATCGGCGGATATGAACCATCATGAACAATGAATTCGGCGGAAATGAACCATCATGAATAATGAGTCGGCGGATATGAACCATCAGGATAATGAGTCGGCGGAAATGAACATCATGAATCAATGATCGGCGGAAATGAACCATCATGAAACAATTTATTTATAATTCCACTGCAATGTGTGTGTGTGTGTGTGTGTGTGTGTGTGTGTGTGTGTGTGTGTGTGTGTGTTGTGTGACCGGTTTCTCGACAACCACTGGTCCTCGATCTAATGAAACTTGCCAGGTATATTGCTGGAGCCCTGTGGATGTGCCTTTTCAAGTTTGATACTAATGCGACAAGTGGTTCCAAAGTTATGGCCATTTATTTACCAAACCAATGACAGGACAAACGAATGACGTGCTATGACGTCACATTTTATTTATTTATTTTTTTTTGCATGTACGGCACAATGTCTTCACAAAGACATTGACGTCACAATTCTTCTTCTTTTTTTTTTTTTTGCACGTACGGCCACGCACGTATGGGCAAGCACTACTATATATAAAATCGATGACTGTTCAGGATACCATGCTCAAGAAGAATAGTCTTGATGGTCTCAATTTCAGCATGGAGTTATCTGTGAGGCAGTCTTCCTTGTTCTATTGAACAAGATACAAACAATCCAATCTTGCTTCTGGAGGAACTGCAAGAGTCCCACCTGGTATACAGTCCGGTAAAATAGAACTTATGGTAGACTGTGATTTCATAAGCGTCGGCCGATTTCTCAACTAAGACGTCCAAGAAGGGAAGTACGCCGGAGCGTTCCATTCTAAGGTGAACTCCGGGATGGATGGAGAGAATTCAGGTATGCCAAGAAGACTTTACATGCTGAGGTTGACTCAGACAGCAAAGATGTTATCCACACACCGATATAATAGATTGTCGATGTCATCCATGTACGATAACTCCATGCTGAAATTTAGACCATCAAGACAATTCTTATTGACAATGGGTGTCCTGAACAGATCGAACAGATCACACACACACACACACACACACACACAACACACACACACACACACACACACACACACAACACAAC
>CM068958.1:44560660-44581811 GCA_035128595.1 Eptatretus atami | reverse complement strand
TGAAATAATGAGTCGCGCGGAAATGAACCATCATGAATAATGAGTCGGCAGAAATGAACCATCATGAATAATGAGTCGCGGAAATGAACCATCATGAATAATGAGTCGGCGGAAATGAACCATCATGAATAATGAGTCGCGGGAAATGAACCATCATGAATAATGAGTCGGCGGAAATGAACCATCATGAATAATGAGTCGGCGGATGAACCATCATGAATAATGAGTCGGCGGATATGAACCATCATGAATAATGAGTCGGCGGAAATGAACCATCATGAATAATGAGTCGGCGGAAATGAACCATCATGAATAATGAGTCGGCGGAAATGAACCATCATGAATAATGAGTCGCGGATATGAACCATCATGAATAATGAGTCGGCGGAAATGAACCATCATGAATAATGAGTCGGCGGAAATGAACCATCAATGATAATGAGTCGGCGGAAATGAACATCATGAATAATGAGTCGCGGGATATGAACCATCATGAATAATGAGTCGGCGGAAATGAACCATCATGAATAATGAATCGGCGGAAATGAACCATCATGAATAATGAGTCGGCGGATATGAACCATCATGGATAATGAGTCGGCGGAAATGAACCATCATGGATAATGAGTCGGCGGATATGAACCATCATGAATAATGAATCGGCGGAAATGAACCATCATGAATAATGAATCGGCGGAAATGAACCATCATGATAATGAGTCGGCGAAATGAACCATCATGAATAATGAGTCGGCGGAAATGAACCATCATGAATAATGAGTCGGCGGAAATGAACCATCATGAATAATGAGTCGGCGGAAATGACCATCATGAATAATGAGTCGGCGGAAATGAACCATCATGAATAATGAGTCGGCGGAAATGAACCATCATGAATAATGAGTCGGCGGAAATGAACCATCATGGATAATGATCGGCGGAAATGAACATCATGATAATGATCGGCGGAAATGAACCATCATGATAATAAGTCGGCGGAAATGAACATCATGAATAATGAATCGGCGGAAATGAACCATCATGAATAATGAATCGGCGGAAATGAACCATCATGAATAATGAGTCGGCGGAAATGAACCATCATGAATAATGAATCGGCAGAAATGAACCATCATGAATAATGAGTCGGCGGATACGAACCATCATGGATAATGAGTCGGCGGAAATGAACCATCATGAATAATGAATCGGCGGAAATGAACCATCATGAATAATGAGTCGGCAGATATGAACCATCATGAATAATGAGTCGGCGGAAATGAACCATCATGAATAATGAGTCGGCGGAAATGAACCATCATGGATAATTAATGAATCGCGGAAATGAACCATCATGAATAATGAATCGGCGGAAATGAACCATCATGAATAATGAATCGGCGGAAATGAACCATCATGGATAATGAATCGGCGGAAATGAACCATCATGAATAATGAATCGGCGGAAATGAACTATCATGGATTATAATGAATCGGCGGAAATGAACCATCATGGATAATGAATCGGCGGAAATGAACCATCATGGATAATGAATCGGCGGAAATGAACCATCATGGATAATGAGTCGGCGGAAATGAACCATCATGAACAATGAGTCGGCGGATATGAACCATCATGAACAATGAATCGGCGGAAATGAACCATCATGAATAATGAGTCGCGGATATGAACCATCATGGATAATGAGTCGGCGGAAATAACCATCATGAATAATGAGTCGGCGGAAATGAACCATCATGAACAATGAGTCGGCGGAAATGAACCATCATGAATAATTTATTTATAATTCCAGCAATGTGTGTGTGTGTGTGTGTGTGTGTGTGTGTGTGTGTGTGTGTGTGTGTGTGTGACCGGTTTCTCGACAACCACTGGTCCGATCTAATTGAAACTTGCCAGGTATATTGCTGGAGCCCTGTGGATGTGCCTTTTCAAGGTTTGATACTAATCGGACAAGTGGTTCCAAAGTTATGGCCATTTATTTACCAAACCAATGACAGGACAAACGAATGACGTGCTATGACGTCACGATTTTATTTATTTATTTTTTTTTGCATGTACGGCACAATGTCTTCACAAAGACATTGACGTCACAATTCTTCTTCTTTTTTTTTTTTTTTGCACGTACGGCCACGCACGTATGGGCAAGCACTACTATATATAAAATCGATGATCTGTTCAGGATACCCATGCTCAAGAAGAATAGTCTTGATGGTCTCAATTTCAGCATGGAGTTTATCTGTGGAGCAGATCTTCCTTGTTCTATTGAACAAGATACAAAACAATCCAATCTTGCTTCTGGGAACTGCAAGAGTCCCACCTGGTATACAGTCCGGTAAAAGTAGACTTATGGTAGACTGTGATTTCATAAGCGTCGGCCGATTTCTCAACTAAGACGTCCAAGAAGGGAAGTACGCCGGAGCGTTCCATTTCTAAGGTGAACTCTCGGGATGGATGGAGAGAATTCAGGTATGCCAAGAAGACTTTACATGCTGAGGTTGACTCAGACAGCAAAGATGTTATCCACACACCGATATAATAGATTGTCGATGTCATCCATGTACCGATAACTCCATGCTGAAATTTAGACCATCAAGACAATTCTTATTGACAATGGGTGTCCTGAACAGATCGAACAGATCACAACACACACACCACACACACACACACCACACACACACACCACACACACACACACACACACACATACAATCGGATCTAGTAAATGTCTTGTATACCTATGTCTACCTTGGAAAGGCAAAGTGTCTCAACGGTTTGAAAACAAGATCAAACAGACAGTATCCCATTTTTACTATGCTGTTCAACCACGAGTGATTTTCACCACCCGCCGGTTACTTCCGTCAATCCAAAAAGATGTTCTGCCCACCTCTCATATCAGGAAGATTATTTTCTAATTTCAGCGCCAGTGTGATGCTAGGTATGTGGGCCACACATCTTTGTGATTGAAGGATCGGATTTGAACACCACGTCCGTTTGGGGATCAGATGGTGGCAATCATCTGAACAAAGACAACCAACTCAGGCTTGTAAGAATGTACACAGTACGACAACTATTTCCTGTGCCTCTGAAATTGGTTACCATTTACTGAATAATCCTCAGTGTGCCCACTATACTGGTCGGCGATAAGGTCGGCGTCCTCGGGATAAGACTGCAATACGATATTGCTCTGCATCCTGGAGAAATGCCGTTGCAAACGTCAATCATCGAGAAACTCTGCTGCAGCCAATGGGAGCTCGAGGTGAAGATGACGAGCCGACCAATGGGCGTTCGGATTAACCGTGACGTCATTACGGTTGAACCAATCAGTGTCTACCTTATTGGACTTGCGACATAAGCACACGCCTTCACTTGCTGCAATTTTTTACCCTGAAGAGTGCAGCACGAAAAGCTTCGGTCACTATTATGTCGTGTATGTTTGTTTGCATATATATATATATATATATATATATACACCGTCGTGTATATGTATACACCGTCGTGCCCCCAGAATCCGAACACCCCATTATTTGAACAAATTGGAATCCGAACAATTTTTTCGAGAAAATTTTGCCCTAAAAACCGAACACATTTTCGAAAAAACGAACACAATGTGGCGTTCATGTTTGTTCACGTGTCTCCCCCGCCTGTTCGACCCGCATCTTCGCGCTTTGTTCATTCAGTTCGTCGGTGGAAGTACTCGTGAAAGCATCTCTCGTGTGTCGATCTCTACTTTACCTCGTGTTTTCACCTTGATTTGTGCATTTTTTTTTCAATTATCACCTTGTGCATTCACCATGGCACCAAGAAGAGCAGTGAAGCAAATAGGAATAAGAGGAAGTCCGTGAGAACGACAAATGAGTTGAAGAAAGAACTTATCGCTAAGCATGAGAGCGGTACGCGTGTGTCTGATCTCGCTGCCATGTTCGAGCTGCCGAAATCGACCGTGTGTAGGATTCTGAAAATAAAAGAAGCGATAAAAGCGCGAAAACCCGTCGTGAAGCGAACTCATTCAATGAACCCTCTGACGAACTCAACGTTTTTTTCCGCGAGCATGGTAGTGACGTCATGCTGCGTCACCCAATTTCTTCACCTCTTGATTCTCTCCCGTGGAACCGTGCGATGAAAACGGCACGTTTGTGTCTCACAAAGTGAACTGGGATATAAAACACCATTTGGTGCTTCATGGTTATTACATACCTCCAACAGGCTGAACAGTTTACGTTTTGGATCCCAATGGCCACTGATAGGCCAGAGCTGCATCCAACCTGATAGAAGAAGCGACAACGCTCCTGCTCATCCCCCAGGCTTGGAATGAGATTCATGACCCAGAAAAGGTCATTTACTCATCTTATTTTACCTTAAACATGGGTAATTTCAGTTGAAAGTGTCTTGAAAGTGGGTTTTCTTGGGTCCAGGAACGGATTAATTCACTTTCCATTATTTCTTATTGGGAAAATAGTTTTGGAATCCGAACAGCCTCTTGGAACGAATTAAATTCGATTCTGAGGGCACCACTGTATATATATATATATATATATATATATAATTATATAATATATATATAATATATATATATATTATATATATATATATACACACATGTATAAAACGCAAGTTGTACGATTGTGTCTGAACGGAGTAAACGTCATAACCACAGCATGCATCATGCTGAATGATCTCATTTAAGAGCTCTTGGGTCCAGCCAATGAATGTGAGGTCAACAAATATCGATATTCACGAAATCGAGTTGTGTGCATTTTTGTGGCTGCGTTGCACACACGGGCAGTGTATAGGCTCAGTGTTACTGGTTTGCACACGTACCAGAAGTAAAAGATATACAGTGCCTATAAAAAAAAGTCTACACCCCCTTTCAAAATTTTCACCTTTTGCCTTATAGCCTGGAATTAAATTGAATTCCATCAGACGACTTTTTCCACATCATAACCCACAACTTCCAAATGAAAAACAAATTCATCAAATTTCAGAAAATGAATTAAAAATATAAACGAGAATGTCTTGGTGGAAGAAGTGTCCACTCCCTTATAATATCAATTGTAAATTAGCACAGGTGTAACTAATCACCTTCAAAAATCACACCCCAAGTTAATTGGCCTCCACTTGTGTTAAATTGCAGTGATTCTGATTATTTCAGAATAAAATATTCTGTTCCTGTAGGTTTCCTCTAACGAGTAGTGCATTTCACAGCAAAGACTCAACCACGAGTACCAAGGAGCTTTGAAAAGACCTCCGGATAAAGTTGTGGAAAGGCACAGACCAGGGATGGGAATAAAAACATTTAAAAGACCTTGAATATCCCTTGGAGCACAGTCAAGACAATCATTAAGAAGTGGAAGGTGTATGGTACTACCAAGTCCCTGCCTTGATCAGGCCAGCCCTCCAAACTGGACGACCAAGCAAGTAGGAGACTGATTAGGAGAGGCCACCAAGGGGCCAGTGGAAACTTTGAAAGAGCTACATGCCATTATGGAAAAGACTGGTCATTGTGTACACGTGATAATATTCTAAGCACTTCACAAGACTGGCCTGTAAGGTAGGATGGCAAGACGGAAGCCATTACTCAAAAAAGGCCATCTTGAGTCCCGTTTAAGGAATGCAAAAAACCACTCCAGAGATTCTGAAGATATGTGGCAAAGTTTTTGTGGTTTGACGAAACCAAGATGGAATTTTTTGGCCGAAGATGGAACCCAAGACAGCACATCACCCAAAGAACACCATCCCTACTGTGGAGCATGGTGGTGGCAGCATCATGTTATGGGGATGTTTCTCATCAGCAGGGACTGGGGCACTTGTCACGATAGAAGGAAAATGTATGGAGCAAATTACAGAAAAATCCGAGAGGAAAACCTGCTGCCCTCTGCAAGAAAGCTGAAATTGGGACGCAAGTTCACCTTTCAGCATGGCAACAACCCGAAGCACACAGCCAAAGCTACACTGGAGTGGCTAAGGAACAAAAAGATAAACGTCCTTGAGTGGCCCAGTTAGAGACCCGACCTAAACAATCAAAAATCTGTGGCATGACTTGAAGATTTCTGTCCATCAACATTCCCCATGCAACTTAACTGAGGCTATCCTCTCTTCTACAATCGGATCTAGTAAATGTCTTGTATACCTATGTCTACCTTGGAAAGGCAAAGTGTCTCAACGGTTTGAAAACAAGATCAAACAGACAGTATCCCATTTTTACTATGCTGTTCAACCACGAGTGATTTTCACCACCCGCCGGTTACTTCCGTCAATCCAAAAAGATGTTCTGCCCACCTCTCATATCAGGAAGATTATTTTCTAATTTCAGCGCCAGTGTGATGCTAGGTATGTGGGCCACACATCTTTGTGATTGAAGGATCGGATTTAACACCACGTCCGTTTGGGGATCAGATGGTGGCAATCATCTGAACAAAGACAACCAACTCAGGCTTGTAAGAATGTACACAGTACGACAACTATTCCCTGTGCCTCTGAAATTGGTTACCATTTACTGAATAATCCTCAGTGTGCCCACTATACTGGTCGGCGATAAGGTCGGCGTCCTCGGGATAAGACTGCAATACGATATTGCTCTGCATCCTGGAGAAATGCCGTTGCAAACGTCAATCATCGAAGAACTCTGCTGCAGCCAATGGGAGCTCGAGGTGAAGATGACGAGCCGACCAATGGGCGTTCGGAT
Organism: Eptatretus atami; assembly: GCA_035128595.1. Lineage (NCBI taxonomy): Eukaryota > Metazoa > Chordata > Myxini > Myxiniformes > Myxinidae > Eptatretus > Eptatretus atami. The sequence goes on along the minus strand of CM068958.1, from coordinate 44,575,107 downwards.
TAACCGTGACGTCATTACGGTTGAACCAATCAGTGTCTACCTTATTGAGACTTGCGTACATAAGCACACGCCTTCACTTGCTGCAATTTTTTACCCTGAAGAGTGCAGCACGAAAAGCTTCGGTCACTATTATGTCGTGTATGTTTGTTTGCATATATATATATATATATATATATACACCGTCGTGTATATGTATACACCGTCGTGCCCCCAGATCCGAACACCCATTATTTGAACAAATTGGAATCCGAACAATTTTTTCGAGAAAATTTTGCCCTAAAAACCGAACACATTTTCGAAAACCGAACACAATGTGGCGTTCATGTTTGTTCACGTGTCTCCCCCGCCTGTTCGACCCGCATCTTCGCGCTTTGTTCATTCAGTTCGTCGGTGGAAGTACTCGTGAAAGCATCTCTCGTGTGTCGATCTCTACTTTACCTCGTGTTTTCACCTTGATTTGTGCATTTTTTTTTCAATTATCACCCTTGTGCATTCACCATGGCAACAAGAAGAGCAGTGAAGCAAATGGAATAAGAGAAAGTCCGTGAGAACGACAAATGAGTTGAAGAAAGAACTTATCGCTAAGCATGAGAGCGGTACGCGGTGTTCTGATCTCGCTGCCATGTTCGAGCTGCCGAAATCGACCGTGTGTAGGATTCTGAAAATAAAGAAGCGATAAAAGCGCGAAAACCCGTCGTGAAGCGAACTCATTCAATGAACCCTCTGACGAACTCAACGTTTTTTTCCGCGAGCATGGTAGTGACGTCATGCTGCGTCACCCAATTTCTTCACCTCTTGATTCTCTCCCGTGGAACCGTGCGATGAAAACGGCACGTTTGTGTCTCCACAAAGTGAACTGGGATATAAAACACCATTTGGTGCTTCATGGTTAATTACATACCTCCAACAGGCTGAACAGTTTACGTTTGGATCCCAATGGCCACTGATAGGCCAGAGCTGCATCCAGACCTGATAGAAGAAGCGACAACGCTCCTGCTCATCCCCCAGGCTTGGAATGAGATTCATGACCCAGAAAAGGTCATTTACTCATCTACTTAAACATGGGTAATTCAGTTGAAAGTGTCTTGAAAGTGGGTTTTCTTGGGGTCCAGGAACGGATTAATTCACTTTCCATTATTTCTTATTGGGAAAATAGTTTGGAATCCGAACAGCCTCTTGGAACGAATTAAATTCGGATTCTGAGGGCACCACTGTATATATATAATTAATATATTATATATATAAATATATAATAATATAATATATATATATATATTATATATATATATAATGATTATATATACACACCAGTATAAAACGCAAGTTGTACGATTGTGTCTGAACGGAGTAAACGTCATAACCACAGCATGCATCATGCTGAATGATCTCATTTAAGAGCTCTTGGGTCCAGCCAATGAATGTGGAGGTCAACAAATATCGATATTCACGAAATCGAGTTGTGTGCATTTTTGTGGCTGCGTTGCACACACGGGCAGTGTATAGGCTCAGTGTTACTGGTTTGCACACGTACCAGAAGTAAAAGATATACAGTGCCTATAAAAAAAAGTCTACACCCCCTTTCAAAATTTTCACCTTTTGCCTTATAGCCTGGAATTAAATTGAATTCCATCAGACGACTTTTTCCACATCATAACCCACAACTTCCAAATGAAAAACAAATTCATCAAATTTCAGAAAATGAATTAAAAATATAAACGAGAATGTCTTGGTGGAAGAAGTGTCCACTCCCTTATAATATCAATTGTAAATTAGCACAGGTGTAACTAATCACCTTCAAAAATCACACCCCAAGTTAATTGGCCTCCACTTGTGTTAAATTGCAGTGATTCTGATTATTTCAGAATAAAATATTCTGTTCCTGTAGGTTTCCTCTAACGAGTAGTGCATTTCACAGCAAAGACTCAACCACGAGTACCAAGGAGCTTTGAAAAGACCTCCGGAATAAAGTTGTGGAAAGGCACAGACCAGGGGATGGGAATAAAAACATTTAAAAGACCTTGAATATCCCTTGGAGCACAGTCAAGACAATCATTAAGAAGTGGAAGGTGTATGGTACTACCAAGTCCCTGCCTTGATCAGGCCAGCCCTCCAAACTGGACGACCAAGCAAGTAGGAGACTGATTAGAGGAGAGGCCACCAAGGGGCCAGTGGAAACTTTGAAAGAGCTACATGCCATTATGGAAAAGACTGGTCATTGTGTACACGTGATAATATTCTAAGCACTTCACAAGACTGGCCTGTAAGGTAGGATGGCAAGACGGAAGCCATTACTCAAAAAAGGCCATCTTGAGTCCCGTTTAAGGAATGCAAAAAACCACTCCAGAGATTCTGAAGATATGTGGCAAAAGTTTTTGTGGTTTGACGAAACCAAGATGGAATTTTTTGGCCGAAGATGGAACCCAAGACAGCACATCACCCAAAGAACACCATCCCTACTGTGGAGCATGGTGGTGGCAGCATCATGTTATGGGGATGTTTCTCATCAGCAGGGACTGGGGCACTTGTCACGATAGAAGGGAAAATGTATGGAGCAAATTACAGAAAAATCCGAGAGGAAAACCTGCTGCCCTCTGCAAGAAAGCTGAAATTGGGACGCAAGTTCACCTTTCAGCATGGCAACAACCCGAAGCACACAGCCAAAGCTACACTGGAGTGGCTAAGGAACAAAAAGATAAACGTCCTTGAGTGGCCCAGTTAGAGACCCGACCTAAACCAATCAAAAATCTGTGGCATGACTTGAAGATTTCTGTCCATCAACATTCCCCATGCAACTTAACTGAGCTTGAACAGTTTTGTTCAGAAGAATGAGCAAATATTGCACAATCAAGGTGTGAAAAGTTGGTGGAGACCTATCCAAACAGACTCACAGCTGTAACTGCTGTCAAAGGTGCTTACACCAAGTATTATTAACTCAGGGGGTGGACACTTATCCAACCAAGATATTCTAGTTTTAATTTTTTAATCAATTTTCTGAAATTTGTAGAATTTGTTTTTCCACTTGGACGTTTTTGGTTACGATGTATAAATAAAGGTGGAAAAAAGTCTGATTGAATGCAATTTAATTCCAGGATACAAGGTAACAAAAGGTGAAAAATTTGAAAGGGGGTGTGCACTTTCTATGGGCACTGTGCATTTATAATCCAATATATAAAGCTCTTTCTAACCATTGATTCACTGACTGACTCACTGACTGATATTAAAGATCGGTACCTTCTGGGTGACAGAGAAATCTGAAATTTTGCATGCCGCCAAACTTTGAAGCTGGTACACCGGGGGGGGGGAGAGATAAATAAATCACAGAATCGGACAACATCCATAAATGAAAAAAAAATAAATGCAGGTGAGCGACCCGAGACAATGTGAAAGCACAGACATTTTGTGTGTTGGTGTTGGCGTAGCTGCTCCGGTGATTGTTTGGGACCTTATGGTTCTGAGATTGAGCCATGTTGGCCACTAAATTCACACCAGGTGGGGTTGACTCAGCCTGTTATCCTTCTGAGGTCAGCAAAATGAGTACTAGTGTCCTGGTAAAGGGGCACAGCATCATTGGTACAGCCACGCCCCAACAAAATGATAGCTACCCGGCAGCCAAGCTGCCATACGCAAAAAGATGATGATTATGCTGTCAAAGAACATGCCCAACAACCTCCCTAAATATTCCAAACAGCAATTGGAATGAATTCCCTTACAAAAGCCTGGTAGAACCGGGTTATCTGCTCGTATCAAAATCAAACCAGGTTTGCTTGATCGATTCAAGCTCCACTCCCATCAGCCTGAAGGAACAGAAGCCCTTGCCCCTCAGCATGAGGGCACGGAAAGCTCCGCTCCTCGCAAGAGGGCACGGGACACGCGAACATGACGGTAAACCCACATGTGCAGTCATAGCTCCGCCCTCTCCTCAGCAAGACGTGTACATCTATGAAGTACATAGTACAATGCGAGCACGTCTATTATGTACGTCTATGAAGTACATTATTTATTCAAGCTAGACACACCCACTCCCTACGGAAGCGGCAAGGGTGGCAACTTTATTTTGTGTTGTACAACTTCCAGGAATCAATTTATTTGTTAGCAACAACATCCGGTTTTCAAAATAATCTGTCCAGGAGTATAGGAGTACATGAGCAGCTCAATGATAATTCACCCACCTCTTATTATGATAATTACCCACTTTAACGTAACAAACTTATGTTGGAGGTGGCCATCCCAACTTAGTAGAACGTTCCCAAGCACACCGAGAGTACAACCAGTGACTATCAACTCATTTGATCCAGTATGTTTGGGGTGCATAAAATACAGCGCACATATGTAAAAATATCCAACTACTTTTTGTTTCTGCAAGGTTTTCTTACAATCGTATTATTATAATACTGTTTTAACTGCTGGGACTTGCAATGCACTCTCCCACCGGGAACGGGGCTTGACACGATACAGAGTCGAGGCTCATGGAGGAACTAGGACATTGAATGAATGAGGAGTTAACATAGCAAACTGAACTCTGCAGAGAGGGGGAAACAACAACAGGGTCGAGAGACAGAGAGAGACTTAGAAGATGAAGGATGTGAGGAAGGAAGAGGACTTGGGGAGAACACAGGGGGTGGAAAAGCTGAAAACAGAAGCAAACGATCAGAGGAAAAACAGGAAACTTAGAAACAGCTGAGCTTGGGGAGAGTTAACTGGGGTAGAAGAGATCATGGTTTGGGATGGGGGATGATCTGAGATGGGGGAGAACAGCAGGTTGAATGAAAGAAAACCTGGAGGGAAGAATGAGATTGAATAGTACTGAATGTGGAAGTTGATTCCACAGGTGGGGGGAAAAAAAAAATGAGTGGAGGTGAACAGTGTTTTTGAATGTTGGGAGTTTCACGAGAAGGGGGTTGTTGGCAGACCTTGTGCACCCTGCAGAAACCTGTGGGAGGGAGGGGAAGTGGGGACAAAGCACAGAAAGAGTAGAAGGTGCATGACCAGAAAGGAGGTGATCAGTAGAAGACAGAGACCACCAACCTGTCCGCAATGGCGAAGTGATAGGCCCACAGACTCTTCATCGTGAGAGATTAGAATGATTGTGAAGGCCTTGGTTTCCACGGCAGCAAGCTGAGCAAGGTTTGCAGCAGGGGTGCCAGCCGAAAGGGGAGGCAATACTCCATCATGCTATGGATGAAGACTTTAGGTTCACGCGTGTGCAAGAGAAGGATCTGCCACAATGCAGGATGCCCAGTCAGCAACTATCTTTGGAGCCAACTTAGAGGGTGTAGGTTCACCAAGAATGAATCTAGAGTGTGTGCGTTTAGATGGTTCAAGGGAGGAGAGACGAGAAGCAGAGAGACGAGAGAGAGCAGTTTTCAAGTGGATTTATTCCATATTATACATTGTCGAGGCAGCTGGGGGAAGAGACTAGTACGTACGAGGTACTTGAACAAATTAAGGATGCAACACAGGCAAAAATATACCCGTGTATGCTAAGCTGTGTGGGCGTAGATGGCATTCTGAACATTAGCTTTTTCACTATCATAGCCACACCTTGTAATCATCGATCTAACTCAGTTGGCAACGACTATCTACCTAACATGTAGCCATGACTCGAGATAGTATGTTTTGTTCTCGAAAACCTTAGCGCTGGCGACTTTCGACACTTTGCGAGAGGCGCACCTCGGACCTTGACCTGACCTCGCACCTGCCGACAACAATACTTGGGTCGGTTTCACTCACTCGCGACTCTGCTGCCTGGTGGAAACAAGGGCCTTACTCACACACCAACAATTTAGCTACTCAGAGACGTGGAAGTAAAAGTCTTCACTTAGTCGTACGATGAAGAGTCTGTGGGAGCCTTGCATTTTTCTATCGACCATTCTTCCGCACGTACAGGTTGTGTGTGCCGGCCTGATAAGGGCTTAAGGCGTAATCTCAAACAGTACTCAGTCGGTTTAGAACTACAGATAATATTTTTTACTTATCATCTAGTCAAAAAAAACTTGCCAGAATATTCTTGTAAATGGCAGACTAGATAGCCTGTGCAAACGTATGCGTTGTTTATACTTACTCCGAATGACGTCGTCCTTCGTCGCACTGCTTGATACCTCGGACAAAAGTTAATATCGAATGGCTGCAAGCACTTTTGCAGGGTGCCAAGAGTCTGCACGAATCAAACCACAACACCCTCAGTACTAAGATAACATCAAGATCCGGCAACAGAATAATTTGGCTTATGACCAGGACCTACGAGTAGTACGACGGACGGAGACAATTGTCCGCTTTATAGGTCATCTCGGTAGAGTCACTAAACAACTGAGGCGAGCCAGAGAAGTACGTGGAAAATTCTAATCTAGTCATGTTAGTCCATTACACGGCCAAAGACAGTGTAGTGGAGGTAGACAAATCAAAACTGTTTGGGCGAGGAATTCGGGGGCAGGGGCTACGCAGAAGACATCTGCATGGGTGTGGATAAGACAATGGACTAAGAAGAAAAAATACATTCTCACGGAGATCGAAGGTTTAATCTAGGTAAATTGGAAGGACACAGGTGATCTGTGGTGGTCTTGCTGGAATTTACGAACGTAGACATAATAATCATCGGCTCTGTGTAAGTATGCTAGCACCCATATCTGAGATGATGTGAACACTGCCCTAATCCGTATGATCTCTCTAGCCATAAGGTATAGCCACTGAGATTGCCCAAGACTTGGAGTCAGCTGTTGTTCCACTGGTTAAGGGGGTGGGCGGAGGTAGATCGATATGATCGCGAGGTACTTAGGACTGAGTGAGTTTCCCTGGTCCTTTTGCCGTGAGTTTTCACCAGCAGTATGAGGTCTCGATCCAGGTTGACTCGGGCAGCGTGTGTGCCCCGCGAGAACAAACGCTTGGGGGGGGGGGGAGGAAGAAGACAAAGCATGGAAAGAGCAGAGGGTGCAAGGCCAGAAAGGAGGCGGTTGGACGACAGGCACCACCGACCTGTCTGAAATGGCGAAGTGATCGCCAATCAGACTCAGCTTCATCACAGGAGATTCCAATAATCATAAAGGCCGTGTTTTCCACGGCATCAATCTCAGCAACATGTGAGGCAGGGAGCCTGCCCAGAGGGGACAGCAGCTCTATCAAGCTGGATGAAGGCCTTGTAGGTGGATAGGAGTTCAGGTGTACCAAGGAAGGACCTTGTACAACGGAGGATTCGCAGTCGTGGCTGGCTTTGGAGGCCAACTTTAAAATGTGGTTTGCCCAAGAAAGATCATGGCTGATCGTGGACCCAGGAGTTTGAATGACTGAACTTCCTTCAGAGGAATGTGAAGAAGGTGAAAGGAGGGTTTGCCAGACGGTCATTCAGACAGCGACAGCGAGAGTGTGGGATTTGTGATGACTGAAAGCATTCCAAGTGTTTGACAGATCCAATATAATTAATGAACTTGCATCCCCCCTGCCGAACCTCCGCAACTGATTTTTTTATACAGGTGAAAACTTCCGGGGCACACCCAAGTACAACTGTCATATTTTGACTCCTTCCATCCAGCAGTTTAGGGGTCCAAACAAATCAAACACAAACACACTGCAGTTAATTACATATGGTACCAGCAAATACCCATCGCTTCACTGACGGCAATGCTAAAGAGATCGGGACGAGAGAAGAGGGCAGGGGAAAGGAGAGGGGTGGGAGAGGAGTGAGGGTGGGAGAGGAGGGGGAGAGGGGGGAAGAGGGGGAAGGGGGGGAAGAGGGGGGAAGAGGGGGAAGAGGGGGGAGAAGGGGAGAAGAGGGGAGAGAGAGGGGAGAGAGAGGGAGGAGAGGAAGAGAGAGGGAGAGAGAGGGGGAGAGAGGGGGGAGAGAGAGGGGGGAGAGAGAGGGGGAGAGAGAGGGGGAGAGAGAGGGGGAGAGAGAGGGGGAGAGGAGGGGGAGAGAGAGGGGGGAGAGAGAGGGGGGAGAGAGAGGGGGAGGGAGAGGAGGGGGAGAGAGAGGGGGAGAGAGAGGGGGAGAGAGAGGGGGAGAGAGAGGGAAAGGAAGGCAGATGTGTGGTGGAGCGTTAATTACGATTCGTACCGTCTCAGTTGGTCATCAAAATGATTCTGTTTCGAATAACAGTGAAAATGGAAACAAAATAATATCTGAAATCCATTTTCTACCGGTTATACTGCAAACACAGCCCAGACACAAATACCGCCCAGATGCGTTCAGAGACAAACACCGCTGGGACATAACCACCGTCTGGACATGTCCAGAGACGAGACACACAGAAAGAGAGAGAGAGATGGTGGTAGGAGTTAGCAGAGTTTATGAACAAAACACACCACACCACCACAACCACCACACAGCACCCACAACACACCAGGTTGGAGTGAGTGTGATTACCAGCTACAGTACTTACTGTATACAACCCAGAAACATTGAGTAGCTTTCACTGAACAACAACGATGCATTTATCTCGACATTTCAGGGATATGTTCACAAACATTATTTTTTTATAAACAGCAGCGTGTGACGGGTGGAAAAACAAATTTGGCTCGGTAATTTAGAAAACACGTTAATATGGCAAACGGCTCAGAAATCGGGTGTGATTTCACAACTTGCTCAGGGTGACGCAGCACGAACCACTCGCTCTGAATGACGTCGCGTGGCAAAAGCATCCGCAGAAAGTGAACGATTCACTCAGAATGACATAACGCGGGACCGGTATCAACAACGGGCGCTCAGCAGGTGGCTTAAGCACTCACGCAAGCACTCCAATTCAATGGTTGATGAGGAACGGTTGGCTCGGCTGTCGCCACATACCATAAAAGACCCTTTTAACTTTAAAGTCGGTCTCCACCACGCACGCAGCAGTTAATGAAATAATAATATAGATGCCATGCTCGTCTGTGTACGTGCCACATGGTACATTGCTTCTGGGTCCATACAAACGTAAAAAATTTATTTTTTAACGTCCGTTTTTAATCTTGGGGGGGGGGGGGTTCACCAGATTTGCAATTGATTCCTGTTGAGCACCTCTGTGAAACTCCGAAAAAGACAGATCTGGCAGACGTTATGGATAGACAGTCCCTCAGGGGGACACGGCACGTCAGGTCTAGTAGTGAATGCATTGAATCATACAGCTCAATGAAGCTGGTTCATTTTGGCACGTTCCTCAATTTTTTGTTCACTCAATATAATTCTCCAAACAGTAGAAAAAGATGTTTAATGCTTTGGAAATTTCACATTTTCTTGTGTATGTATAAAGGAGGGACATAGCCTTGCTTGCTTAAAGTAAATAGGTATATCGGCTTAGTTATAAAACTCGTTATTTCTTTAAATGATCAGAATTCAAAACAGATTTCGACATTTATTTAGTCCGGACGATATCAGATCCTCAAACCCGAAATAATGTTTCGATGATATACTTTAATTAGTCCGTGAGAGTATATCGTGGAAAATCGTCTCATGTAATGCATGAAATCGTTTCAAGCTCTTAATTTGAAAAACTATAGTACTTACAAAAGCGATGTATGCCGTGATTTGTAGCTGTGATGCGTTGAGTTATTTGATGCAAAATGAATATATTTTAAATTGTGATGGTTGAATACAAGTCTTGTATGTGCATAATCGATTAAAAGCAAGTTTCAGGATTCAAATACGAGCGACCAGATAATGGTTTCACGATAAAACTGTTAGGGCCTTTCACGGTCGGTGTTTTGTTATTGTTCTGCACAAGCTCTCCCAGTGTATCGCCCTCCATGAAAACTGACGTTTAGAATTGGAATCTACATCACCGAAGTCCCACTGATGTTCATGCAATTGTACCTGTGACGTTGTGACCCTTGGGTTCGTGTGTGTTTGTATTTAATTTTAATAATCTTCACATACACACCCCAATGTACAACACGTTACTTCTGTTTCATGGTTTCAAGTCAAGAGGACTGTAAAAAATGATGTGGAAAGTGAAGCTGCGATTCTTTGTTGTTGTTCAAATTTTGATGGGGGGGGGGTTTGGTTATATTTAAACAGGCTTATCAATGTTCGTTTTTGATTGATCCACACTTTGCTTTTGGCTTTCTTATATATATATTTTGGCGGTGGAAGGGAGAAAATTCGCTGACCTTCAGAGCCGTTTGCGTACAAAAAATAGCACATGGTTCCATCACCAAACGTCAACAAATGGTGTTTTGGCGTGAAAAAAAGTAGTGAAATAAAAACAATGCTGTTCCACTTTAATTATATGGCAATTCAGAAAGACATCATCGATACATCACAATGAATCAACCAATGATGTAAAAGCAGTTTGAGAATCTTTTATTTATAGGTCCTCGGAGACAGTCTAAAACACAGTCTCAGGTTACAAAACTTCCAAAAGGCTGAGGGGAACATGACATAACGCCGCTCGTGGGCTGGATAAGGGGGGGGAGGGTAGTATACATGGAGCAATGACAGGAAAAAAAAAAATGACAACACTGTTCTCGTAAGAAACAGAAGGGAAAGAACAGAGTTTGTGGAAGATCATGAATGTGTGTGAGGACATGCGGTTAGTGACAGGTAGCGCAAATTGAAAAACGAAGACAGTTACCTTCATTAGAAGCAGGACATGGGGAAAACTTCCATAATGTGGAATAGTGCCAAATTAAAATCGTTGAGCAATCGTCTGACTTTGATGAGGGGAAGCAGGGTAGATTTCTTCAACGTGTGACGCAGGGAGCCTCGTGCAGTGACGGCATCAAGTACTCGCAGTAATCGTCCAGAATTTATTACTAATCTTGGATCAAAATAGAAGTGCCACCACCGACTATGTCGGTGAGGGAGAGGATCCTATCCTAAAAGCGATCATCTGATCCCTTACGACTTAGATTCTCCTCATGTGTGGAAGGCCTCTTTCCAACTTTTGATCGACATTTCTCCTCAAGACGAGTAAGGTGGGAAGTAGGAGCATCACGCCGCCAGTGGGGAGCCAATTCCACTGGAGCTCCGCATAAAAAGCCATGTATCACTCTTGACCTTAGTTGTATATCTGTGTGAGCTCGCGGAATACTTAGCTTTCGGCCAATGTTGTGCTAATGACATTGATCTCATTGTACTGGTGCTTTCGAGTAATATGGCGGTTACGAATCGCGTCCTTTTTTCTGCATAAACGGTTCTGGGTAGATAGTGAGTGAAGGAGCGTCACGAACTGCAACTCTTCCAGTAGCTGTCCGGAGAAAGTGGATGGATCAGTTTGATTGCTGTCCTTGTGGATGAGGAAATAGAAGGATTGCATCTGCATTATGCTCCCGGACTTGTGCACAGACTAAATATTTAAATGAAAATCACTCAGAGTCGACACTCATGAGAAAGAAATTGCACTCGAATCGCATACCTTCAACAGGTGGAACATTTACATTTTGTATCCCATGATGGTTGGATCTGAAATCAGGACCATAACCAAATCGATCGGCTTTTCCCTCACCGGACAAATCGTCCACAATGTTTTGAGATATCGATCTCACATTAGTTTGCCCCATTTCTTGGTGAAGAATGGCTTAAAAAATCTCTGATCTGTATCAGATTCAGATCTTCACCAAAATTGACCAATTTGTCCTATTCTCACACCCAGTATGTCCACAAAGGTTCATGTGAATCCGTCCACAACTTTGTGAGATATCGTTTTTGCCCCAATTCTCAATGGTGTAAGAAATCACTTTTTGAAAATTAAATAAATCTCATATCTGGATCCATTTATATCAGAGAACGCATGGGCCAGGCGATGAATGCAAAGCGCAGATTTTCACCAAAATTGAATCAATTCTTCCAAGTGCACTCCCACCTGTCCTCCAAGTTTTGTGTTTGAATCCATTCATAATCCTTTTGAGTTATTCGTTGAATAAACCAAATTGTGGGGGGGGGAAAGCTCGTTGAAAAACCATTTTGATTTCAGCGCAAACGAAGGTAATGCATGTTTGTGGCCGCATCGATCGTGCAAGCTGTTCATGTACAACCACCAATGGTACGTTAATTTTATCATACAAAATGATGATGCTATAATGGTTTAGAAAAAATGGTGAAAATTGTGTGGGCCGGGTATCGGGGCTGACGACGATCCGCTTGATGGACCAGTAGAGACGGCTCCACCAACACACCGAATTTAGGTCTGGGAACCCCTCGGATAAGTCGAAGGGCACGGGTCCCATACAGGACATGAATCCAATAATTCGACCCGCGTGGTAGGGTTGAATTGCCAAACTTCAATATACCTAATTACCAGCGGCAAAGCTACCCGGGATTCACACCCACGACAGAACCTCGAGCGGGACGAACCGGTTACCGTGTTCGAACCGTCGTGTAACCCGAGCAGAGTCACCAGCCTTCGGTCCAAATGAACAAATTTACTGCCTCGCTATTCCTCAAACACGCACCGTGCTAACCAATAAAAAAATACAGCGAACTGAGCTGGACATCAACAATAGGGACAATTATTACAATAATAATCGGGGCGGGAAGCACGTAAGGCGAGAGTATCCGTATATCAGCAGGGCAATTATACATGAGCAAAAGCACTTAACATTCTACTAAGAGAACGTCGCCCACACACCCATACAACACCACCCAAAGAAATGGACCCCGTCGGGTCTTTATTGAAGGCTTCCAGCTTCGAGAAAAGTGAGCTTGAGACCAGAGCCTGAGCTTGAAATCCTGTCCGCCTCGTGCGGTCTTCGACGATCTGCTCGAGTGGCGGACTCAAAACCCGCGCTTCCGTGCGTCAAGACGAAGCACCAGAGTGAAGCTGAGATGCCAGCACGATCGCAAAAAACAAGCGGGCAGCCGAAGCAAGTGATTCTCCTCGGGCCCCGACCACACCAACCATGGCTCCGATCCAACGACAGAATGAACACGAACCCGAACACACTCCAAAGGAGCCTGGTTCTTTTATCCGCTCCCTTTGATCGGGGCGGAAGCCTCGGTCGAACGCTCTGTGCACACTTTGGTTGACAGGGATCAGGATGTGTTACGCACTGTTCTGCTCCTCATGATTGGACAGGCAAGGAGCCGGTTAAAATTGCTATTGCAGTGGAGGAGCGTGAATGGAAATGCGCTAGTCAGTGAGGGTGGTTGGTTTGTCGGATCTTAAAGATTTAAAGACCTGACTTATTAAAAACAACTTCGCCAGCGCACGTACAATTAATCATCCATAAACATAGGACGGGACCCTACCTAGAAAAACACATTACTTACCGATATAACTGATCATAAGGACTCTGGCTTTGTGTGCGTTATGGTTCCCAGATTCGTAAACAATATTTCATGTAAAAATAAACAAAAAAACTTTGTAGGACGTTCAACACACTACCTTCTGTCTGTTGAGGACTGATTGTATTGCTTTCCAAACTTGCAATAATATCCTGTGTTTGCTTCCCTGTCGAAGTATAGAAAAAAGACTCCCTACGCATGACGTCATCAATCATGCACGAATGGTCTTGCTTGAATAGCAGAATGCCACTCATAATTGGAGCCTTTGTTCTTTTTTTTTTTAAATAAACATCCTAAACTCATAGAAAATAATGATTTGATAGAGGACAGAGGATAGAAAAGTTTATTTGCTGATTCATGAGACGGAGAAGAAGAAGAATAGATAACAAGAGGAGGAAATATGCAAACATGGCATTTCTGAAGATGTTCCCTTTGCCACCCTATCTAAATGTATATAGCTGAGTTGTGATTGTGGGTGCTTGAACAAGGTACGTTTTATTTAAACAAATACTCATGTCTGCGATGCTGTTGAGATGTCCAGTGGTGTGTTGTTACCAAACAGCGAGCAGCGATTGCCAAGCCAGCCGTTCCTTCACAACGGTTTCTATGGAGTGCTTGCTTGAGTGCTTAGCCACTTGAGAAGCATCTTCAAAGAAACCTTAACTGAACACACCCAGATTCATGGACATGGCATGAGGGTAAACATCTATAGCATCATTATTTCAAACAATCGATGAATCGTTCCCTCAAGGGGGGGTGGAGGAGGCAGGGGAAGGGTTGGATGAAGAGGGACCGATGTTGCCTAGCCCAACGCAGGTACCCCTGCTCTTGGCTATACTTGTTGCTGTGCGGTGTGTGTGTGTGTGTGTGATGTGTGTGGTGTGCAGTGTCTCCTCCATAACTCCCCAAAAACTATAAACCTAGCAGCCTGAAACTTTGCATAGCACACTAAGAAAACTCCAAGAAGTGCAAAGTGAAAATTGGGTGTTTGGGTTAATTAATACACCCCTTTCGGAGAATTAACGGCTTCTTCATTATAGTCCTTTTCACAGAGTGATCTCCGGCACCTCGCTCCATGGGGTCTTCTTAAGGCGTTTCCTGGGTAACTTGCGGGGTCTGAAAGCCGCCATGTTTTGGGCCTGCACAACCATGCCTTGATTGGAAGAGCCGCAATCGATTCTTAACGATTAAAGTTTTTTTTCTTCTTTCTTTCTTTCTCTTTCTTCACTTCCTCACTCATATTATCGAATGGCCTGGT
>CM068958.1:44518858-44557284 GCA_035128595.1 Eptatretus atami | reverse complement strand
TCGCCGCACTTCACTTTCCACAACTCATTTTACAGTCTCTTGCTTGAAACCACATGACAACGAAGTCAAACGTTTGTACATTGGTGTGTATGGCTGAAGATTATTAAAAATTAAATACACACACACACAACCCAAGGTCAACAAACGTCACAGGTACAATGCATGACATCAGTGGGACTTCGGTGATGTGATATCCACATACTAAAGTCAGTTTCCATGGAGGGCAGATAACCCACTCGGAGCAGCTTGTGAACAGCAAAACAATCACCGAATCGTGAAAGGCCCCTAAAGTTTATCGTGCAAACCATTTGGTCGCTCGTTTCGAATCCTGAACTTGCTTAAATCGATTATGCCCAAATCACAAGACCTTGTACTTCAAACCACTCACAAAGTTTGAAATATATTCAATTATTAGCATCATAAACTCACCGAGAAAAAAAAAAATGCAGTGGCAAGTAAACTTACCAAGCTGGAGTGGAGACTGCAATTGTCCAAAGCAGTGTTTTGGGCCCAGTCTTGTTCCTACTTTATACAAATGACCTCTCTGACGTTTTGGAAACCACTTCCTTTTCACAGACGACTTCTTCTTTTTCTTCTTCTTTTGTATGGCAGCTTGGCCACCAGGTAGCTATCATTTTGTTGGGGCACAGAGCTGTGTGCTGATGCTATGCCCCCATACCCGTATACTGGTACTCATTTTGCCGACCTCAGAAGTCTGATGCGGCTGAGTCAACCCCACTCTGGTGTTAATTCGTGGCCAACGGGGCTCAAACTCAGGACTCTAAGATCCCAAGCCAGCACCCTAAACCACTAAGCCAACACCAGGCTTCACAGATGACTTCACATGGTGTCATACTACTGTATGACCCCCATTCTGTTAGCCAGACAGCAGCTGCTTCTCTCACTGCTGATCTGGAAAAGATTAGACGTTGGTCTGATAAATGCAAAATGTTCTTCAACGCAGGAAAAAACACACAGTCTCACCTTATCGCTCCAAATGGATCGTCAAACAAAGCCACCTATCTAATTAATTGTCATATTACTGGAAAGGATCAGTTTCTTGAACTTCTAGGCCTCACCATCAACCAGCACCTCTTTGGATCTGACCACATAGCAAATCTAGCCTCCAAAGCCAAGCCGCAGACTGGGCAACCTCCATCGATCCAAGCCTTCCCTTGAAAAAAAAAAAAATCAGAGCTCACAGACTAAGTCGACCAATCCTTTGCCTGCATCTCATTGGAGTACCGTTCCCCGCTATGGGCAAGCTCCCCAGGAATCATGACACTCTTAAAGCTCTCAAAATATTTTCAATCTCCAGCAATTGGGCTCAAGCACGGTCTGTTGCCTTCACTCACAGGCAGGGTTGCGGTTTCAGTTTATTGGGTAGTCAATCTAGTCTACCCTTATTATCAGTATTTCCATCAATATGTTTGTCTGTTCTGTATGTCTGTTCGTCCAGTGCTCCGTTAATACAATGGCGATTTCGATGAAACTTGGTTGGTAGGTTCATACCATGAACCTAGTTGTGTGCAAATGAGAACTGTTGCTATGGACCCATCCGTTGCCTAGCAATGGACCTTTGAAATTTTCAAAAAAATCTCAAAAAATTTATTTTTTCGAAAATCCAAAATCGGGCCACAGTGACTGTGGGCAGTACATTCAGCCATATTGTCAAAAATTTCCAGCCGGATCCTATGAAAACTGTCGGAGAAGATAGACTTTGAATAACCCTGGTCGAAAACAATAAAAAACGAAGTTCGTTATATCTCAGAGACTATGAGTAGATCTACATGAAACTGGTATTGTAGGTTCATGTATGTCCTAGTTATGTGTGAGAAAGAATAGTTGCTATGGACGCTTTTTTGCTAGTAACGGCTGAAAAACGACTAAATTTGACTTGATCGACTACTCATGTCTGCCTACCGGCTTGTTCTTTTTTTTAATCGTTGTTGTTCTTTTCTCATTCTCTTCAAACCCCCCCCCCCCCCATCCACCGCAACTACTCCAGGATTGCACATGTTGATTACAGTATCCCTCTCCTGCTTAATCTTCCAAAATCCACGCTGACTGAACACCTCAACTTATTTATTTCTCGCTTCTCCCATCTATGGAACCAACTTCCAGTGCTGGTTTCAGTGTTCCCCCCCCCCCTCTTTTCTCATTCCCTTGATGGATGTCCCACTGTTCCATCACCTTGCTCCAAATAAAAATTAAAAAAAAGATAATGTGGAAGAGCAGAACAGGAAATGACTACCTTGAGATGTAGAATAAAATAATGAAAATATGTTGATGGTATCAACAGCAGAGAAGGCCAATAAATGGATGGTCTCGCACTCCTTAGAACTTTTGTTTTTTGCTTTTCTGCAACATTATACTGTCGTTTAAAAAAAAAAAAATGTCGACAATTTCTTCATGTATTCATTTGGATACAATGATTTTGTCGTGCGTGTTCAACACATGTCCAGATGTTATATAATCATGGATGGTATTTTCATGTGCAAGTTACAACTATTTATGTTCATTAGTTTACTAAAGGCAACAGGACAGCTTAGAGGTAGGCTACGTACACTCGCCTCATCGCCATCTAGCCTGGGTTGGCATCTCTACCGAGCTATGAACTGTCATCTGGTGTTTCACATGCAGGTCGAGAGATCAACGTGTGTGCCATCAATGGGACAGCCATTGCGCCGTTGTACATCAACGATTTCACAGTGTCTTAAGCAAAGAGTAGAAGAGCTACCGCAAGCACCCTAAACAAACGAATTGCTGTCCTGATCGACTGCTGGGAGGGCAATGGCAAACCACCCAGCACAACACGTGCGAAGAAACTGCTTCAGCAGCACGGAACTCTGTAAAGAGTACGACACATTGATAATGATTACCAGTTTGCTATAAACGAAGAAGTCAACAGTGCGTTTTTATGCGGATGACAATAAATAAAATTAAAATAAAAAAATATAAAAAGTTAAACTGCAGTTATGAACGTCAATTTCCTCGCGTAAGAAACTCAACAAAATTTCTCATTCATGGTGCAACCAACAGATTTTCAAGAACCAATTCCATTTGGAGGATGGGGAGGATGGGGTGGAGGGGTGGAAATGGGGAAGGGATTAAAAAATAATAAAAAATATATATATATTTCAACAAAAACCCCACAAATGCCGGCAAGGTTTGTTGGCCATATTATTTAAAGCGTTGGATACAGGCTTCTGGCATAAACACCCGTCTTTCTACACTTATTCCGCCTTCCGTTTTCAGAATTTATAGCACATGAGAAACAAAAGGAATGAAGGATTACTCACTGTCAGAAGGAGCCAACTTTGGCATGACCCGAGGGTCACGGGCACTCAACTTGCTTGGGGAGCTTCCAGGAGGAGGATGTTGAAATTCCATTCGTCACCATTAGGTGTTCAGACTGACCAATGCAGAGAAACCGAATTTTACGTTTCATCACAACACCAGTCGAGAGCTCACCACACGGTGGATTGAACTACAAAGTTAAATACCCCACCATGACCTACAAAATAAAATAAATCCGCAAATTCAAGGAAAACATTTTGCTGGCAGTTTAATTAAGCACTCGTCAGTTGTGAGGATGTTGGAAAAAGTGTTACAAAGTCGTATAATGACATCATTATGACGTAGTGCCTAAAGTTGGATCAAAGCGGAAATGGTGCTCAATGTTATATCTGTCCCCAGAGAGACAATTAAAGAAGCAGTAGATCAATTTTTTTTATATAATTATAAATAATACTACAACTACGTTAATGATCATTTTGTCGTATCTTTGGTTGATCGGCCGATACCTCCTCCCCCCACCCCTGCATTTCGACTTGTCAAAAGCATCCTCCTCCATCAACTGCAGGTCTCGACTGATTGCATCCTTCCAGGTGGTTTTCAGTCTACCTCTTGATCTTTTTCCACTCGACTACTAAACTAATGACTGACAGTTATCTTCTCTCCTCACCACGTGCTCAAGCCACCTTAGTCTTCTCTTTCTCAACTCTTACGAGCAGTACTATTAGTTTTGAATCTCTTCTTTATGTCCACACTACTCTGCTTATCCTTTAGTGTTACCGCACACACATCCATTTCATCATTCTTTTGTCTGTGTGCTCTCTCACCCACCCCCCCCCCACCCAGCCACCACCTGCCTACTACTTCCTCACTACTAACCATCAGTTTTGTCCGATCCAGATTCATCTCCAATCCTTTGCATGCTCACCCCCCATCGTTTCCTTCAAAATATGAAACATCTCCTTCGCTTCCAATTCTGTTTTTGCTGTCAAGACCAAGTAATCGACGTGCAATAGTTCCCAATGGAATCCTACCCTCTCCTCTTTCCTAAGCTCTTCTAGAACTAGTAGAAAAGGCAAGCGGCTCAATACTGATCCCTGATGTAAACCCCCTTTCACTTTGAATGACGCTACACATTATCCACTCGTCGTTACTGAGGTTGTTAGCCTATTATACATCGACAACTACCCTCACCAGATCCTGTTACCCCTCGTCTCCTCGGTGCCCATTGTACATCTACCATTGGTACTCAATCATATGGCTTCTCAAGATCGACAAATGCACGATATAGGCTAACTAGTCTTTCTTTGCCAGGTACTTCTCTTGACTCTGCCACACTACGATGATTGCATATGTCATCGACATTCACTCAAAAAGCCAAATTGGTTCTCATCTACATTGACAACTCCTCTCAAATATCTTCAATGCTTGCTCCAACAGCTTCACTCTTCCTCCTCACCCTCCTCCTCTTTCCAATGCAGCACATGGCTGCGGGTTGCATCATTGGCTGAGGGCACGGCCGTACCGCTCATGCAGTACACCTATTACCAGTACACTGGTCCTCATGTCACTGACCTCAGAAAGATGACAGGCCGAGTCAACCCCACCTGGTGTTAATTCAACAGAAAAACAGGGGCTCAAACTTTGGACCCTTAGATCCCAGGCCAGCCACCCTCACCGCTAAGCCAACACCAGGCAGCTTCTTCACTAATCCATGATGAAAACATCAGGAAGTCTGGCAACATTAAAGAGACACCAAAAATCAGTGTCTGGCGTTCTCACATGGAGTAGTGCATCATTGGGCCTTCCTTTTTTGGAAGAAGCACCAGGAAGTGGTGAACGTTATTTTGCAATGTTGTAGTATCTTTGTTCCCAAACTATGATGAAATGTTTCGTATTTATAATCACCTTGTACCAGCGAGACAATCTGCCACTATGCTGTGAATGTGTGACGGTTCTTGAACGATGTCTTCGCAGACAAGTGGATCGGTAGACGTGGATCAATTGCTTGACCACCTCGTTCAGCTGACCTGTCCCACATTGGACCACATTTTATGGGGCTCCGTAAGACAGTCGTTTACTCATCAAAACCACATTCTTTCGATGAACTTACGGCTACGATCACAAATGCAATTCATGAAATTACTCGGCAGCAACTGGAGAACGTTATCAAGGAGTTGGAAAATCGGATTGAACGATGTATTACGATCATGAAAGAGGGCAATTACGTTGAAGCCTAAAATTTTGCGTTGTATCGAATAAAAATTTTTTTTTAATGAATTACACTTTCTTGCATTATTTACAGGTGGTTTCTAAGATGTGTACATTAAAGTTATAAAAGCTCAAAGTTGCACAAGGACTTTTATGGACACCCTGTATATTATATGCAACAGACCATGCCAAGTCAAAACTAATTATTATGGGCACATTACCAACTCCAAAGAATCTTTTCCATATTAAGATTTTGTAGCAACAATCTAAAATTAGCAAGACCCTAAGAGGAGCTGTTCCTCAAAAACACCCATTTGCCAAGGTGTATTGACCAACATCGCATAAAGTACATTTTATTGGCGAAAAAAAGAGGCGGCGATATGGAGGATTAGGACCTGCCAATCTTACTTGAATGAGATGACGACAGAGACAGAGACAGAGACAGAGAAAGAGACAAAGACAGAGAGAGATCGAAACGCCATCCTCACTTTCTGCAATGCAAATGCGTCGGGACGAAGGCGTTCCAAATTTTCAACAAAACTGTTTACATGGGCGAAAGAGCCAAAATGAAAATCGGGTCTGGAGACGAAGAATGCAGCACGATGCCGTAAAGGGCTGTGTGGGTAAACACCGACAGCAGAAACATGCAAAAGCAGACTCGGTGCCGTAATGGTTAGAGCAGCCGCTCTGAATCTAGGTGGTCGGCAGTTCGTGCCCTGATGGTCATAACAAAGACTAAAAAATAAAAAATAAAATAAGAGGTACGTGCCGCTTCCTTGCTTGAAGCTCAGCATTAAAAAAAAAAATAAAGGATAAGAGCACGGACAAACAATAGGTCGACAACCATTGCACAGGCTTGATGTGTCCAATGGCCTCCTCCTGTGCTGAAGTTCCTTGTAAGGAAACTCATATTATTACAATGTAAGTTCAATGAAGAAACAGCAAAACTCTTATTCATCAAGCTCTCAGATTTAACCAAAACTTGGTAAAAGAAGAATCCACTTGACGGTTGCGTGGACCAAGCCTAAAAGACGGATTGATGGTTGAGATCGACATGCAAGAGCCAGGATCCATATTCTTTCACTGCAGCTTCACACATGTCCATGAGGAATTTCAAAAAACAAACAAACAAAGAAATTATTAACAAATGCATTTTAACAAGTTATGGTTCTTGAGCAACAGCTGCAAACAAAAGGCCTTGAGAGCAAGGCTGCCAACATCACGTTGACCCCAACACTTCTAAAATGAGCAGGCAATGAAAGGAATGAGGATGTGGTCTTACATGATGTGGTAACGTCAAATTGGCACATCACGATGGAACTCTGCCGAAACAGTGCATCCCACATTCCTTCATGAAAGTTTGTTTCATGTCTGAGGCTGCTACAAAGTGCCCCCAACCATCACCCCCTCACCCACCCCCAACCCCCAAGCATACTACTCGAGGTGAATTATATTTCCATTGCATTAACCTCAATTCCACTTCAGTGTACGTGGGAGAAATGGGTCCCTTAAGGTGCCAGCACATGACCTTATCATTCCGTTAGGCGTGTAAAACAGCTTCGTAGAGGAATGCGATGGAACACCCGATTGCATGGCACACGTCCCAGGACACGCAGAAGGCCTCAAAGTGCAGTTGTTTGTTTACAACACCTCCCAAACAACGAGGGTGAACGACATCATAGGATGAACATGCACAAAAGCCTGTCCGGTTGCTAGGAAACAATTCAGACCTTTGCCAGGCCCCTACACCAAGGAAAAAAAAAAAGATACATCTGCCTTGTGAATCTACAATCTGCAAAAAACAATCACATCTCAAATACAATCAGAAGAAACAGGGTTGTGCATCGTGTCGCACCTTACAAGTCCGATGCGAGATGAAAACGGATAATTATGTTTCTTTTTTGAAAATTGAACTACAAAGAGCAAGGCGTGAAAGGGAAAAGCTGATGGCACCAAAACCCCAATGTAAAGCAACAAAAAGTCAGAAGAGGAGTAACAGGAGGACTTTTTAACTGAACCATCAACTTCAAATAAAATAAATTTTAAAAATTAAAACAAAACTCTGAATTTGAACAAAAATAGAAGACAATTCAATACAAACCAGTGCAATAACGTCTCGACAAATATGAGCAATAAGGATCGGTGCATTAATAGAAGAAGCCGTTTATGAAGGATTTAAGTCAGGAAGTAAAAGGAATAAAGACGACGAAATAAGAAGAATCTCATTTTTTTTAAAATAATAATAATAAATAAAAATAATAAAAAATCACAAACTTTAGATGCAACAGGTGAGTGCAAGTTTTTTTTTGTGTTTTTAATAATTTTTAAAAATGGACCACAAGTCCTGAAGCTCACCTGGATCAGGAGCAACAATCACTCAAACCCTCCCGCACACCACCTTCGACCCTGATTTTTTTTTTATACCGTCAACAAACTTTGGTACATCATGGGTGATGAAGGTTGTGGCGAAGTTTTATCGAAATTGTGCATGTAGTTTCAGAGAAGAGAGCAAGTAGCTATTTGGAGGGGGGGGGCAAAAACGGCCTGTGATACCCCCTTAATGAGCGCAGATTTCAATGAGGTCAATTCACCTTCGTTAGGCATCAGATAGGAAGCTTGTAGCTGAGTTTCATCAAAATCATGTGTTTGGTTCAAGTGATAATGACTGAAGTGTTTACTGACTCACTGACTGAATGACTGACTGACTCACTCACTCACCTGTGGACACTGCTCAATCGCATAAGCTCACCGGACTAAAGTGCAGGTGAGATAATAATAAGAAAACGAAGAACAAAAAAGAAGAATATGGCCTTAATCCCACTCCTTCTCCAGAGCTTCCAAAGCAAGTGGTGCTCTACAATCTCAAGTAATCCCCGATCCATAACCCACGATCGTTTTCCACCCCCATGAACCTGACAGGCTACCATGTGCCCTTCCCGACCTTTTTCCCATTCATTAGTTCTCTTTGTTACGTCCCCGGCAGTTGCTCGCCATTTCTCCATAGTGTGTTAAAAATGCAAAGAGGAAGGAAATTTTATTTTATTTTCAACAAACAAGGCTCGGCTGTGCTTTATGGTTGGGAAGGAGAAATGGTGGGGTCTTTGGCAGAGTATTTTAGGGCAAGGCAGACTGTGCTGCCATGTTCCGAGGACTTTCTTGTGCCGAAACATTCTGGAGAAGAAGAGGAAGAAAGAAATAGAGGAAGAGGGTATTATTGACTCACAAACTTAAAAATTAACACAATAATGCAAGCTGAGCAAATAAAGTATAATGGTGTGGATGAACTGAACCGGAGCAAACACAGTAATACGAGTCAATGTAAAATGACGAGGAAGGAAAAAACAAAACAAATGCATGAATAATTGGGGTTTTTTTTTTTTTTGGAGGGGTGTCATCCACCCATTCTCGGCTCCAAAATGAAAGAGCCTGGAAAACATGACGCGATGTGAAACTTCCCCCAATTTGCCGGCAGTTTCTCTCGGAGCCATTTCACATGAAGATTACGTTAAGGAAGTTCATGTTTCATAGTGAGGCACATTGTACTTTCAGAAGTTCCTCCAAAAATAGCAACCTGTAGCACTCCAATGGTGGCCACACCTCTGCCACAGCTTACTGTTCCCTTAGAGCGAACCACATACACAGAATGTGTGAAATGTCCTTTCAGAAGACACGGTCAGTCGAAGAACTATTAAGCTGAGAGTTCCCTCAAATGATGGAGGAAACATTGAATGGGTTTAAAACAATCCTTCTGTCTTGCATAACGAAGCCTGGAACCAAGGAGGACGAGAACTCAAAAAAAAATAAAAAGAATTGGAACGGCACTTTAAGACCTGCAGCTCAACATAGAAGATCTTGACAAACACCGGAACACGGAATCGTGTCGACACCCAGATGGTAGAGAACAGGCAGCGCACAGGTGCGGTTCTCGCCGCAACGTTGCTCGTCTGAACATTGATATCAGAAATACAAGGTCACTTGCAACAAAAATTCCAACTGCAGTTTGGTGTGACGACACATCCCGAGGCCCTCTTTCATTCCTCACTCGCCGAACTTGAAACGACAACAAGGGCCTACTACGAGTGCAGGTGGGCTCGCTTTGGGAACGAACAGAAAAAGCCGCTTCGTTCATTCGTTCCTTCCTTGTCCTGATCTCCACTCACCACCCATTCCGCAACCTCCCTCCCAAACCCTTTTCTATCAAGACGTAGATTTAGCACTCATTCCTCTCTGATTGACATGACGGGGGCGCACAAATAAAGCTTTGGGCCGAGCTGAGGCCCTTGGTCAAAGCCAAGCTTGTGGTGCCCATAATAAGATGGAGCCAAAAGACCTCCAAAGAGGGAATGAAAGGTGGGAGCGGAGGGGTGGGGTGGGAGGTGAGAGGACATCTTTTGTCATGTATAGTCGATTCCAAATGCAGCAGCTGCGTCATTTTCATTATACTCTAGCATTTCACACTTTTCTCCTTATTATCCCCTCTATACCTATATATATATATATATATCTATATTTTGTTGCGAATTCGGCCCGTTCGGCGTGCCATCGGCCACGTGACTGACGCGACCGCCTCGCCCAGAGGACAATTTAGTCGTGACCCTCCGGCTAACGCCGGGATCCAGTCAAACCGGGTGGGCTTTTCGGCCTCGACCACAACAGTCCGCCAATCGCACCGCGCGGTAGGATAGGGTGAATCGCCCTCAATAGCGGAAAGTTCGATATATCCTAAGTACCCGACGACGGGTAACTACCGAGGATTGTACGCTCGCCACACGATCCTTTGTACGGCCGGACCTTCGGACAGATCTCGCTGTAAGCGGCTCCGCTTCCGGGCTAACGGATAACCGAGCGTGTTATATCGGTTCGGCCTGACGGTTCCATGATAATTATCGGGCGGCCGCGCACTCACTTTCGTGCAAGATGGAGACCCAGTACGAAGGAAGGGACGGAGCGCACACAGGGGGAAGAATCAACAGAAGCACATTTATTTACAACGACGACACAAATAGCACACATAAAGCAAAACAGTAGAAATGCCATATATCGAGCCTCAGAACAAAAAAAGCAGAGCTACTACCGACTAACGCGACACACGGACCACTTAAAACCAATACTACTTAACGGAACTTGGCGCCGGACTACAACACGTTTCACACAACCCCAAAAGAAATGGAGTCGCGACTTCCCTGGCCGTGTTTGAGTCCTTGGCGCCCGTCCCACGTGGTCCGCGGTGCGTGTGACCGATCGAGACGTTGGGTCGTCGAGGCCAGTACGCGGCAGTGCCGTCGCGTCCTGCGCGTGTGCTGGCTCACCGACGCCCACGCGGACACGCATGAGCCCACCGCACCAGCAAAGGTCCACCACGAACCAGTCGGAAGCACGCAAGGGAACGAACGAGCAGCTAGGAGAGACGAAGTAAAGCAAAGGATCCAGCAGGCATCGAAGCACACACGAACTGAAAAACCTTCCTAAACCGCCTGGCCTTCACCGTGGCTTTTTATAAAGACCATCTCGGGACCCGCGGCGATGCCCAGACGACCGAGCGAACACACGCCCGTGTACTTCTCGGCGACTTACACTTCCGTTCGAGGCGACATTCGCGGAGGCGGCGTTACTCGTTCCCTCCCACCTGCGTCTATGGTGGGGCGAAGCGAAGCACTACGTTCGAGACGGCCTCTACAATCCACGACGCACGTCGTTCGTAGACCGCTGAGGATGGCGTTCGTGTGCTGTGTACGGTATGCGGGTTGAGATGGTGCGTGGTTGTGAGGGTGGCCGGGGCTGGCCGGTGTGTTAGAGTGGCTGGCGTGGTAGCGTGTTGTTGTTGGATTGGCGTTAGTTCACGTTGAGATAGTGGATTTGGTATCGATGCAGCAGAAAAACGCCTAACCGTCAAGGATCGCAGGCCTCGAAATGAATCCACTTAGTTCCTCTAGCATGGCGATGATTGGGCTACTCCTGATCTTGACACTTCTCTACAACGCTTACGGGCTGGAATGTGTGCACATGCGAATCTTCCACACGACCGTAAGCACTACCCCTCACCACCTTTGTTAACAGAACTACGCCGCGAGTCGTCAAATATATTCGATGTCATCATGTGTAGTTCTACGCCTAGTACGTTTTAACCTACGAGATCCCTTAGTGCGACATTCATGTATGTACGTCGTCCCCAAAAGTAATACCTGAGGCTGACGTCTCTACACAAACTCACTCCACAGCAGACCGACTTAATAAATTGCCGGCGCTAGACAGACATGCACCGGGGACACTCATGAATTCTACAATACAACTTGAACACCTTAACTCTTACATATCGCTCTCACTAAACCATCGGCCCCAGGATCAATGACTGCTACGACAGGAATAACAGAACGAGTCAACAGAAACAGTGCACGGGCCCGCCACTGCCAGGCCCGTGTTGCAGCTGCAACAGGAACTATGCTTCCTGCAGCTTATGCAACTGTTGCTTCGCGGATCCTGGCGGCGCATGGAAATTGAGAACCGGGGGGGCGAAATTAACATTGGAACGGGGAGAGAGCATATGACGCAGATGGGGCAAGTGGCAATGAGCACTGCAACCAAACCAGGACAGAGTGCCGATAAACACAGCGCTGCAGAAAAAGGCCAGTTGCGGCAGGACACGGCCGGACCGGACATGAACTGGCCGCCCCAGGCCTTGCAGTACCACAGGCAGACAACCAGTCGGCAGCGTCCGACCCGGCACAGCCTTGCAGCAAATACAATGCAATCCGACAGCCCACCACGAGCCCGCCCGTTACCGAAGCGCTGCTCACCGATGAGAGTTGCCGGCATCTCTCTTCGGCCGTGCATGTGCAGGTGGTGGAGGGAGGTGCGGTGGTGCTTGCCGCTCGGAGATGCGGCTGGACCTACCTATACCTGAATCCTTCCTCGCACCTTATCGCTTGCCATGTCACTCTCGTTACAATACCACCCCTTAATTTGTAAAAACCCAATTTAGCCCCCAACTTATGTTTTTTGTTTTTTTTGTGTTTTTATTTCACCCTCATTCCCACTAATAAACGTCCCGTACACCCCTTTATCGTCCTTCAGTTCGGCCTAACGCTAATTCTGTCACCATAAGCCTACCTCCCAACCCCTACGTTCCTTCCCGGAGGGAATAAGGGAGAGGCTAGCGTCCTGTGCCGAGGCCAACGAAGCCTCAGGATGGCCTCCCAGATTTTCAGCGATCTTCCAAACGTGGGTCCAGCGGCCAAGACAGTAGCGGAGAGGGATGGGATTGGTGCGTGAGGGGTACACCTTACCATAATCTACCCTACACTCATTTAAACTGTTAGACATCATACCGGCGCTCTTGACAGCGCCCTCTCGGCTTAACCTATGGCTTCTAACAAAAAACAGATTCCCGTCGCCTGTGCTTGGTGGTCCACCCGCAAAATTTCAGGGAGCCTTCGCCTCGCATTTTCCTCCCGTGCCGCTCACAACGGTTCGTGGCTGGGAACGCGTGGCTCCTTTGGCAGGCACGACCTCGGCACGTCCCCGATTCCACTTCCTGCCAAGACAATTTGGGCACCCCGTCAGGGCACTACAACTGCTCCGACCAGGTAACCAGCTCCCTAGAACGGCACACACCGAGGGGAGCTGCGCCCATGGCAACTCCCCTGAAACGACACGTGGCAGGCTGGGCCCCCGGGCCTCCTTTCGAGGTCACCCGTCGCCCACGACGACTAGCCCACGCGGCAAACGGCGCTCCGAGGCGCCTCGGCACCAAGCGGGCGCATCCCGTGCGCCCAACTACGCTAACACACGGCCCCCCATGGGCCCCTTATGGCCCTAACCCAACGGGCCGAACTGAGCCCGAGTGCGCCGGGGTAGCACACTCAGCGATAAACTCAACCGATTGCGCAGCCACGCTCCCCAGCCGTAACAGGGCTCGCTGCACCTCCAATTGGTTTCGAGCCTAACATCCCACCAACAGCAAAACGACCTCCATATTTCGGGTCATTTCTAAGCCACTAACCGCTCTTACCATTGAGACCCGGTCTTTTGGTGTCCGGGAGTCATTCACTCGCCCCAATCACTCATGCCAGCACCATGCATTTCACAATCGCTCCACTACACCAGACCCGCTGGCCTACATCACTCAACACATACTGTTTCACAGCAACTCACAAGACTCTTCAACACGGACATTCGCTGCACAGTAACCTCTGCATCCTTCTCCATCCGTCCCTCTAAATACCTCGTGCTGCCACGCCGTCGTCCTTCAAACTAGTAGCACGTTCCAATTTAACACTACGTAGCTAGGCTATCGACTTCTCACACGTCAAAGTTGATCACAGTCTCCAAATCTTAATATCATTTCCCTTTACCGATCCTAAAAGCACTAACATCCCCTCTACCTAATCCATATCACGGGCTCCATGAAGAGGACTTAACCCAAATGCCCCATCGAAGCCGGCTAGAGCTAAGCATGACCTTCCCGCTTAAACTATTTCCAGTCTATATATGCCAGCGGGGGGTCTTTCACCCTTGCCCGGGAATCCTGTTCAGCACCGACCAAATGCGCAGGCTTTGCTTCGTTCGGAGATTATTTAGTTGTACATTCAATTATCGCGCAGCACAGCGCGGGGGCACTCCACGCCTGCGCTCTGCTACCTTTCCCCCAGAGTCAATGCAAGACTCTCACGGTACCTCGCCTTACCTGGACGCTACTCGCGACCTCACGGTACCTATCCGGCAAGGGATTACAACCTCCTGCACGGATTCTCCAACCCCGTACAGTGCGCAATGAGTCACGCCTGCGCACGCCCCAAAAGCAAACCTCAAGCATCCGAGGGGCTCCCTCCACGAGCGAACATCGATGCTCTTGCCGTTGGAGCCTTAACACACGCTCAGCGCGTCGGAGAACGGAACGGGCGTACCGCACAGATCCGTTTACCCGTGCCAGCTACACTTGTCCCGGACCGCGGTTCTGGCAATCAAGACCGCTGAGCGTTCCGGAAGGGACTTCACACCACTGGCAGAGCGAGCACGTGGGGTCTCGATGCCGTTGCGAGCCAGCACGGACCCTCGCGGCCTCGCTGCACTGGGTGAACCCGGCAACGGTCCCAGCCAATCAGAGATACTCGGCCGCTTACGGCTTGCGTTCCTCTGTCGCCGTCGTCTCCTTCCAGACAGCACACCTCTGCAGTGTACTGACGCACAGACTCCCACTCCATACACACTCACCGATTCACACCACGACGGGACCGCGGCTGCGATGCCTCACGGCCATGCGACCGACATTCTCCTTCAACCAGAGACCTCACACACACGTCTCCGCTATCACACGGACTCCGTCATCACTTCACAGCACCAAAACGATTCACCTGCCCAGGAGGAGTTCGTCACTCTACCCACATGACGTTGACCGGACGCACGCATTCTGTCGCACACTCGCAACACACAGGCCCTGGGCAACACACCACACATGGGAGATTCCGTCGTCCCACAGAAGAGGGTTACAGCCCGCGGGGCCGTGCCTGTCCACACCCGAAAGCTAAACGATGCACCTATGCCCCTACTCGGTTCCCTTCAACTTCCGCTTGGCAAACGACCGAGACACACCCACCTGGTCGTGATTCCGCCGTCAAGGAGGGCATAACTTTCCCTCCGTTCTGGATGGCGGCCATCCCAGCTGCTCACACCGGGTCTCTATCCGCAGTCCGCGGAGCACTCACCCATATTACTACGCTTCAGTACGTCTGCAGGATACATCTCTCACTATGGTCTGTGTGTGTGTTGTTCGATGTTCCGTGTGTAACCCTCCGTTCATTGAATCCTATGGACAGTCTCTCCTCACTATAATTATATCTCTATCCGTCCTGGTCTCATCCTAATCATCTATCATAGTTTCTGTTCTTTCTGAGCTTTTCCCCATCCTCCTCTGAGGAACTTCAATCTTTCATTTCTGCGGTTCATTCATTAAGTTCTCCCAAACTCGCTATAGTTTTGTGTTTCTCTGCCACTCTCCTCCTCATATGTTGCTCCCGTCATATTTCGCAAGTCTCATCGTTTGATCTCAATTGGGCACTCATATTGCCTTCCTGTGTTTCAATTCAGCTGCACTACTCATCATTCGCTTCCATCGCTGTCTCTCTGTGCTTAGGCGCTTCTCAGTTTCATCGGTTTGCGTTCATTTGTTAATCTTCTTCTTGTGTTCATCATGTTGCTGCTGTCCTCATTATCTTACCTTGTGTTCTTCTCGTTGTCCTTCCTCTTTGCCAGTTTCATGGTTTGCTTCATGTGAATTAACGCTTCTCTTTCTTGTGTTCACGATTTGGCTGCTGATCTCCACAATCTACCTCTCTTCCTATGCTCTGTAGCTAACGAGGTCGGCTACTTCCTTCTGCAGTATTTGCGACTGGTTTTTATCTTCATGTGGTTAACGTTTCCCTGTTTTGTGTTTCATTCGCTGTTACTTGTGTCTACCTGCTCGCACTCCAGCCTTGCCTTTTCTTCAATTGAGGTCAAGGCTAGCTTCATGTTCTTTTTATGTTTTCTATCCATTGTTCCTCTCGTTATTTCCCTCATCCATCTCGTTGTGTCCTTCAATCTCCTGGGATTTCTCCTTCCTGCTTCTTCAAACTCTCCTCGTATTCCAGCATTTTTCCTTTTGCGTTGCAGCTTTCAATTCATACCTTCAGTTTTTCATTCACTGTCTTCTTGTTCCTCGTTCTGCATCTCGTTATTTCTTTCACCGACTGACTTCGTTCTCATCTTCATCTTTTTTTGTGTTTTTTGATGGTCACTTCATTCCTTGTTCTTCCAGTACTCTTTCTTGTTCCTCATTCTGCAATCTCGTGTTCCTTCCATTGATAAGTTTCCTTCTTCTGTCCTCAATTCGTTCTTCATCATTACTCTTTCTTGGCATCTCACTCTTTAATCTGGCCTTCGCTTATCCAGCTGTCGATCGTACAGGCGTGGTCTCCTTAACGTCTATTCTCCGTTCTGATTTTCCTCTCTCAACATCACTCCAGGGCTTCGTTTGTAACCTCAGAACTTTCTTTCCTTATATTCCTTTACTCATCTCCCGCACACTCCAACTTATGCTTTGCTTCTAATTGTTCAATCTGGCTCAGTGTGGCTCTTAAAACGTTTCATTCTCACTGTTCTCCTCCTTCCTCTTTTAACATCTTCAGATTCGTTTTGTAATCTCTTTCTTTGTTTTCGTGTTTCTGTACTCAGAAGCTTTCTTTTCTAATTTCCTTTTCAACGTCCCAGCTCAACTTGTAATCCTTCTCTTTGTTTATGAGGTGTATCTGTAACCAGTTTTCCTTTCCCATTCCTTATCTCATTCCGTACACATCCGAACCTGCTTTGGCTTCTAACTGTTCTTCCATCTTGCCTTGTGGTTTGTCTATCCGTCTTCCATTCTCTGTCTCGTTTTTTACCTCATAGTCGCCACTTAGTAACTCTCTTCGTACATGATTCTTGACATCTTTTCTCACACTCCACTATTTTTATTTCCTTCCTGCACGACTCCGTAACCCAATTAATTTTCCACTCTCGGTTACCGTCACCTCCACACTTCTCGCCCAACACGTCTCCCGAATTATTTTTTCTCACCCCTTTTCACCGCGGGCCTGACAACCATTGCACCCCACTCCCCAGCTCGTTCGCTCGCACAGCGTGGCGTCGCCATTCGCCACGCAACTTCGCCTGTTGTTTTCATGCCGCTTGCAGGCTTGGCCTATTTGCTGCGTTCTCACCCGGCATGTTCTTTTTTAATTTCTTTCCTTCATTTCGTTTCGTTCGTTGTTTTCCATTTATGAGTGCGTTTCCATCCATTTTTTCGTTCATGTCATCCATTTTGCCGTTCATTTCGATTGTGCTTGTTTCGCATCTGCTCTGTTCACTTCCTTTTTTATTTCGTTTTTCATTCGTTCATTTGTATAGCGCACCATTCGCTTATTGCCTGCATAAAATCATGTATAAGCCTTGGCCACGTAATAAGTGGCGCCGCGGCAATCGCCTTCACCCTCAGGCGGCGGGTCCGGCCGGCGAACTGGGGAACGGACTTTGACGGAGGCCCGGTGGGGGGTGTCTACACCGCGCCTCTGACCGCCCGGCCCGGACCCATTTACGGGCCCCTGGGTTCAGTGGGGGAATTGTTGCTGTACCCGAACTGTCCTGCATGGGGATTCCATCCTGGACGGCACTGTGATTCTACACTCACTAACACATAGTACACTTTATCTATTACCAGCCCGGCCTCATCCGCTCGACCTTGGACGCCATCTATTCACGTAAGGGGATTACATTTAATCGATCAGTAATTATAACCGAGGGAATTCGGGTACGCTCCTCCTCGGACCCGATTTCCCTATGAATTTAGCTTGGAGACGGAGAAGAGAGGGATTTGAATCACACTCCTCCGTACACCCAGTGTTGGCGAATTCGCGACCCGATCCGGCGTGCGATCGGCGCAGCGTGACCGAAATCGCGACCCAGAGCCTGTCGCCCACCCGGACGGACAATATCGCTACGTCGACCTCCGGTCTAACGGCGGGGATCCAGTCACGGGTGGGCCTATTCGACCTCACCTACAACAGTCGCAAATCACCCACACCCGCGTGGAATAGGAGTAATTTTGCCGAAATCGATCATACCTACTAGATACCCGCGCGGGTAACCCTACCAGAGGGCATTGGTACGCCTCGCCACAGGAGACTTCGGAACACGGATCGTCGCTTAGCGGCGCGTTCGGCGCTAACGGAAACGAGCGGTGTATCGTCGGCCTTGACGGTTCCAGTATTAATTATCACGGCCGCGGCCCGCAGCCCACTCAAACCCTTTACGGAATAAAAGATGGCAGACCCAACAGAAGGAAGGGACGCAGCGCACGGGGAAGAAATTCAACAGAAGCACATCGTTACTTTTTCCACACAACGCAGACACAAATAGCACAAATAAAGCACAGGATAGAAAATGCACATATATCAACAGAAAACAAAAAGAAGCAGAGCTGACCTGACGACTTAAACGCGACACACGGGACACATTAAAACACATACACTACTTCACGGACTTGGGCGCCGACACACACAACGCTCTCACACCAAAAAACCGCCAAAGAAGAAATGGAAAGGTCGCGAACTTCCCTGAGGTGTTGAGTCCCTTGGCGCCGTCCACGTGGTCCGCGGTGGTGTGACATCCGATCCCGGCGTGGTCGGCGAGAGGCATCGCCGCGTGCACCTTCGCGCCTGCTCTGCGTGGCTGGCCTCGCCGAGACGATCCACGGACTGAGCCACCGAACTCGAACCTCCACGAATCCTAACGAGCAAGCATGACGAGAGACAGCAGGACGAGACGAAGTAAGAGGCTGCAGGATCCACAGCAGGCACACGAAGCACAACGAACTGAAATCTCCTTATAAACCTCCTGCATTCACCGTGAGTTAATACGCACAGCCACACGCCCTGTATTTCTCGGCTCCACCTTCCTTCGAGGCTTCACGAGAAGGGGCGACGTTCCTCTCGTTCCTCCACCTGCGTCTTGTGGGGACGAGGACGAAGCCAGCTTCAGACAGGCCTCAACGCGCACCATCGCACCGTCGTTTCGTAGACCGTCTGAGGATAGGCTCCGTTGCTGTAGGTAGCCATGTTGAGATGGTGGTGTGTTGTGAGGGTGGCGGGGCTGGCGTTGTTAGAGTGGTGGCGTGGCTTACGCGTTGTTTGTTGTTGGTTGGCGTGTTGCGTTGAAGTGTGGGGTTGGTTCGTTTATTATAATAAAGGCAGAACAGAAAAACGGGCCTTAAAGCTCAAAGCGACGCAAGCCCGATAGAATCACATTATTCCCTCTAGACAATGGTTTGGGCACTACACATGTACTTAAAGAACTTATTTCATACTCGACCTGGATGGTGCATATGCGAATTTCCACAGCCGTAAAATATATAGTCCTCTTTGAAATTTCACCAAGTGCTGACATTGAAATACATTATGAGGGAAAACAGAAGACAACCTCTGATCTCCTGCAAGAACGCAAACTGAAGAATAAAAAGAACAGAAGACAAAGACTCTTCCGAGGTAACAGTTGCACATCATATAAATGTGTGACTCATTCACAAGGACCTTGACTTACTCCTTTACCTGTGGAACCAAAGAGAGAGAATCGCTCATGATAATAACACAACTACACGTCTGAAAAAACATAGTACTGTACAAAGCGTGTAGCCGTGATTTGTAGCTTGATGAACAAGGCATTGCTTCGATATTTAGAGCAGAAAGTAAAAGAAAGAAAGAAAGAAGAAAGAAAGGAAAAAAACTTTATCATGAAGAATCGTTGCAGCCTCTTCAAGTCAAGGCATGGTTGAGCAGGCCAAAAAAATGGGGCTCAGACCCCTAGCGAGATTACCCAGGAACGTTAAGACCCCATGGAGCGAGGTGGCGCGGAGAATCAACTGATGAAGATATAATTAAAAGCCCTTAATTATCTTTGAAAGGGGTGTATTAATTAACCCAAACACCCAATTTCAACTCTTGCACTCTTGGAAGTTTCTTAGTGTATGCAAAGTTTCAGGCGCTAGGTTATAGTTTTGGAGTTATGAGGACACAACACACACACACCACACACACACACACACACAGTATAGATAGATCAGCAGGGTACCTGGATTGCGGCAACATCAGTCCCTCTTCCTCACCACCCTTCCTGCTCCCACCGCCACCCTTGAGGAAGATCATCCGATATGGTTGAATAATAAGCTATACGATTTTCTCCTCATTGCCATGTCATGAATTGGTGTGTTTCAGTTAACTAAGTGTCTTGAAGAGTGCTTGTCAAGTGGCTAAGCACTCAAGCAAGCACCAATAGAACGTTGATGAGGAAACGCTGCTGGCAATCGTGAGCCGCTGTTTGTAACAACACACCAACTGACACTCAAGCAGCATCCAGCACATGAATTTTTGTTACAATTAACGTACCTTGTTCACACAACATCCACAAACTCACTATATATCATTAAATTAGGTGCTAAAGGGACATCTGCACGAGAATGCATGTTTGCATATTCCCAGTCATCTGTAATCTATTCTTCTTCTCTCCGTCCATAGTAATCAGCAATAAACTTTCTATCCCTGTCCTCTATGAGTTTTAGAAATGTTATTTTAAAAAAAAAAAAGGCTCCAATTATAATTAATTGAGTGCATTCCGCGCTTGCAGCACATCGCTGCATGATTGATGACGTCATGCGTAGGGACGTCTTTTTCATACTTCCCCGGAAGCAAAACGGATATTCATGCAAGTTCTGGAAAGCAATACATCGTCTCACACAGAAGGTAAGTGTTTGACGTCTACAAAGTTTTTTATTTTTTTTTTTTTTACATAAATTTGTTACGAACTGGAACCCATTCGCACACACACCAGAGTCTCTATGATCAGTATATGCGTAAATATGTGTTCTAGTAGGGTCCGTCCTATGTTAAGGGATCTAATTGTACGTGCCGCTGCGAAGTTGTTTTATAGTCAGGTTTTAAATCTTAGATCCGACAACCAACACCCTGCCCCCTGACTAGTCAGGCTCCCCTTGCTGTCCATCAGGAGCGACAGCGCGTGCAACACACCTGATCATGTCCAACCAAGCGTGCACAGAGCGTCCGACAGCCGAGGCTGCCGTCCCGCTCAGGGATAAAAAAAGACCAGGCTCCCTTGGAAGTGTGTCGGGTTCGGGTTAGGTATTTGCATCGGAGCCTGGTTTGGGTGTCGGGGCCGAGGAGAACACTTGCTTCGCCTGCCATCGCATTGTTATTTGCCGATCGTGCTGCGTCTGCAACCAACTCCTGGTGCACTTCGTCCTGTTGACTGCACATAAAAGCTGCGGGTTTGAGTCGCCACTTGAGCCAGATCGTCGGCCGACGAGGCGACAGGTCCAGCACGGCTCTGGTCTCCAGCTCACCTTTCCTCGACTGAGATCCTCAATAAGACCCGACGGGGTCCATGTCTTGGGTTCTGTCTGTGTGGGCCCGTCTCTAAGTAGAACTGTGAAGTGCTTTTGCTCAAACTGTTAATTGCCTGCCTGATATCTAGGATAACTTGCCCTTACGCTTCACCACTCCGATTATATTGTAATAAATCCCTATTGTTGAATGTCCCAGTCTCGTCCTGTCATTTCTTTTGGCTTAGCCGGTGCGTGTTGAGACATAGCTGAGCAGTAAATTAGTTCATTTGGACCGACAGCCTTGGTGACCATTCCTCGGTTACACACGGTTCGAAGACACGTAAACGCTCGCGAGGTGTCGTAGGGTGAATTCCCCGTAGCTGCCGCAGTGGATAATTAGTATAAATTAATTTGGCAATAACCCACTAACCACGACGGTTCGAATATTGGCGATTCAATGTCCTTAAACCCGTCCTTCGGATTATCTGAGTGGTCATCGACCTAAATTCCGTTTCGGACGCGTACTCTACTCTCCCTCAGCTGTCTGCCTCGCCACTAAAAAACCCGCCCACAACTACTCTCCATTTCTAAAACATCTATAGCATCATGGCGATAATGAAATTAACGTACCATTGGGTGTGACATAAACACTGCCACGAGTCGCTGGGGACAAAACATGATACTCTGTTTAGCTGAATCAAAATGTTTACCACTTTCCTTCCCCCCCCACAATTTGTGGTTTCACAATAACTCAAAGGTTATGAATGATCACAACAAAAACTTGAGGACAGGTGGGTAGTGTCACTTGAAAGAATTGATCAATTTTGGTGACAGACTGAATGATCCAGATATGAAGATTTATTGAATTTTCAAGTGATCTTCACCATTGAGAGATTGGGGGCTAAACAACGATTATCTCAAACAAGTTGTGGACGATTCAGAGAACCTTTTGGACATGCTGGGTTGAGACAAGGAAAATTGCTCCAATTTTGGTGAAATCTGAATCCGATCCGATCAGAGATTTTTTAAGCCATCTTCACCAAGAGAAATGGCCAAAAACATGTCGAGCATGAATACTCAAAACATTGTGGAAAGTTTTCCGGACGGGAACAAGCCGATTCGATTTGGTTTGTCTATTCTAGATCCAATCCCATCAGTGGATACAAAAGAAAACTGTTCCACCTGAAGGTATGCGCTCACCAGTGCATTTTTTCATGAAGGTCGCACTCTCGAGTGATTTTTCATTTAATTTATCTCTGTGCAAAATGTACCGGAGAGAATATGCATGCAATCTTATTTCTCTCCACAAGGATCAGCAATCAAACACTCCAACTTCACTTCTCCGACAGCTACTGGAAGAGTTGCCAGTTCGTGACCTTTCACCTCCACTTCTACCAGAACCTGTCGGAGATCGCATCATAAACAACATCACAAGCCAGTCAATGTCTGGATCTAGCCAACCTGTTAGTAAGTATTCCCGATCACAACGACCCTATCCACATGTACATGCTTTATGCGGAGCTCAGGAATTGGCTCCCCCCACTCTGGCCTGAGCTCCTACTTCCCACTTACTCGTCTGAGTGGATCAAAAACAAGCCGCCACACCACATGAATCTAACGTCAAGGATCAGATTCGCAAGATGTTCCACTCTCCACCACAGCGGTGGCGCTCTATTTTATCCAAAGTATAAATCTGATTACTCATAACTTCCTCTCCAAGCTCCCTGCTCAACGTTAAGAAACCTACCGCCACCTCATCAAAGTCCAGACCGATTGCTTCACTCCGATCTTTATTTGGCCACTTATGCCCAATTATGGAAGTTCCCCAGTGTTGCTTCCTTGACAAGGTAACCTGCCTTCAGTTTTCAATTTCTACCTGTACTACCGCATGTCCTCCAACCCACCAATTCATGATCCCTTCCACAACAACATCTGATTCTTTCCCATTCTGTTCTCTAGAACATTGTTGCATCTATTTTTTTCCTGTCATGTCCATTAACCCCTCCACCCCTCCCCCCCCCACCCTAAATCCAGCCGCCGGCCCCACCCCCCCCCCCCTACCGCCATGTTCCCACCCTTTGGAAGTTGAAACCTGAGAACACCTGTCGTTAGCCTGCATCCTGGACACTAATAAAAATAAAAAGATCCTCTCATCAAACGCTTTTACATCATTGTTTGATTATTGTGATGTAATCGATGATTGTCTTCTGACATGCCCCAATAATTCAATGTGAACGGCATCTGTTTTATACCACTATTTTTTTCCCCCCAAACACCATTTTGAACGTTTTGGTGATGGCAACCATTGTCTCATTGTATTGACCACGCGTTGAAAAGTCACATTTCTCCGCTGTTTTAAAAAATCGACACCAGCAAAGCATTGAGTCAATCAAAACGAAACAATTATTAAACGCTTTGGTTAACTCATTACCACCCCCCCACCCCCACCGCAATCAAAAACTTCTGAACACAACAAAGACGCCGCACTTCACTTTCCACCAACCATTTTACAGTCTCTTGCTTGAAACCACATACAACGAAGTCAAACGTTGTAAATTGTGTGTAATGGCTGTAAATTATTAAAAAATAAATACACCACACAACACAACCAAGGTCAACAAACGTCACATGGACATGGCATGACACATAGTGGGATCGGATTCGTGCTATCCACACTACTAAATCGTTCCATGGAAGGGCAGAAACCACCACAGCTGGAACAGCAAAAACATCACGTGAATCGTGAAGCCCCAAAGTTTATCTGCAACCTTGGTCGCTCGTTCGAATCCTAACTTGCAAAGCATTTTATTATTTATCGATTTTTAAAATGCCCAATCACAAGACCTTGTACTCAAACCATACAAAATTTAAATATATTCAAGTATTAGCATCAAATAACTCAACGAGAAAAAAAAATCATGAGTGGCAATAAACTTCCCAAGCTGGATGGAGACTGCAATGTCGTCAAAGCTAGTTTTGCGCCGTCTGTTCTACTTATACAAATACCTCTTCCGACGTTTTGGAAACCACTTCCTTCACAACGACTTTTCTTTCTTCTTCTTCTTTATGCAGCTTGGGCCACAGGTAGCTATCATTTTGGTTGGGCACCAGAGCTGTGCTGCTATGCGTATGCCCCCATACCTGCTATACGGTACCTCATTCCATCCTCAGAATAGTCCGATGCTGATTCAACCCCATCTGCGGTTTAATTCAGTGGCAACGGGCCTCAAACCAGGACTCTAAATCCCCGCAGCACCCTAACCCACTAAGCCAACACCGAGCTTCCAACAAGATACTTCACACTGTGGCAACACTGTATGACCCCATCGCTCTCTGTTACCAACAGCAGCTGCTTCTCTCACTGCTGATCTGGAAAAAGATTCGACGTGGTCTGATAAATGCAACATGTTCTCAACGCAGGAAAAAACACAGCGTCTCACCTTATCGCTCCAAATGATGTCAAAACATATGCCACTATCAATTATATGGCATAATGGAAGAGATCGTTTCTTAACTTCTAGCCTCACCATCAAACCATCACCTCTTGGATTGACCACATAGCAAATCTAGCCCCAAAGCACCGCAAGACTGGCAAACCCTCCATCGATTCCAAGCTCCCTTGAAAAAAAAAACAGTCAGAGCTCACAGACAGTCGACAAACCTTTGCCGCATTCTCATTGGATCCGTTCCCCCTATTGAACCTCCCCAGCATTCATATGCATCTAAAGCTCCAAAATTTTCAATCTCGCAATTGGCTCAAGCACTGTCGGCCTTCACTCACAGGCAGGGGGTTTTCAGTTTATGGGTAGTCGATCGTAAGTCTACCTTATTATCATGTATTTCCATCAATTGTCTGTGCTGCTCTGTATTCGTTCCGGTCCATTGCTTCCGTATACAAGGCCCGACTTTCGATCAGAAACTTGTTGGTAGTTCACGTACCATGACCTAGTGTGGCAAATGAGAAACCTGTTGCTATGACCCATCCGTTCGCTAGCAAGGATCTTGGAAATTTTCTAAAAAAGCTCAAGAAAAAATTAATTTTTTCGAAAATCCAAAATACGGGCCGACAAGTACTTCGGCAAGACTTCACCAATTTGTCAAATCACCGATCCTATGAAAATGTCGCAGAAGAAGACTTTGAATGAACCGTCGAAAACAATAAAACAAACGAATCTTAGGTTCGTTATATCTCAGAGACTATGAGAGATACTACATAAACTGTAATGGTTAGGTTCATGGTATGTCCATATGAGAAAGAAACGTTCTAGACTTTGTTGCAGTAACGGCTGAAAAACGACTAAATTTGACTTGATCGACTACTCATGTCCTGACTTACCGTGTTCTTTTTAACGTTGTGTTCTTCCACTTCCTTCCACCAACGCTCACCCCCACCCCCCCCCATCCACCCAACAACTACTCGATTGCACATGTTATAAGACCCTCTGCTAATACTCACAAAATCCATCGCGACGACACCGTCAACTATTTATTTGCTCGCTCTCCCATCTATAATCCATACTTCAGTGCTGGTTCATGGTCCCCCCCCCCCTCTTTCTATTCCCTTGATGAATGTCCCACTGTTCCACTCATACCTTGCCTCAAATAAAAATTAAAAAAAATATGTGGAGAAGCAGAACGGAAATGCTCCTTGAGAAAAGTAAAATCAATAAATGAAATTATTGAGCAAACAGCAGAGAAGCCAAAAATGGGATGGTCTCGCACCTCCTTAGAACTTTTGCTTTTTTGCTATCTGCCAACATATAATTCCTGTTAAAAAAAAAAAAAAATGTCGAACAAATTTCTCATGCTATTCATTTGATACAAGATTTGTCGTGCGGATCACACAATGTCAATATATATAACAGGATGGTATTCAATGTGCAAGTTACAATCACTTATGTATTAGTTCGTACTAAACCGGCAACAGGACAGCTAGACGTTAGGCTACGTACACTCGCCTCATCGCCATCTAGCTGGTGGCAACTACTACCTGAGCTCATACGTCATCTGAGTTCAACATGCCAGGTCGAGAGATCAACGTATGTCATCATGGGATCAGCCATTGCGCCTGTACATCAACATTCACAGTTTGTCTAAAGCAAAGAGTAGAAGACTACCGCAAGCACGCCTAAACAAACGATACTGCTGCCTGATCGACGCTGAGGGCAATGGAAACCACCCAGCCACAACACGTCGAAGAAACTTGCTTTCAGCAGCACCCAAAGAACTCTGTAAGAGTACGACACATTATAATGATACCAGTTTCGCTATAAACGAAGAAAGTCAACGTGCGTTTTTTAGCGGATACACTAAATAAAGTTAAAATAAAAAAAATATAAAAGTTAAAACGCAGTTAATGAACGTCAATTTCCTCGGTAAGAAGACTCAACAAAATTTCTCATCATGGTCAACCAACAGATTTTCAAGAACACTAATTCCATTTGGAGTATGGGAGGATGGAGCGGAGGGTGGAATGGAAGAAGGATTAAAAAATAATAAAAAAAAATAATTATTCAAAAAAACCCCACAATAATGCGGCAAGTTTGTTGCCATATATTTAAAGCGTTATGGATACAGTTCTGATAAACACCCTTTTCT
Organism: Eptatretus atami; assembly: GCA_035128595.1. Taxonomy (NCBI): domain Eukaryota; kingdom Metazoa; phylum Chordata; class Myxini; order Myxiniformes; family Myxinidae; genus Eptatretus; species Eptatretus atami. The sequence continues at coordinate 44,530,277 of CM068958.1, read as the reverse complement.
ACACTTATTCCGCCTTCCGTTTTCAGAAATTTATACGACAGAGAAGCACAATGAATGAAGGATACTCCACTCAGAGATCAACTGCAGACCCATGGCCATGAGAGGTCACGGCACTCAATTGCTTGGGAGCTTCCACGACGAGGATGTTAACTTCCATTCGTCACCATTAGGTCAACGACAGACAAATGAGCAACGAATTTTAACCCGTTTCATCACAAACACCAGTCGAGACGGCTCACCAACGTGGTGGGATTGAACTACAATTTAAATACCCCCAATGCGCTTACAAAAAAAATAATCCGCAAATTCAAGGAAATCCCATTTATGCAGTTTTAATTAACGCACCTCGCGTTGCGATGGTGTTGAAAAAGTGTTACAAGTCGTATAATAATCATGTTATACGTAGTGCTAAAGTTGCATCAATACGGAAAGTGGGCTCACATGTTATATCTGTCCCCAGAGAGACAATTAAAAAAGTAATCAATTTTTATTTAATTATAAAGTAATAACTAACTACGTAAGACATTTTGTCGTATCTTGGTGATCGGCCGATACCCTCCCCCCACCCCTGCATTGACTTGTCAAAAGCATCCTCCTCCATCAACTGCAGTCTCGACTGATGCATTCTTACAGTGTGGTTTCAGTCTACCTCTTGATCTTTTCCACTGCGACTACAAAACAATGACTGACAGTTATCTTCTCTCCTCACCGCTCTAAGCCACCTTAGTCTCTCTTTCTCAACTCTTCCGCATACTATTAGTTTGGAATCTTCTTCTTTAATGACTCACACTATCTGCTTATCCTTTGTTTACCGCACACATACATCATTCATCATTCTTTGTCTGTGTGTCTCTCTCACCCACCCCCCCCCCCCCACCCCAGCCACACACGCCTGCCACTTTCCTCACTACAACCATCAGTTTTTGTCCATCCGATTTCATCCCATCCCTTTGCACTCACCCCATCTTTCCTTCAAATATAGAAACATCTCCTTCGTATCCAATTCTGTTTGCTGTCAAACCAAAGTAATCGACCGTGCAATAGTTCCCAATGGAATCCTACCCTCTCCCTTTCCTAACCTTCTAAACTAGTAGAAAGGCAACTGCTCAATACTGATCCTGGTATAAACCCCCTTCACCTTTGATACGCTACAACACTACCACTCGTCGTTACTGAGGTTGTTACCTCTTAATACATCGACAACTACCCTCACCAGATCGTTACCTCGTCTCCTCGTCCATTGTACATCTTAACCATTGGTACTCAATCAATGGCTTCTCAAGATCGACCAAACGCACGATATAGGCTAACTAGTCTTTCTTGCAGACTTCTCTTGACTCTGCACACTACTGATATTGCTATGATTCATCGGATTCACTCAAGAAACGCCAACTTGGTTCTCATCTAACTTGACAACTCTCTCAAATGTCTCATGCTTGCTCCAACAGCTTCATCTTCCTCCTCTAACCTCCTCTCTTTCCAATGGCGCACAGGTTCGGTTGCATCATGGCTGAAGGGCACGGCCGACCGCTCATGCAGTACACCTATTACCAGTACACTGCTCTCAATCACTACCTCAGAAAATGACAGGCCGGAGTCAACCCGACCTGGTGTTAATGTCAACAGCAAAACAGAGGCTCAAACTTTGGACCCTTAGATCCACCAGCCACCCCACCGCCTAAGCCAACACCGAGGCAAGCTTCTTCACTAATCCATGATGAAAACATCAGGAAGTCCTGGCTACATTTAAAGAACTACCAAAAATCAGTGTTCTTGGCTTCTCACATTGGAGTAGTTGCCAATCTATATGGCCTTCCTTTTTTGTGAGAAGCACAGATGATGAATGTTAGTTTCAAGTGTAGTATCTTTTTCCCAAACTATGTATAATGTTTCTATTATATCACCATTTATCCAGCTGAGACAACTGCATATGCTCTGGAATGGTGGACGGTCTTGAACGATGTTCTTCGCAAGCAAGGGATTCGGTAAACTGTGATCAATTGCTTGACCACCTCGTCAGCTGACCTGTCCCACATGGACCACATTATGGGCTCCGTAAACAGTCGTTTACTCATCAAAAACCACAATTCTTTCGATGAACTTACGGCTACGATCAAATGCAAATTCATGAAATACTCGTTCAGCAACGGAACGTTATCAAGGAGTTGAAATCGATTGAAACGGATATATAATCATGAAGAGAGCTTACTGTGAGCCTACAATTTTGCGTTGATCGAATAAAAATTTTTTTTTATGAATTACACTTTCTTGCATTATTACAGTGGGTCTTAAGATGTGTAACGATAAAGTTATAAAACTCAAAGTTTGCACAAGACTTTTTATGACACCCGTAATATTATAGCAACAACATGCCAATTCAACAAACTAATCATTAGGCGCACAATACCAACCTCAAAAATCTTTTCCATATTAAATTGTAGCAACATATAAAATTAGCAAGACCCTAAAGGACACGTTCCTAAAACACCCATTGCCAAGGTGTATTGACCAACATACGCAATAAAGTACATTTTATTGCGAAAAAAAGAGGCGCATAATGTAGATTAGACCTGCCAATCTTACTTGGAATGAGATGTACGACAAACAGAGACCCAGAACAGAGAAAGAGACAAAGAACAGAGATGAGATCGACCAACGCCATCTCCAACTTTCTGCCAATGCAAACGCTCGGACGAAGACTTCCAAATTTTCAACATGAAACTGTTTACCATGGGCGAGAAGGACCAAAATGAAAAGTTCTCTGGAACGAAGAATCAGCACGATGCGTAAAGCTTAGTGTGTAAACTACCGCAGCAGAAACATGCCAAAAGCAGACTCGGCGTCGGTAATTGTTATAGCAGCCGCTCTGACTAGGTGTCAGGCATTCGTCCCTATGGTCAAACTAAGACTAAAAAATAAAAAAATAAAATAAGAGGTACGTTGCCGCTCCCTGCTTGACGCTTAGCATTAAAAAAAATAAAAAGGATAAGAGCACGGACAAACAATAGGTCGACAACCCATGGCACAGGCTTGATGTGTCCAATGGCCTCCTCCTTGCTGAGTCCTTGAAGGAAACTCATATTATTACAATGCTAAGTTCAATGAAAAGAAACAAGCAAAAACTTATTCAGCAACTCTCAGATTTAACCAAAACTTGGTAAAAAAGAACCACTTGCACGTTGCGTGACAAGGACCTAAAAGACGGGATGATGTTGAGATCGGACAATGTCAAAAGCCAGGATCCACTATTTCTTGTCACTGTCAGCTTCACACCATGTCCATGAGAATTTCAAAAAACCAAACAAACAAAAAATGATTAACAAGCATTTGTAACAAAGTTAGGTTCTTGAGAACAGCTGCAAACAAAAGCGCTTGAGACGAAGGCTGCCAACATACGTTCCCCCAACACTCCTAAAATGAGCAGGCAAAAAGGAATGAGGATATGTGGTCTTTAACATGATGTGTACGTTCACATTGCACATCACCGATTGAACTCTGCCCAAACAGTGCATCCCACATTCCTCATGATAAGTGTTGTCATGTCTGAGCTGCTACAAAGTTGCCCCCAAACGCATCACTCCCCCCCCACCCCAACTCCCCAAGTCATATCTCGAGGTGAAATTATATTCCTTGCATTAACCTCAAATTCCACTTCAGGTACACGTGGGCGGATGAATGGTCCTTAGTGAGCCACATGAACCTTATCAATTCTCGCTTGAGGCGTTGATAATAACACTATCGTAAGGGAATCGGATAACACCCCGTTGCATGAGCAACAGCGTCCCAGACACGCAGAATGCCTCGAAAAGGCATTGTTTGATACAAAACACTCCCAACAAACGAGGGTGAACAGACATCATAGAAATGAACATGCACAAAAGCCTGTCGGTGCTAGAAACAATTCGACCTTGCAGGCCCCTACACCAAGGAAAAAAAACAAGATACATGCTGCTTGTAATCTACAATCTGCAAAAAACAAAATCAACATCTCTAATACATAGAAGACAAACAGGTTGTGCATCGTGTCGCACGCTTCAGTCCATGCGAGATGAAAACGATAATGATGTTCCTTTTTGAAAAATTAATCTACAAGAGGAAGGCGTGAAAGGGAAAAGCTGATGGCACACAAACCCAATGTAAAGCAAACAAAAAAGTCAGAAGAGAGTAACAGTGAGAGTTTTAAAACTGAACCATCAACTTCAAATAAATGAATTTAAACATTAAACAAAACTTGAATTGAACAAAAAATAGAAGACAATTCAATACAAACCGTCGCAATAACCGTCTACATAATGAGCCATAAGACGTGGCATAATAAAGAACCGTTATGAAATTAAGTCAGGAAGTAAAAGGAATAAAGACCGACGAAATAAGAAAATCTCATTTTTTTTAAATAATAAATAATAAATAAAATAATAAAAAATCACAAACTTTAGATGCAACAGGTAGTGCAAGTTTTTTTTTTTTTTAATAATTTTTTAAAATGGCCACAAGTCCTGAAGCTCACCTGGATCAGGAGCAACAATCACTCAAACCCTCCCGACACCACCTTCGACCTGATTTTTTTTTTTCTATAGTCCGTCAACAAACTTTGTACATCATGGGTATGAAGGTTTGTGGCGAAGTTTATCGAAATTTGTGCATGTGTTTCAGAGAAGAGAGCAAGTAGCTATTTGGAGGGGGGGGACAAAACGGCCTGTGATACCCCCTTAATGAGCGCAGATTTCAATGAGGTCAATTCACCTTCGTTAGGCATCAGATAGGAACTTGTAGCTGAGTTCATCAAATCATGTGTTTGGTTCAAGTGATAAGGACTGAAGTGTTTACTGACTCACTGATGAATGACTGACTGACGTCACTCACTCACCTGTGGCACTGCTCAATCGCATAAGCTCACCGGACTAAAGTGCAGGTGAGATAATAATAGAAACGAAGAACAAAAAGAAGAATATGGCCTTAATCCCACCCTTTCCAGAGCTTCCAAAGCAAGTGGGTGCTCTACAACTCAGTAATCCCCGATCCATAACCCAGATCGTTTTACCCTCATGAACTGACAGGCTACCATGTGCTTCCGACCTTTCCCATTCATTAGTTCTCTTTGTTACGTCCCCGGCACGCTTTGCTCTGCCATTCCATAGTGTGTTAAAAATGCAAGAGAAGGAAATTTTATTTTTATTTCAAAACAAGGCTCGGCTGTGCTTTAGGTGGGAAGAGAAATGGTGGGGGTCTTTGGCAGAGTATTTTAGGGCAAGGCAGACTGTGCTGCCATTTCCGAGCGACTTTCTTGTGCCGAAACATTCTGGAGAAGAAGAGGAAGAAAGAAATAGAGGAAGAGGGTATTATTGACTCACAACTTAAAAATTAACACAATAATGCAAGCTGAGCAAATAAAGTATAATGGTTGTATGAACTGAACCGGAGCAAACACAGTAACGAGTCAATGTAAATGATGACGAGGAAGGAAAAAACAAAACAATGCATGAATAATTGGGGTTTTTTTTTTTTTGGAGGGGGTGTGCATCCCACCATTTCTCGCTTCAAAATGAAAGAGCTGGAAAACATGACGCGATGTGAAACTTCCCCCAATTTGCCGGCAGTTTCCTCTCGGAGCCATTTCACATGAAGATTACGTTAAGGAAGTTCATGTTTCATAGTGAGCCACATTGTACTTTCAGAAGTTCCTCCAAAAATAGCAACCTGTAGCACTCCAGATGGTGGCCACTACTCTTGCCACAGCTTACTGTCCCTTAGAGCGAACCACATACACAGAATGATGTGAAATGTCTTTTCAGAAGACACGGTCAGTCGAAGAACTATTAAGCTGAGAGTTCCCTCAAATGATGGAGGAAACATTGAATGGGTTAAACAACCCTTCTGTCTTGCATAACGAACGCCTGGAACCAAGGAGACCAGACTCAAAAAAAAAAATAAAAAAGAATTGGAACGGCACTTTAAGACCTGCAGTCACATAGAAGATCTTGACAAACACCGGAACACGGAATCGTGTCGACACCCAGATGGTAGAGAACAGCAGCGCACAAGGTGCGGTTCTCGCCCATGCAACGTTGCTCGTCTGAACATTGATATCAGAAATACAAGGTCACTTGCAACAAAAATTCCAACTGCAGTTTGGTTGAGACACATCCCGAGCCCTCTTTCATTCTCACTCGCCGAACTTGAAACGACAAGGGCCTACTACGAGTGCTGGTGGCTCGCTGAACGAACGAGCCGCTTCGTTCATTCGTTCCTTCCTTGTCCTGATCTCCACTCACCACCACTCCGCAACCCCCTCCCCAAACCCTTTTCTATCAAGACGTGATTATAGCACTCATTCCTCTCTGATTGACATGACGGGGCCATCAAATAAAGCTTTGGCGAGGTGAGGCCTGCTTGGTCAAAGCCAAGGCTTGTGGTCCATAATAATGTGGAGCCAAAAGACCTCCAAAGAGAGAATAAGGTGGAAGCGGAGGGGTGGGGTGGGGATGAGAGGACATCTTTTGTCATGTTAAGTCGATTCCAAATGCAGCAGCTGCGTCCATTTTCATTTACTCTAGCATTTCAACATTTTCTCCTTATTATCCCCTCTATATACCTATATTATATATATATAATATAATATAATATATAATCCCTCCTTTGAAATTTCACCAAGTGCTGATCATTGAATACATTATGAGGGAAAACAGAAGACAACCTCTGATCTCCTGCAAGAACGCAAACTGAAGATAAAAAAAACAGAAGACAAAGACTCTTCCGAGGTACAGTTGCACATCATATAAATGTGTGACTCATTCACAAGGACCTTGACTTACTCCTTTACCTGTGGAACCGTTTCAACACAACAGGAACACCTTTACGTATTCCTTGTAAAAAAAAAAAACTTTCCCCATTACCTTGAACGCTTTACCAATATTGCAGGTAAGCTTTTACTCACCTTTGTGCATTCTCAACAAGTGCTCATCTGCCACGTGTTATACTCCATTAGACCCACCTCTGTTGCCCAATGACATCATATCAATCATTGGATGATTTGCGTCAGAAGTGACGTCACAAGTCGTGAAGGCAAAACGATTCATTTGTTCGTTCATTCAATTCATTCCTGTTTTTTTTGGATCTGGCTTGTAGCAAGGTATTATGTACACATTTAGGACACGGGGACCAAAAAATGAAAGTCATTGTATGATTAAGTTTTGCATATAATTTGTTAGCAACATCATGGGATTCAGGATCTATTTGGGCAGAGCTTAATTCTTCCTTTCTATTGCTCTGACAGGGTCAAAGCTCTGACCAAACAAATCTTAGGATTAAAAGTGCAGATTTCTTTAAAACGTTACGTACTTCCTAACGACCTTTGATGTTCTGTATCTGAACACAAACTGGCCTTTGGTATTGATTTTATACATAGGGCCATCTTGGTAAACTTATTCTATGGTTACAAAATCAAGCTTGTAGCTACAGTATATTTGTAGCAGCTTGGAAATGCAATTTGTTACGTACTTCTAATTTGTGATAGCCTGTGTTTGGATAAAAAAAAAAACATGCCTTTGTAAGCAACTATATCCATAGGACCCAGAGCAAAGTATATCATTTTCTGAAAGCACAGACACTTGGGCATATATAACATTAAGATTTGTTTATCTTATTAAAACTGGGTTTCAATTCTGAAGCTTTCTCCTCATTTAGGACCACAGTGTACACAATACCAAGCTACAAGCCATCTCTGTCCAATTTCAGAATGTGTGTACTTAAATTCGAGCTTTTAAGCTACTCGCTGTCGTGCAAAGTGCCTATACGTCCGCATTACACAACTACAACTCACAAAACAAGAGCTCCAATATATCAGCGATGACAATCGTACATGCACGTGTACCCACACACACACACACACACCACACAACACGGAGGGGGGGGAACAAAACTCGACACGCAAAGTTAGAGCGACACCTTATAAACACACCCAGTAAGACGCGAATAAATCACACGAAGGAACTTTAAAGTTTTTTTTATAATAAATAATATGAATAACCCAATGAAAGATGTGCGATCTGTGAGCAGAATGAAGGTTTCCCGAGTGAAACACCTGCAGAGTGTGAAACAAAGTTCTGACACGTGCGCAGAAAAAAAAAATAACTAGCGAACTAACTAACTAACCAACTTGGAGTTGCAAAATAACTTTTTTATTACGATTATTGAAAGTTTGTGGACGCGCCGCCTCGTGCTCCGTGCTCTGGTCCGCAGCGCAGGTTAAAACACGGAAACGGCGTTGTTCAATAAAGCCCCGCTCGGCGCCATCGGCTCGACGGGCGAGCGCCCCGCGCTCCCGGCGTGCGCCTCATTTCGATGCTTGTAGAAAAACTTTCCTGAACACATTTTCCACCCAACAGCGCGACACAGCCTCGTCATACCCGAGCTCGCCGACGACATGCCCTCGGCTCATGACCGGCGAGCTTCGCGACACAGCCTCGCTCAAATGACCAGAGCTCGGCGATACAGCCTCGGGAAAGTAGTCAACTCACACGGACGGTCCAAAGGGTCAACCGAGAGCTCTATGATGCAAACGTTTTGTCCCGTACGAATCGAAACACGTGTTTCTCGATACGCGATACGCATCTTACACACAGCACACCACACACCACACACACACACACCCACACACACACGACACACACACACACACACACACACGGTTTAACCGGTCGGACGACGTACCTGCGCACAGCTTGAGACTCTGCGCTTTTTGGCCGCGCAAGCGACGCAGCGCAGAGGGAGCCTGCGGGACACTGGCCGCAGTTGACCATTGGCGTGGAAAACGGCTGAAGGATTCTTTACAGAAACACGAAGCGGTCCTGACGTCCAAAATGGAGCTGCGACGAATGCTGCAACAAGGGGAGTGAGAGGGGGGAGGGATGTGTCGGGAGGAAAATAAAAATAAAAAGATGGAGCCCGGACGACTGAGATCGCGTATTAAAAAAATTAATAAATCTACGAGTGCGGACACGGCCGGCTAGGGTGGGGGCTCCGGGCCAGCTGGGTGGCATTACATCAGTGCGCCTTAAAGCGTGATGTCACCGGGCACTTCAGGGCTCAGCCCATTGCGCGGCGTCTCGGTGCTGGGCGTGGCCTCAACACAGCGATGTTCAGCGAGCAGGAGCTGAGCACGTGGCCTGGGGTTGGGAAAAATGAATTGAGAGAAGCACGGTTGGGTATGTGATGTGAAGGCAAATGCACAGATGGATACGAATCATGAGGACCGGTATATTTATTTACAGACTTTTATGCACAATAATAATGGTTTAATAAGCGAAGCAAATAATTATATAATGTGAGTTGTGATTCATAACAATGAACTAGCCATAAATTGTGGGCTATTCTGTTTCCATACAACATCACACACACACACACACACAACAGACACACACACACACACACACACAACACACACACACAATATATAAAACACACATAATACACACACACACACCACACATATATATATAATATATATACTCAAACCACATATATATAATATATATATATATATATATATATATTATATATATATATATATATATTAACACACAACACACATATATACACCACACACATATATATATACCCACACACACATATATATCACACACACACACCAACACACACACACATATATATACTATATATATATATATAATATATAATATATTATATATATAATATATATATATATATATATATAATTATATATACACACACACACCATTCACACAACATATACACACATATATATATACACACACACATATATATACACTAAACACACACACACAACCACATCACACACCACACACACAACATATATAATATATATATTATATATTATATATAGTATATATAATATATATATATATATTATATATACACACACACACCACATATCATACACAGCACATATATATATATATATATATAAATATATAAATATATATATATAATATATATATTATATATACACACACAACACACACTACACACATACATATATATATACATATTATATACAACACATACACAATACACATACTATATCACACACACACACAACACTCATACACACACACACACACTATATTATATAGTATACACACATACAGCACACACATATATACAGACAGACATACATACATCACAATACACATATCACACAATCACACATATCACAACACACCATCAAACATAACATCAATTAATTGCTATCACCTATCAAACACACAACACTACATATTAACACCACACAGCCCACATATCACATCACATACACATACAACATACCATGTCACACACATCACACATATATATTAACAGCACACACCACACACACAACACAGGCATACACACACGACACACATATATATATATATATATATAATATATATATTAATTAGATATATAACACAACACAATTTGCACATATATACACCGACCAGCCGACACATCATATAACATCACACACCATACACATAGCAACAGCACATATATAAACAACACATACACAACAGCATGACAGCACACACCATATATACACAACACAGCAACAATCGCAATCACACAATATTACTACTATATTAGTATATATATTACACACACACACATTATATATCGAACAACACATGGACGATGCCCAAACAATATCATACACCATACACTACACGATACACATACGGGCCATATATATAATCAACATCACAATATACACAACACACACATATATAACATACACGTAACGTGGCACAAACATACACACACACACATACTACAAACACATGACACTTACACACATACACCACAACATTATATTATATCAAAACAACACCATATACAGCACACACGACATATACACACATCACATGCATTACACATTACACGCATCACCACACCCAACATCACACACATCACAAGTTGCCCAACAAATATAACACACCATACACTTACAAAACACCAGACACATTACAAACCAAACATATATACACATCATCATACACTTACAACACACATTACATATAACATACACACACATATAAATACAACACACATACACATTACAACACGCACATATATAACACACATACACATTTACACACCACAGAACATTACACCACACACACACACATAAACACACACACACATATAACACAACAATACACATTACACAACACAGACAACAATTACACACACAACACACACACACACATTCACACACACACACATATATAAGCAACAACAATACAACATACACAATACAACACACATAACATACACACAAACACATTACACTACCATTACAGATATCATTACAATCCACACACACATCAGAGACCATAAACACAACAGACAACACACACACAGGTTTCGAGAGATAAATAAT
>CM068958.1:44516168-44518833 GCA_035128595.1 Eptatretus atami | reverse complement strand
GTTTCAACACGAAACACCTTTACGATTTCCTTGTAAAAAAAAAAACTTTTCCCCATTACTTGAACGCTTTACCAATATTGCAGGTAAGCTTTTACTCACCTTTGTGTATTCTCAACAAGTGCTCATCTGCGCACGTGTTATACTCCATTATGACCACCTCTGTTGCCCCAATGACATCATATCAATCATTGGAGATTGCGTCAGAAGTGACGTCACAAGTCGTGAAGGCAAAACGATTCATTTGTTCGTTCATTCAATTCATTCCTGTTTTTTTGTTTTTTTTGATCTGGCTTGTAGCAAGGTATTATGTACACATTTAGGACACGGGGACCAAAAAATGAAAGTCATTGTATGATTAAGTTTTGCATATCATTTTGTTAGCCAACATCATGGGGATTCAGGATCTATTTGGGCAGAGCTTAATTCTTCCTCTTTCATTGCTCTGACAGGTTCAAAGCTCTGACCAACCAAATCTTAGGATTAAAAGTGCAGATTTTTAAAAACGTTACGTACTTCCTAACGACCTTTGATGTTCTGTATCTGAACACAAACTGGCCTTTGGATTGATTTTATATCATAGGGCCATCTTGGTAAACTTATTCTATGGTTACAAAATCAAGCTTGTAGCTACAGTAATTTTTGTAGCAGCTTGGTAAATGCAATTTGTTACGTACTTCCTAAAATTTGTGATAGCCTGTGTTTGGATAAAAAAAAAACATGCTTTGTAACAACTATATCCATAGGACCCATAGCAAAGTATACTGTTAGCTGTGGAAATTCCCGAAACACCATTAGGTCCCGTAGGTGAGATATCTCTAAGTTGCATGTGTAGTTAGCCCACACCCGTTGTATAGAGGAATTGTATGTGATTCATCCGGGCTGCGACGTTTGAGTTAGCATTTTTTTCTTTTCTATCTTTATTTGAACCAACCACGTCTCAACGCATCACACAACAACCACACAACGCCGCTTCACAACAACCACAACCCACACCTGCCTCTCAACAACCACGCCATCCTCACACTCGCAGCACTTCATCTCCAACGACACAAAAGGGAACAACAACCACCATCTTGTACAATGCGGGAACCCGCCACCGATTTTCTCTGGTGAATTTCCCCCCCCCCCTCCGTGCCGCGACAGGGGGCGGAGGGCGGAGAAAATAAAAGGCCCTCGAGAGAAGCCGCTGGAGGTCTGGGCAGGGCGGCTGTCAGCAGTGTCCAGTGTCAGCGCGGTTCGTGCTTCTGCCTCGTCTGCGCGTCTTGGAAGAACGGTCGACTAACGAGCGACCCGCTCGTTGGAGCTTGCGTCCGGTGGAGAGTCCGGACGTCGTCGGAGGGGCGCGGGACTGGAGGCCGACCTGCTCTGCAGCTGTGTTGCGCGGCACACTGCGCATCGTACATAGGAGCGCCGGAGAGAAGCTCGCCCACATCACACTGCGAGGGTGCCAAGGTAACCTCAACGGTCTCGTGGGATTCCGTTCCGTCTGCAAGTCCCACGCCAAGTAAAGGCCCGGGCCCTGTCTGGGCGCCTTGTCTTTGAGGGTGGCTTTTCTTTGCTTTCGAATGAATGTTGTTTGGTGCCGTCTGTCAGTAGAAACTGTATAAGTGTTCCGGTGTCGGTAGTCTGTTTCTGGATTCTCATATACATTTCTTGCTTTCACTGTGAATATGTGCAATCTTTGTATATTGTACAGCTGTATATTACGTGTGGCTATTGTGTGCCGCAGGCAATTAAATGTGCATTTGTGTGAACTGTTGTTCCCCGTTTTCGCTTCCGTCTTTTCTTATTTGACCATTCCTCTTGCTCACGTAAGGGTTCGTAGTGGGTCAAAACGCCCGGTAATAATTGAATCCGTCGAGGTCGACGCGTAAACCGCTCGGTTATTCCGATAGTAACGGAACGGCCGCCCGAAGCGGCTCGTGTCCGGAGTCGACCTGCGGCGATGGTATTGATCGCCCGTTACATCCCGCCGCGTGGTACTTAGGTAGGGTCGATTTGGCGAACAACCTATCCTACGCGGGTGCGATTGGCAACGATTGTGTGAGGTCAAAGGCCACCCGTGACTGGCTCCGGGCGTAGTTCCGGAGGGTCACGGACTGAAATTGTCGTCCGTGTGGGCGACGTGCGCGATTCGAGTTACGTGGCCGTTCCGCACGCCGGCGGGCGCGAATTCGCAACACGGTGTAACAGGAGTGTGATTCATATCCACCTCGGTTCCCAACTAAATTCACGGGAAGGAGCAGGGGTGTGCGAAGGCGACCCCCTTCGTTCCCTCCCAAATACGAGTGGAGCTAAATTTAATCTCTTACGAGAATGAAGAATGGTGTCTCAAGGCCGACGGGTGCCGGGGGTAGAAATGTATACAGTATGTATGATAATATTAATTTGGACGGAATTTAGAACGAAACTTGGCTGTACAGTGTTGAGAGTGCCACTGGAAGCCACTGATTCGGGTTTTTGGTGAAGATCTTGATGCAATAATTATTTATTCTTTACATATTCTTCACCATTGAGAGATTGGGTCCAACAACGAGTATATAGTATGATTTCAAAAGTTTTGAACGGATTCACACACGAAACTTGCTGGAACGGTTGGGAGTGCCACTAGGTAAGATTGATGCGTTTGGTGAAGATCTGAATCCAGATGTGGTAAAAATTTATT
>CM068958.1:44508668-44513668 GCA_035128595.1 Eptatretus atami | reverse complement strand
GGACGGGGAAGACGGAGAAAAACTTGGCTAAAGGAGGTGGGAAGAGAAATGTGCGCAAGGGGATTAAGAAGGGGAGATGCAGAAATAGGGTAAAGTGGAGAAGATTATCATGGGCCGCCAAGGCTAACCCCGCTTTAGCGGGGAAAATGGCCTTTAAATGTTGTTGTGTGTTGGTGTGTGTTGTGTTGTGTGTGTGTGTGTGGTGTGTGTGTGTGTTGTGTGTGTGAGAATCAAGCCACATCTCGGTCAGCCCCTGAGTAAGCCCTCTGTCAGCTTGCTGGGGTCTTAATTCGCCTTTCTTTCTCTTTTTTTTGACCTGCTCAGCAATGCCCTGACTTGGAACAGGCCGCAATAGTTTCTTTACAATAAAGTCCTCAAAATGTTTTTGCTTTCCTCACTCATATCATCGAACACCTGATCGTCATACGTCCGAATCGCTGGATACGTCGCAATGCGTATAAACGCCCGGAGACACCGGCGTTCGTGGCTTCATTTAATTTCCACACATGCGATAACCTCGAGAATCTCTTAACCTGAGAGAATTTCAAAATTTAAACTTCTTAATTGACCTCAGCAGCAGTTGCAACTACTCGAAAAAAAAATAGTGTTCATTTGTCCATTTTCAACTTTGTTTGACATTCCAGGCATATCCGAGTGTTCTTCACTCTACTTAGTTTCCATACATGTGATAACCTCTAGAATCTCTTCACCTGAGCCACATTTCAAAATTTACACATCGGTGTGGTCATGTTAAACACCGTCTGGAGACGATCGGAGACGTCGGCCTGATTGATACATCGATTGAGAAAGTTTTGACGCGTCATTCAACAGGTCCAGAAGCGAACTATTTTGGGAAGGTTGAGGAAGACAGTCCAAAAGTTGCATGCTCGCTTTGTTCAAAAGACATTGCTCATCACTGTAATACATCCAATATGCTAAAAACATTTGAAAACCAAACACCAGAGAGAGAATACCTGTTAATGACGGTTGAGAATGTTGATTAAAGAAACCAAAGTCTGCAACAGCAACAAGAACGGTAACACCCCTGTACACTGCCTTCCCCTCCCTCATGCTGCCTTCCCTTCCCCTCCCCTCATGCTGCCTTTTCTTCCCCTACCCCTCATCGCTCCCCCTTCTTCCTTGCCTCCCCTCCTTCCTCGCTCCCCCACCCCTTCTAACTCCTCATCCATCTTTCCCCCTTCCTCCTCACTCTTCCCCCACCCCCCTCTGTCTCTTACCCCTCACTCTTTCCCCACTCTAACCCCCCCCCTTTTATTACTCCCATCAGTGAAGTTACAGGTTGTATATTTGCTATTACATAATAATTACTTGGATAACGAGTGGATTAGGACACATCAGTGTATCTGTACATGAATAACAAGGACATTAGCAGACAATGGACATATCAACATAGTAAATAGGATTTGAACCTGGGGTTCCAGCACCATGAGCTCTGTGTTCCCTCACGGGAACAAGGCGAACCACAAATTATCCAATTTTCTTCCCATCTTTGTAACCCCTCATAATGTTATGATTATTTGGGGGCTTATATGTTAACCTAATGTGGTGTAAGGCTGTAAGCCAGGTGTTGGCTTAATGGTAAAGATGGATGGCTGAAGATCTTAGGGTCTTGTGTTTGAGCCCTTTTGGGGCCGTTGAAATAACACCAGGTGGGTTGACTCAGCCTCTCATTCTTCCGAGGTCGGCTAAATGAGTACCAGCATACTGGTAACAGGGGGCACAGAATCAGCGGAACAGCTGTGCTTCCAGAGATGATGCAACCAGCAGACACAGGATGCATATGAAACAACAACGTGTGATGTAAGGATGACAGGATAGCCCAGAGGATGGATACCCACCTTTGTGCTCTATCTTCTGAGTTTGATTCTGTACCGCACAAGAATCTTTCGTGGTGGTTGTAGGTTGTTGCATTAGTGAGTGTCCTGCACAAGAGTCGTTAAGCCGACTCCATCATCTGCTGTTGCATTCCCATATGGATATTAGAGACCCCTTGCTGTATTTGAAAAAGGGTAGGCCATTGTGTGCCAGTTCTGATTACTTTAGCTACCGAAGGTGGTCGGAAGTTTATTTTCACCCACGTCTGTCTGTCTGTGAGCACGATTTCTAAAAAAAAAGTTGTGCACAGATTCGGACGAAACTCGGTGGACAGGTTGGGTATGTGACAAGGACGAATTGATTCGATTTTGGTGAAAATCCAGATCAGGATCTCTTTACGATAATTATTATTTCATTTTCAAAGTGATTCTTCACCATTGAGAGATTGGGCCAAAAACGATGTAGTACTGTATAGCATGATATCTCAAATGTTGTGGATGAGTTATGACAAAACGAGGTGGATGAGTTGGTAAGTTGACGAGAACAATCGGATTGGAACAAGCCGGTCTATCAGTGGGATACAATACGTAACCTGTTTTGCCTGGCAGAGGTATGCACTCTCCCCAATGCCATGTTTGTTTCATCTGCAGAGGCATGCAAATTCGTTAATCATGTAAATTCGTAATTGAATAGCGATGGAATTTGCATTTATTAAATGGGATTTGAACCTGAGATTCCAGCATCATGAGGTCGTTTGCTCCATCTGATGAGACATTGGTTTTGGAAGAATGAAAACTTATAAATGAAAAAAACAGAAAGAGAAATTTTAAAATGTGCAACCATTCTGAACATTAGAGCCCAAAGGTTCCAAATTCCTGTGCTGTTTGTCCATTGTGTTCTCGGGTCATAATCCTTCATGTGGAGTAAGGTGGGGTAACATGCCACCCAGCCACAGTCCCTACCCGAATAACCTCCTCAGTGCTGATTATATCATCAGCATCCTGAATCATGAATAGATACTGCACAGTTGTCATCTGAAATTGACCATTATATCATCTCTGGCTGTTTTATTTTTTTTAATACAACATGGAGGCTCATGGAAGAGGAAGGTGTTGGAGGGTAAAAAAGAGCAGACAGTGGGAAAGTGGGGCTATGGTTATACACAACAAGCAAGAGGGTGGACGAACAGGAAAAGAGGACAGATGGGGCCAACAACGATGTATAGCATGATATCTGAAAAAGTTGTGGACGAGTTTGGATGAAACTTGGTGGACACGTTTGGTGTGTGACAAGGAAGATTTGGGGGGAGGGGATGGGGGAGACTGCAACCTGAAAGTAAGAGGCTTGGATTAGGTTGAGTTAATGGAGTAGAAAAGACTGTGGGTAGAGATGGGGGATGACATGGCATGGCAGGCACTTTCAAAGGAAAAATGTTCAGTTGAAAAATGGCTTGAAAATGAAAAAAAGATTGAACTGAACAAAGAGAGTAAGAAGGATATCTATATATTTAATG
This sequence comes from Eptatretus atami, assembly GCA_035128595.1. Classification (NCBI taxonomy): domain Eukaryota; kingdom Metazoa; phylum Chordata; class Myxini; order Myxiniformes; family Myxinidae; genus Eptatretus; species Eptatretus atami. Next base: position 44,510,319 of record CM068958.1, on the reverse strand, counting down.
TTATGAAAATGACTTTGGAGTTGATGAGGGCTTAATTATTCATCAGTTTTATATTAATGAGTGCACAAGTGTTTCTAAACCCCAATGAACACTGACCAGGATCAGATGTCTAGGTCGTCTCCCCTGTCATCCTCACCATCCTGTCTGTCTTGATCTTCCCCCCATCTTCCATCTGTGTTTAACTCTGAAATTGTTCATTCCATTGTTCTTGCATAACATAAGCGGGGGGGGGGGGGGGGGGGGGTGTCCTGTCCATTGGCTAAAAAAGGGATGAGGCCCGTCAATAGGGAGACAGCCACATAGAAGCAGCACAGAGAGACATGAAGAGAACCTGGGACAGCCATGAACAGCCATCTACAGAGAGACTGGAACAGCCACCAGGACAGCCATGGTGAGCCATCTACAAAGAGTCCTGGCCAGCCACAGACAGCGAGCTACATGAAGAGCCTGGGACAGCCATATACAGCCAGCTACAGGAAGAGCCTGGGACAGCCACGGAGAACCAGCTTTGGAGAGCAGCACCAAATGGAGAACCACAACACAGCTGTGGAGACCCAAGCACAACAGCAGATCGGGAAAGATGCCGATATGCCAGGCAAGCCATACCATGAGTGGAGAGGGGTCTGAAGCCATGCTTGCACTAAAGCATCCTTGGTGTCTCCGTAGACTCCCCAAGACTACCCTGTGCCACCCCTCCCGGCACTTCTCAGGGAAGACCACACACACATGCCTACACTTCTGTCAATTCTCTTGTGTGTCTCATGTTCCTGACCGAGTCTACCCGTGCTAAGATTAGTGCAAAGTATAGCCGTGGAAACTATTATCATCCAGTTTTAGTGTGATGTTCGGGTTTTGGGAAACATCTGCCATTTCTATTGTCCTCACTTTTTGTGCCATCACTTCCATTATTTATTAAATCTGTTGCTTTTAAAGTGAGTTGCTGTGCATTTTGAGCCACGTTATTGTCCTATTGCATAATCAAATTCCCCATAAAACCGTACATGTGTGCTGAAACCGCTGCTCGGTTAAATTAATGAAACCCCAACCACACGTCCTTTGGAATCCCCACGTAGCTAGGTGCCTCTGCTTGGGGGTCTCACATCATCTGTAAGGCGGTAAGCGATAACAATAACAATAATAATAATAATGCCATTCCTTTCACACCATAAAGGTGCATAGGGCTGCCAAGGAAGTTTCATTGGCAAGCAGTGCAGTCCTGGATGGGTCACCACTCTTACCTCAAATGGTTATTACCCCAGTACATCACTGGTACTCATTTCACCAACCTCAGAAGGATGACTGGCTGAGTCAACCCCACCTGGTGTTGATTCATTGGTAGAGCAGGAACTCAAACTCAAGACCCTAAGGTCCCAAGCCAGCCACCTTAACCACTAAACTAACACCAGGCTATTGTGAGCTATAAAAAGGTCAATAAAACAAACAAACAAACAAACAAAACTTGACAACAGTGACAGATATGAAAGACCTTTTCAATGAAATATTTGTGCAATCCTCAAGTTTCAATTCTTAAACCAAGTGCTCAATAAGACCTCCTCTCTGTTCTATACAATTCTGTACATGCAGAAACAGGTTATGCATCATTTTCTGAAGGGTGATTTGCGTGACTACCGAGACAATCTGAATAACTGCA
>CM068958.1:44496168-44503668 GCA_035128595.1 Eptatretus atami | reverse complement strand
AGAAGGCGGAGTCGAAGTCCAGCTTGAGCGGGAGGCGAGGCAGGCAGAGAGCAATCGAATGCTCCGCTTGGACCTTTATAGGCCCGCGCGCGGGCGGGGGGCCACCCCGAAGGCTGTGTCGTCACCCGAATCGGGCGCTCTGATTGGCTCTGACCCCCTGCGTGGCCTGGCCGATGGCCGGAAACTGCAACATTCCATTTCGGCAAGACGACTCCAAGCCACAAAAATGCCGCTTCGACCCACGACATGATATAATCGCCCCACCGAACTCCGCGCACGAACCGCCCTGCAAAACCCCGGGCCATGCCCTGATGACCGGCCGAGGGTCCTGCATGCTTGCTCGGCGCCCCAACCAGCCCGGTCAATGCCTGCTCCGTGGTGCGCCACGCGGCCGATCGCAGCTTTGCTGGCCGTAGAGTTGGAGAACGATCGCCGTCCGTGGGAACATCCACGGCCGCCAGCGAGGACTAAAGGTAGATGTTATGGCGAACCCATGCACAGACAGTCAGATGTGTCCATTCATGCCCTGCACTGTACGATAACAAATGTCACGAGCGGTACATTCGTGCCCTGCTCTGTATGATAACAAAGTGTCACAAGCGGCACATGGGTCTGTCTTCGAGCACGTCCATACAGTGCGCGTGGATCCGCCATTACGCACGTGGCCAGCGCTCGTCCGATTCTGCTATCGTGTGCGCGGGCAAACCGATCGATATAATTTGTCCAGAAATGGGTTGAAAAGAACGCGCCTTGCACATCGCATCCCGCCCAACGTGGTATGGGGTTGCCTTTCTATTATCGGCCTCGGTAAGCGTTCCGTGCAGCGTGGCGTCGTGCTGGGTGTGTTTCCTGTCCATTGGTGGAAATTACTGCTGTGCGTGCGTTTGGCCGGCTGTTTTTCTATGGAGGGTGTCCAGCGTAATGCCTGTTTGGCCTTTGCTGAGACCCATCTCACAGCGAAGGGCACACGTGGCTCAGATTTACCTCAGGAATAATCATAAAAGAGAGTAAGAATGAAGTTAGAAATGAAATGAAGATGAAATTATGTAAGCAAACCTAGCTATGAGATCCTCACAACGCACGCCCCTGTTGTCCCACTAGACAAAGGGAACGGACTACTACACGTATATAATGAATAAACTGTCTTGGACCACTGTAAGTTGGATGCATGCGGTTCCGAGAACCGCAACAATATGTATATACATAATATACACATATAATATATTATATATATATATATATATATATATATTGTTGCGGGCCGGCGGGTTGAGTGAGAAAGACCACTAGGTGGGGAAACTACATCGATTCCCACAAGACTCCCCGGAATTATAGGCCGTCGCTCACGGATAATTCCAGTGACGCGGCGGGTCGCTTAACCGACCGTGGACGCAATAACTCAAACGCGGACTTAGGGTCCTCCCGCCATGGAATCGGGTATAATTAACCACGGTTAACCACCGGGGAACCACGCCCTCGGTACGCCTTGTCTGAACCGGATCACTCTACCGGATCGGATCACCTTTCCGGATCGGATGCAGCCGACCAACACTGCCAAGGACGTACCGGCTGGAAGGAACGGACCATTGGGAATAAGACCCGGCTATACTTAGATTCGAACCATGCTGGACCAATGAGGGAAAAGACAAAGGCGAGCTGGGAACATTTCTACAACAATTATTTATTTACAATAAGCGAGGAAAAGCATGTGGCACAACAAAGTTTACTGGGTATGTAACTCAGGGAAAGATGAGAGAGATGTAGGGTGCGGCAATTATACAAGAAACTTACAAAGCAGACACAGTGCAGACTTGACACGAGATTATTCACAGTAACCATGAAAGATCTTCCACAGGCTTACTTATCAGACAGGTGCCAGCACACTCAGACACACACAGAGAAAGAAAACCCAATGAAAAGAAAAGGACTTTTGCAGCCAGGGAGGGAGGGGGTTGAGGTTATAGTTTTTCGGTAACTGAGCGTTTCGGGGGAAGGGATGCTCCGTGGTGCTGTACCCGACAATGGTTGCATACTTCGGGCCACAGCTGCACGTGTCGAGATCGTGTCTGTATGAGGAACTTGAATGGAGAAGGGTGGAGTCCAGAGGGCGAGGGTGGAGCAATAGGCAGGACGCTTGGTGGATGTCTTGTGGTCGGAGACAAGTAGCAGGAACACACACTTCACTCCTCCTTCAATTCTCCTCAATTCCTTCTCAATTCCTCTTTAATTCCTCTTTAATTCCTCCTCAATTCTCATCCATTCTCCTATTCCTTTAATTCCTTCAATTCTTTCATTCCTCATTCCTCATTCCTCATTCCTCTTACACGAAGGATTTCTCCGTGCTTTATAGAGCCCGAGGTTCGGGGAGGGGCCATGCCGAATCCGACTCCACCACGCAACCACATTCACACGCCAACCACCACCCTCCTCCACAAGCCCCTTCAACACGAACAACTCGCCTCACCTTCATCTCCAGAATGGACGCCATCTTGCACCAGCCACGGCGGATCCGCAATCGAACGGCATCGTGCAGGCAGACGCGGGGTTTCCTCGCCGCGCAAGTCGTGATTTCGAGCACGTCCGCTCCCACGCAGGTCGCCTGATCTCGCGCACGTCCACTCTGTGCAAGCTTCGTCTGAATTCGATCAAAAGAGAGTAAAAGTGGGCGGAGCCACGGAGGTCGAAGGTCGAGAGAGCGGAGGTACAAAATCTCGTCTCGGGCCCTATAAAAGCGAAGCGTAAGCCACGCAGTCTAGCGATGAGCACCGCAGTGAAAGTCTTGGAGCGCTGAAGCTGCAGTCGTGGAGAAGCTGAGGAGAGCGGAGGAGGCGCGAACTGGAGCGCGGTAAGCCTTGGTTGCTGCGCGTCGTGTAGCGGAACTGTGAGAGACCTAGAAGCTCGCCAGCCAACGCCAGACGGTCTGTGATCGGCTTCGGGACAGTCCGAGCATCGCTGAGGACCGCGGTTCTTACAGTAGCATCACTCTAAGGCAAAGACCCGTCGTTCCTCTCAGGCGTTGCGGCTGGGCCGAATCATCCCGGCCGCTTGCCAGCCTGGAGCCTAACCGCGCTACGCTAGCTGCCTGGTGAAACGACATCGCGGGACGCCCCAAGCGAATGACCACAGGGGAAGTAACCTCCGTCTCTGAGCTCCTTCGTCCCCAAGTTCACGTTATAAAGACCCAGTAGTCAGTCTACCCCCTTGTCTTTGAGGGGTTTCCTTGCTTTCTTTGTATGAAAGTTGTGCGCCGAGTCCGTCAAGTAAAACTGTATAAGTGACTGACAAATAGATAGATGGTTTTAGCTCCTTTGAATGCATGTGTTTTTGTATTGATGCATACCTGCATGCGTGCTTCCCCCATTCATTGCATGACTGCTTACGTGCTTATGTGTTGTTGGAAATAAATGTGCTTCTTTAAATGTTGACCTGTTTGTCGCGTCATTTCCCCAATTGAACTGCCATCGCTTAGTGGGTACCCCGGCACCGGGCTAGTCGGCCGCGGTAGGCCAAGGGTCCATGGGGCGGGATAGTGTAGTGGCATGGGTGGGCCCGCATGATGCGGGGCCCGTGTGCCAAATGCCACGGGGTAGTGTACTGGGCACGGGCGACCCTCGGAAGGACCCGGGGCGCCAACACGCCCACGTGGCATCGAGGGGAGTCGCCAGGAGGACACTCCCCAGTTTCAGGAGCTGGTTGGCTCGGAGGCAGTTGCAGGGCCGGGTGCCATAGTTGGAGAATCGGCAGAGGGTAGTTCTCCAAGGGAGCCACGCGTCCCAGCCACGAAACCGTGCGAGGGCACAAGAAAAATTTGAGGCATGGCCCAAAATGTGAAGGGACACCAACACAGCGATGGGAATCTTGTTGTAGAACCAGCAGTTAAGCGAGAGGCGCTTTTGAAAGCCCCGGCAGTTTAAGGTTAATAATGTTAGGGTGATAGAGAAGTGTACCCCTCCGCACCATCCATCCCTTCGCTCTCGTTGTGGGCGCTGGACCCACTGTGGTAAGTAGATCGCTGAAATCTAAGGAGGCCATTCTGAGGCTCATTTGGGCCTCGACACAGGACACGAGCTCTCCCTTATTCCCCTCCAGGAAGGGAACTAGGGGTTGGGAGTAGGCTAGGTACAGGATAGGTTACCGGACAAGAGACAATAAAGGGGGTTAGGGAGACGAATTATAATAGGGGAAATAAAAAATAAAATAAAAACAAAATACGTTGGGCTAAATTTCGATTTTTTGCAAACTAAGGGGGTGGTATGGACAGAGACAGGCAAAGGCGATAGGTGGAGGGAGACGATAGGGTAGGTCCGAGCCCGCCTTCTGAGTGGCCAGCACCACCGCACTCCCTCCACACACCTGCAGACGAACAAAGAGCGCCGGCTAGTCACCTGCCGGCTGTTTTGCTACAAGGCTGCCCGCCGGGCAGTTCACTGCCGGCCTGTGTTTTGCTACAAGGCCTGTGCCGGCATCACCTACCGCCTTTTGCTACAACGGCCTTGTCTTGCCTTGTCATGCCTTGTCTGCCTGCCTTTGCCTTGACCCCATTCCTGCGAGCCCTCCTTGCATTGCCCCCATTTCTATCCATCACCATGTGCGCCAGGATCATCGCGCAAGCTGCAGGGCTCCCTGTAGGCAGCCGCACCACGGACTGCATTTGTGCAACCCGTGCACCGTTTTTTTGTTCACTGCGTCATTTCAAGGGGGGCTATGACTGCATGGTGCAGCCGGCCACATTCCCTGTCACCTGCATGTGTTTCACGAGCCAGAGACTGCGTGTGAGCAGCCTGGATCCCTGCTTTTCTTTTCCCGCAGAGTCCATCAGTCCTGGGCCAAGGTTTAGTGTTAAATTTGTAGGTTAAAGAAAATTGTACATGACTTTTGCTTCCCCCTGCCATGTTGTCATAGCGCCGGCAATTTAGTTAAGTCGTCTGTATGAGTGGGTTTGTTTAGTTAGTTACTCAGCCCGTAGCTTATTTATTTTGGACACGAATACACTAAATGTCGCACTCAGGGATCCGAAGATAAAACACACTAGGGGAAACTTACACATGATGCACACGAAAATCGACGACTCGGGACGAGTCTGTAAAAAGGGAGGGGTAGTGTTACGGCTGTGGAAATTTGCAGAGCACCATATAGTCCTTAGATCAGTTATGCCGATAAGTTTGTGTTCAGATAGATTTCCCCACCGTTGTCTAATGGGATTATTCGTGTCACCCGGCTGTGATCTTTGAGTAGCCGTTTTTCTTTACTATCGTTATTTTGGACCAACCACAACGCCAACCACCAACCACCTTCTCCACCACGTCAACCACAACCACCTTCCACCACGCCAAAAAAACCCCCCACCAACCACTTCTCACCACGCCACACGACCACCTTCTCCACCACGCCAACCACCAACCCACCTTCTCCACCACGCCGACCACCAACCACCTTCTCCACCACGCCAACTACCAACACCTTCTCCACCACACCAACCACCAACCACCTTCCCACCATGCCAACCACCAACCACCTTCTCCACTACGCCAACCACCAACCACCCTCTCCACAACCGCCTTCAACACGAACAACATCCCTCACCTTCATCTCCGAAAACGACGCCATCTTGGCGCCAGCCACGGCGATCCGCATCGAACGGCATCGCTGCAGGCAGACGCGGGGGTTCCTCGCGCGCAAGTCGGTGATTTCGAGCACGTCCGCTCGCCCGCGCAGTGGTGCTGATCTCGCGCACGTCCTCTGTGCAAGCTTCGTCCGAGATCGGATCAAAAGAGAGAAAGGGGCGGAGCCAGCGGGGGTCGAAGTCGGAGAGCGGAGGTCAAAATCTCGTCTCTCGGGCCTATAAAAGGGCGAGCGGAACACCAAGCGCGGTCAGTCTGGAGAGGTCGAGAGCCGCGTGAAGTCTGGAGCCTGAAGCCTGCAGTCGGTGGAGAAGCTGGGAGAGCGAGGAGCGCGAACTGGGAGCGCGGCTAAGCCTGCTGTCGCGCGGAGCTGCGCGTTCGTTGTGCGGAACATGGAGAGAGCCGCGAGAGAGCTCGCCAGCCAGCGCCAGACGGTCCGAGGTGATCGGGCTTCGGGACAGTCCGAGCATCGCTGAGGGACGGACAGGTTCTTACAGAGCATCAACTCTAAGAGAGCAAAAGACCCGTTCGTTCCTCTCAGGCGTTGCCGGCTGGGCCCGAATCACTCCGGCCGCTTGGCGAGGCCTGGGCCTAACCGCGGCTACGCTAGCTGCCGTGGGACGGACATCGCGGGACGCCCAGCGAATCGCCACCAGGGAAGTAACCTGCGCGGTCTCGTGGAGCTCCTTCGGTCCCGCCAAGTTCCACGTTAAAAGACCCCGAGAGGTCCAGTCTACCCCTTGTCTTTGAGGGTTTTTTTCCTTGGTTTTCTTGTATAAAGTTTGTGCGCCGATCCGTCAAGTAAAAACTGTATAAGTGACTACATAATAGATAGATGGTGTGAGCTCCTATGATTGCATGTGTGTTTTGTATTGATGCAACCTGCATGCGTGCTTCCCCCATTCATTGCATGACTGCTTACGTGCTTATTGTGTGTTGGAAATAAAATGTGTTGCTTTAAAATGTTACCTGTTCGTCGCGTCATTTTCCCCAATGAACTGCCATCTTGACCTCGGAATATAGTGGGCTTTAATAGCCAATAACAGAATCGGGTCCAGCGAGGCCTCCTGATAATACTCCGCTCGGTTATCCCAAGACGGAGCGAGCTGCTTAGCGGCTCGTGTCCAAGCAGGCCTCGCTGAGGTACAAATCTCTCGGTAATCTACCCGCGCGAATAATAGTAAATCGATTATTTGGCGATCGGACCTGTAGCGCGGGTAGAGTGCGGACAAGTTGTTGGTGTGCTTGGAGCACACCATGACTGGTTTCGGCGTTGGTCCGGAAAGTCGCGACTGAATTGTCCGTCCGGTGGCGTACGGCCGCATTCGGTAAAAGCGCTGTCTGCACGCCGGCGGCGAGAATTCGTAAACACTATATTATAATATATATTATATATATATATATATAATATATATAATATATATATATATATATATATATATATATATATATATATATATAGTTGCGGTTCTCAGATCCGCATGCATACAACAGATGTTGTCCTGAGTTAGTATCCATTATTGTAGGTGTAGAAAGTTCCCTACCTTTTGTCTCACTGGACAGCAGGAGTGTGTCGATGGGCTATTAGTAGGTTATCAAATCATTTTCCCCTCCATTTCCACTTCCCACTCTTCCTCTTTTCACTCCTGAGTAAATCTGCCTCGCTTGCTCCCTCGTCTCGCTTGCCACAGCGTACCACTGTCTACCACTCTACCTGGAGCCTCGTTTCGTGGCGAGAAACCAGACGTGGGCGGTGAGTCCCGTACGCTTCGCACCCAGGTGGCGGAGTGTACCGGTGTCTGGCTGAAGCCCGGCCCAGGAAGGTGGACCACGTGAGGGGTCAGAGCCAGTCGGAATGCCCGACTCGGACGATGGCGTC
>CM068958.1:44470354-44485809 GCA_035128595.1 Eptatretus atami | reverse complement strand
TCAAGTCCAGTGAATAACCTGAAATGTTACAAAGCTAAGTGGTAACTGCCAGAGGTTAAAAAAAAAGTTTAGGGAAACCAAAATCTGGAAAAAATGAATGTAAAATTTCAGAGTTGTAAAAAAGGCCCTTTTCAGGAACATGTAATGGGTAAGCAACTGCAGCTGTTCTGCAGCAACGGAAGTAAATTAACCGAAAGTGTGATGACAACAATTACTACAGGGTGTCCCGAACTTTTTGATAGTTACAAAACCTCTATAAAAACAGTGTTGGTAACAGACTTTGTTGCTTCACCCCTCTGAGCATTATTTGGACAATAGTTGCACTGCAGAAGTAGTATATTGCTTTCATAATGCGAGAAAAAGACAATTAAAAAGGAAGACAGACCGACCATCTATAACCTTAAAATGTTAGTGTCTTTCCTTTGAGGGAATTGCCAAAGAAAGCCAACGGGTGTCAGCTGAGTAACGTTCCAACCATCAAAAGGCACTGGGAAACTGGAGGAAACTCTGACAGGAAGGGGTCTGGCAACCCAACCACAACACAATCAGAAGACAAAGTTTCTGAGAGTCAACAGTTGTGTGATAGGCGGCTCACAGGAGCAGCTTCAAGCACAGCCTACACTTGGTCGAAGTAAGGAAGTTCAGGTTCAACTGTGAAGAGAAGACTTCGACTGCAGGTTGACAGGTCGTAGTGGCGAATAAGAACGCCATGCTAAGAATGGCAAAATAAAGAAAAGCAGGCTTGTTGGGCCATGAAGGCACCACCAGGGATTACTGCAACTGGAAAGGAGTTCTTATGGACTGATGTAATCAAATTTGAAATCTTTGGTTCATTCAACGCAGGGTTTTGTATGCGTCGAAGTAGGCGAAAGGATGTTCGCTCCAGTGTGTGACAACCAACGTCAAACATGAGAGAGACGTGATGATCGAGCGCTTTGCTGGAATGCCAGATCGTGCGACTTGCCAGATGTGACTGGCACCCTGAACCAAAAAGGCACCACCAGCATTTTGCAGTGCCATGCAATACCTTCTGGTACGGTCCGTAGTGGCGTGTGCCTGTAACCTGCTACTTCGAGGCTTTGGTTGAGATCGCTGATACGGTGCTTCTGCGCTGGCCGCGCTATGAGAGTGCAGGGCAGTTCCAGAATCAGGGTGAACCCATCCTTACTCCCTTTTTAAGAGTTCGGACGCAGGTGCGTCAGGAAGGCATCCGGCGTTAAAACCTATGCCAAAATCAGTATGCGGATCTAACGATGATCGCTGTTGCGACCCCTAACGGAGCAGCGAAAGACGAACATGCATAACCTTCTGAGTCTTCGCCTAGTTGATCAGAGGGGTTCATCCTACAGCAAGATAACGAACCCAAAAACATACCTTCCAGGCTAGTCAGAATACCCTCTAGAAGAAAATAACAGACGGTAGGCTTTCAAATCATGGAATGGCCGACACAGTCTCCCGATTTAAACCCCATCAGTGGTTTGGGATGAACTGGACAGAAGGTGAAAGCAAAGCAACTACAAGTGCAACACCATTTGTGGAACTTCTGCAACGTGTTGGAAGAACTTTCCCGAACAATATATTGATTTCCATTGGAGAAATAAATGCCCACAGAGATGTTCGGCTGTATATCTGCAAAAGGTGGCTACTTTGACAGTCAAAAATTTAGATTAAATTTTGTCAACAAAACGATTCCATGATTTCTTTTTTATCGTGCAATTGTTATTTGTTCTATGCATTTAATTTCAGCAGACTTGAAACATTAAACTGCTAAAAGTTTCAGTAAAAACTGGAAAATATGGGGTGTTCTAAAAACTTTTTTGGACCGGTAGTGTATATGTATGTATATATTTTTTTTAGGACGACCTCGTACATAGTATATATATATATAATAAATATAAGTATAGTATATGTATATATATATATATATGTTTATAATATATATATATATAATATATATATATTCTGTATCTATATATATGTATATATTATATTGTTGCGGACCGCCGGGGTCGGGTGAGAAGACCACTAGGTGGGGAGCTATCCTCGGTTGCCCACCAGACGCCCCCGAGCATTGTAGCCGTCGCACAGGATAATCCGTGAGTGGCGGGTCGCTTAACCGACGGGACGCCAAAAACTCAACTGCTGACCTAGGTCCTCAGCCGTCTATGGGTTTAATTGGTTACCAATTAATTACGTGCGAATTATCCGGAACACCGCTCTCGGTTACGCCTGTCCGAACGGATCACTCTACCGGATCGGACCTTTTCCGGACTTTAAAGTTTTTCAGACTTTTGTTCCCATATCTTTACATATTCAATTGAAACTTGCACACGCCTTATTATTTGATAAGTAAAAAACTTCTAGTTCAGGTGTTGTCCGCAATTTTTCACGAGTTATACCCTTTTTTAGACTAAGAAAATATCACATTGGAAGGGGACAGCATTGCAAAGCAATTCTTGCTCGTGTTACCTCCCGCCACCGAAGTGAAGAGGTGGTTTCACCTCTGTCTGTTTGTTTGTTTACTTGCGGAAAATCGAAGTTTTTTTTCATGTTCTTAGTCAGTCGATTTTTTATTCTGTCTGTCTTGTCTGTTCTGCTGTTTGCGCTTCCAGGTCACAATTTTAAACCCGATCTTCACGAAACTTCACCACTGGTAGAGTTGTCATAAGGAAGAAGCCTCATTGTGTTTGAGTCAAAATCAAATAGGCCCAAGGTCAACAAACTACATGAGGTATTTCTAAAATCCTTCAATTTTCATCTGATTGACTTGAAATTGAAGAGGATTATATGTTCGCGGGTCACTGAATTTGAACACCAATTATTTTGGAGGTCCACACTCGGCCAAAGGTCAATATAGGCCGATTTTTGACATTGTTATTTTCATCTGATGACTGAATTTAAGAGGAGTGCAAATTGGTCATGTGAATTTCAACCACCAATTTTTTTTTGAGTTCAAATTTTTCATTCGATTTTGCAAGTATCCGTGCTCTGCATGACATCCTTTTCTTGTTTGTTTGTCGTTTGTGTGTTTGAGTGCAGATATTTCAAAAGGTTGTGATGAATTGGATTAATTTGAGGGCAGGTTAAAAAGAATTGATTGTTTGAAAAAAAACTAATTATTTTTGAAGTGATTCTTTACTGTTGAGAGATTGTTCCAAAAGCGATTTATATATAGCATGATATCTCAAAAGTTGTGGACGGATTGGGACAACTTGGTGGACACATTTGATGATGTGACGAGAAGGAATTGGTCAATTTTGTGAAGATGTGGATCTGATAATTTTTTAAGTCGGATCTTCACCATTTGAGGAGATTTTAGCTAAACCGATAGTATAAGCAGATAATCTCAAAAAGTATGATGGACGGATTCGGACAAAAATTGTGCGTGCGTGTGACAATGACGAATTGATTCGATTTGTGAAGTCCGAATGCAGAATCCGTGTCGGTGAATTTTAATGTTCAAAGTGATTCCTTTCCAACTGAGAGATCCAGCCTGTGTTGTCTTAGCGATTAGGTGGGTGGCTTGGGAGCCTCGGGTCCTGAGTTCGAGCCCCGTTAGCCACTGGATTAATACCAGGGGGTTGATTCAACCTGACATCCTCCGAGAGTCAGCGAAATGAGCACAGTATACTGGTAATAGGGACACTGCACAGTGGCATAGCCTTCCCCTAATCAATGATGCAACAGCAAGCCAAAAAGGCAGCACACATGGGAACCGTTGAGAATGAGGCTAAAAACGATTATGGCACGATATTACAAAAAGTATTGCCCAATATTTCTACTAGAACAGGCATATTGCGGGGAGGACTGCGCTCTTTCCAGAGTAGCCCCTCCTAGTTATGTATAGTCACACGTTATGCCCGATCAATATGAATCACCAACGTTTGCCATGATTCAGCACCTGCGGCAACCTTGGTGGTTGTTTTATGAACAGAATCAACGCCAACCTCTTGGCCATACTTTGCGATAGAGGGTGTTTCAACCATGATGTCATCTTGTTTATTCATACTGTGACTTCAGCCTGCAAGCTATCGTTCCGGTAAATCGTTGTTTCCTAGGGCATTTGTTGCTGGTGTGGTCGGGGAGAGAAATCCAACTCTAGATTGTAGCGATGATAGGAATCCCAAAATATCGCTCCGACACCTCTCGAATAACCAAGCCACAGTGTCAGTTTTGGATACTACAAACAGTGGTTGCGAATCCAACTGGAAGATGTGCATGTGTTGAAAGCATTCTGGGTGTTTTAAGAGTAAAGATTGTCCTAGTGTGCAGCAATGATGTCATTGACCCTCAATCTCCATGAGGTTCCCCGATTCAAAGTTAATCCGTCACATGACCCCTGGCCTTGTGTGACGAATCTCTCCTCTTTTAAGTAAGGAAGTCTCAGTTTCAACTGTGAAGAGAAGACTTCGAACTGCAGGTTTGACAGGTCGAGTGGCAATAAGAACGCCATTGCTAAGATGGCAAAATAAGAAAAAAGAGGCTTGTTTGGGCCATGAAGCACCACCAGTGGATTACTGCAACTGGAAGAAGGTCTTATGGACTGATGAATCAAAATTTGAAATCTTTGGTTCATCACGCAGGGTTTTTGTATGCCGTCGAGTAGGCGAAAGGAGCGAAAGGATGTTCCTCAGTGTGTGACACCAACGTCAAAACATGAGGGAGGAAGCGTGATGATCTGGAGTTCTTTTGCTGATCCAGACGTTGGCGACTTGCACAGAGTGACTGGCACCCTGAACCAAAAGGGCCACCACCAGCATTTTGCTAGTGCCATGCAATACCTTCTGGTACCGGTCGTAGTGGGCGTGTTGCCTGTAATCCGGCTACTCGGAGGCTTGGGTTGAGGATCGCTTGATACGGGTGCTCTGCGCTGCGCCGCGCTTATGAAGGGTGCAGGCAGTCCAGATCATGGTGTGAACCCAATCCTTATCCCTTGTTGTAAGAGGCGGACCAGGGTTGCGTCAGAAGGCATCCGGCGTAAAACCTATGCCAAATCAGTATGCGGATCATAACGGATGATCCGCTGTTGCGACCCCTAACGGGAGCAGCCGAAAGACGAACATGCATACCTTCTGGTCTTCGCCTAGTTGATCAGGGGTTCATCCTACAGCAAGATAACGAACCCAAAACATACCTTCCAGGCTATGTCAGAATACCTTAGAAGAAAATAACAGACGGTAGGCTTCAAATCATGGAATGGCCAGCACAGTCTCCCGATTTAAACCCCATCAGTGTTTGGGATGAACTGGACAGAAGGTGAAGCAAAGCAACTACAAGATTGAACACATTTGTGGGAACTTCTGCAACGTTGGGAACGAACTTTACCGAACAATATTGTGATTTCCATTGGAGAAATTAAATGCCCACGATGTTCGGCGTTATATCTGCAAAAGTGGTACTTTGACAGTCAAAATTAGATTAATTTTGTTCAACAAAAACGATTCGCATGATTTTCTTTTTATCTGCAATTGTTTATTTGTTCTATGCCTTTTAATTTTCAGAGTGACATTGAAACATTAACTGCCTAAAATGTTCAGTAAAAACTTGGAAAAATTGGGGTGTTCTAAACTTTTGGAACCGGTTAGTTATATGTATGTATATATTTTTTTTTAGACGGACCTCGTACATATATATATATTATATAATATATATATATATATAATGTATATATATATATATATGTTATATATATATACTATATATAAATATTATATATATGTATCTATATTATGTATATAATTATATGTATGCGGACCGGTGGGGTCGGGTGAGAAGACCACTAGGTGGGGAGCTATCCTCGGTTCCCACCAGACGCCCCGAATTGTAGCGTCGCACATGGATAATCCGTGAGTGGCGGTCGCTTAAACCGACCGTGGACGCCAATACTAACTGCAGTGACCCTAGGTCCTCACCGTCTATGGGTTTAATTGGTTACCTAATTAATTACGTGATTTAATTATCGGGGAACACCGCTCTCGGTTACGCCTTGTCCGAACGGATCACTCTACCGGTCGGACCTTTTCCGACTTTTGAAGTTTTTCAGACTTTGTTCCATATCCTTTAAACATATTCAATTGAAACTTGGCAACGCTTTATTATTGATTAAGTTACAGATAAACTTTAAGTTTCGGTGTTTCCGTCAATTTTTCACGAGTTATACCCTTTTTTAGACTAAGAAAATTTCACAATTGGAAGGGGACATGCATTGCAAAGCAATTCTTGCTTCTGTTACCTCCGCACCGAAGGTGGAAGAGGTTGTTTTCACACCTCTGTCTGTTATGTTGTTTACTTGCGGAAAATCGAGTTCTTTTTCATGTTCTTAGTCAGATCGATTTTTTATTCTGTCTGTGTCTTGTCTGTTCTGTCTTGTTTCGCTTCCAGGTCACAATTTTAACCGATCTTCACGAGAATTCAACCACATGGTAGAGTTTGTCATAAGGGAAGAAGCTATTGTGTTTGAGGTCAAAAGGTCAACATGGCCCAAGCGTCAACAAAAACGAGGTATTTCAAAATCCTCAATTTTTATCTGATTGACTTGAAATTTGAAGAGGATATATGTTCCGGGGTCACTGAATTTGAACCACAATTATTTTGGAGGTCCACATCGGCCAAAGTTGTCAATACTAGGCCCGATTTTCTGACATTGTTATTTTCATCTGATTGACTTGAATTTTAAGAGGAGTTGCAGATTTTGGTTCTGTGAATTCAACCACCAATTTTTTTTTGAGCGTTCAAATTTTCATCGATTTTGCAAGTATCGTGCTCTGCATGACATCCTTTTCTTGTGTGTTTGTCGTTTGTGTGTTTGTGTGCAGATATTTCAAAAGGTTGTTGATGAATTTGGATTAAATTTGAGGGCAGGTTTAACAAGAATTGATTGTTTGAAAAAACTAATTATTTTTGAAGTGATTCTTTACGTTGGAGGAGATTGTTCAAAAGCGATTATATATAGCATGACTATTCTCAAAAGTTGTGGACGGATTGGGACAAACCTTGGTGGAACATTTGATGATGTGACGAGGAAGAATTGGCTCACATTTTGGTGGAAGATGTGGATCTGATAATTCTTTTAAGTGATTCTTCACCATTTGAGAGATATTTAGCCTAAAACCGATATATAGAGCATATCTCAAAAAGTTGTGAGACGGATTCGGAAAAATTTGTGGTGTGTGACAATGACGAATTGTTCGATTTGGTGAAGTCGAATGCAGATCCGTGTCGGTGAATTTTTTAACTGTTCAAATGTGATTCCTTCAATTGAGAGATCCAGCCTGGTGTTGGCTTAGCGGTTAGGGTGGGGTTGGGATTGCCGGGTCCTGAGTTCGAAGCCCGTTGCCACTGAATTAATACCAGGGGGTTGATTCAACCTGACATCCTCAGAGAAGTCAGCGAAATGAGCACAGTTATACTGGTAATAGGGACACTGCAATCAGTGCATTGCCTTCCCTAATCAATGATGCACAGCAGCAAAGCAAAGGCCAGCACACATGGGAACCGTTGAGAAATGAGCTAAAACGAATTATGGGCACGATATTACAAAAATGTATTGCCCAATATTTCTAACTAGAACAGGCATTGTGCGGGCGGAGGACTGCGCTCTTCCGAGTGCCCCTCCTAGTTATGTATGATTCACACGTTAGCCTGAATCATATATGAATCACCAACGTTTGCACATGATTCAGGCACCTGCGGCAACCTTGGTGAGTTGTTTATGAATCAGGAATCAACGTCCAACCATCCTGGCCATACTTTGGCGATAGGAGGGTGTTTCAAACATGATGTCATCGTTTGTTTTATTCTACTGTGACGTTCAAGCCTGCAAGCTTGTTTGGTAAATCGTTGTTTCTAGGGCCATTTTGTTGCTGGTGTGGTGGGGAGAGAAATCCAACTCTAGATGTGTAGGATTAAGGAATCCCAAAATATCGCATCCGACACCTTCTCGAATAAACCAAGCCACAGTCGTGTTTTGGATGATGTACAAACATGTTTTGCGGAACTCCAACTGGAAGATGTTCATGTGTTGAAAGCTATTTCTGGGTGTTTTAGCAGTTAAAAGATTGTCCAGTGTGCAGCATTTTGATGTTCATTGGCCCTCAAATTCATGAGTGTTCCCGTTCCAAATGATTAATCTCTGCACATGGACCCTGGCCTGGGGTGTGACGGAGGCAAGATCAATATGGTGACGATCAGAATGATTTTTGGCCGCCACCGAGTTGGATGGACCTCGTTGTAAGTTGTAACAACGAGGCCTTGATGACTAATGGAGGAATTCTTTAGGTATTTGATGGTAAAAACGAACCGGTCGCTACTTAATCCTCAACATGTGCTTTGACTTATCGTGAATCCTCATTTACTGCACAGAGTATTCTGTTTCCCTTACAAATATCTCCAAAGAGTTCTCATGTGATTTGATTAGAATTTGATGCTTTTTCTTGTAAAATCAGGTTGAAACGAGAATCTTTGTTCCCCCCCCCCCCCCCCCCCCCCACGCTGGCAAATGGTATCTTGCCCCACTTACTCGTGTGCAACAGATTAGGGCTTACTGTGCTTTTTCTTTTGAGCTTAGCACGTGTGTTGGTGTGTGTGGTGCTGTGTGTGTGTGTGTGTGTTGTTGTGTGTGTGTGTGTGTGTGTGTGTGTGTGTGTTGTGTGTGTGCTGCACGAAAGGATTATTATAAGAGGAAGTAGGACAAATGTCGGTTCACAGGAAAAGTGGGGCAAGAGGCCACCACCAGTCCTGGTACAACCTCCTTGGTCTAGTATATATGTCAGGTCCTGATTCTGAACTTCCGAACCAAGGGACGTCTCATGCCTGTGGTACAGCAGAAATTTCAGATGAAAAAAGGCTCAGTGTACTGACCAAAAGCACCGAAGAGATTTGTGTGCTGTGTTTGTTGTGGTTTTGTTTGTGTCATCCATGTTGTTGTGTTTTTTTGTAGTTTGTTTGGTGTGTGTGTTTTTTGTGTGTTTTGTTTTGTCATTCATGTTTGTTGCTGTTTTGATTTGTAGTGTGTTTGTGTGTGTGTGTGTGTTGTGTGTGTGTTTTGTGTTCTTTGTTTGTGTCATCCTTGTTTGTTTGTGTTTTGTTGTGTCTAATGTTTCTTGTGTGTGTTTTATTGTTGTGTGTTTGTTCGCGTTGCACTTTTCTTTGTGCCTGTTGTTGTTGTTGTGTGTTTGTTTGTGGTTTTAGTGTTGTGTTTGTTTGGTTGTCTTTTTTCGTGTGTGTTGGTTATGTGTGGTCGTGTTTGTTTGTGTTGTCTTGTTTGTGTCATCCTGTTTTGTGTGGTTTGTTTGTGGTTTCTTTGTGTGTGTGATGTGCTGTGTTTGTTTTTGTGTGTTTGTTTGCCGTGTGCTTTGTTTGTGTGTGTACGCATGTATCATGTGTGTGTGTGCAATTGTTGTTGTTGACTGCTTTCTCCACACCTGGGTGTGCTCAGGAGATGGAACGCGAGACCTACCAGGTCTCGAAGTGTTTGTGTGTGTGTGTGTGTGTGTTATGTGAGAGTGTGTGTGTGAGTGTAGAGAGAATCTTTCCACCTTTCCTGTTGGGGCATCTTGCCCACTTTGTGTGTATTGTAAGCATTTTATTCAATTTTGTTTGTAAGTTCCGAGCCCTGCTCTCGGCAATGCATATTATTCACACAAGAAGTGAAATGGTGTTGTTCTTAAGGAGTTTTGACTGCACAGTATCAGGAGATGATTTTCACAGAACAAATCAATCTTGAACTTGCTGAGATTCTGTCCACCCCAAGTGTCAGTCTTGAATTCCATTACGTCGTTCTTACAAGGCCACAATTATTCCACCTTGGGAATTATTCATCCCACTTGGGAAAGTTGCTCAAGTTCTTGATGAAGAAGATTAAAACAGGGAATTTTTGAATTTGTTCAGGAGCCAGCGAAAGCTCACTTCCTTCTCGTGAAGGCTCTTCTAACGTCCTATCAAAACTAATGCGGTAGATGGGAACGCCCAGTTTAACGTCCATCGACGGGACTGGCACACACATGATGAATCACCCTGCCCGTGAAACACAGGATAACGGTTGTTTGTCTGGGTTCAGATTGAAACCACGGTGAGACAGCTAAGAGCGGCGAGTGTGCATTCCGTCAGGCCACCCTGTATGTACAAATGTAAACATTATCTGATATTATCATGCCAGTTTGCTTCTGCTGTAATGTCTTAGACATTGGTTTAAAGCCAAGCTGTCCAATTTATACAATGACCTCCTCCTTGGTGCGGTGACCTCAGCCCTTGAATAAATGACTCTATTGGTCAAGGGGGGCCAAGGACAGCTGGACTGCGTTTTGCAGAAGTCGCTGAGCTTAAAATCCACCCAATCGTATCATTCATTAAGGATTTTTCGTATTCAGCTTCTTGATTGATGCCCAGGTCTCTTAGCGAATTACAGGATTCTCGACAAATCCAGCTGTATGAATAATGAATCAGGTAATCTGGTAATCTGCCTGCCCTACCGTGGCCTTTAGGTCTTCAAAGGGTGCTCATCCACACACTGTGGCTCACTATAATGCCCTCAGGTAAGTTGTATAATTATTAAAATTCTCCTAAAAATGGCAGCACGAGAAAATAAATTAATTTCGAAACGGCACTGGTAGAGCGCTACCCCCCATGTCTGAACAGTTTACAGTGGACCCCACTGATGGGCTGGGATCTGTTATCCGGACCTGAACCAAATCGAATCAGTTGGTCAATGTCAAACACCGACGCTGTCCACCAGGTTTCCTCCGTAACGCGTCCACCAGGTTTCCTCGAACGCGTCCACCAGGTTTCCTCCGAACGTCCCCAGGTTTCCTCCGAACGCGTCCACCAGGTTTCCTCGAAGCGTCCACCAGAGTTTCCTCCGAATCCGTCCAAACGTTTGGATACTGTTGCTATCTATCGTTTTTGGCCGATCTTCAATTGGTGAGAATTCCCTTACAGTTGAAAAATTCTCGTAATTTGATTTCGGATCTGGATTTTCACCAAAATTCGAATCATATATCCTTTTTGTCACCCAACCCGTCAACCAAGTTTGTGCGTCCCAATGAGCAGTGTGGAAACGTAACTCCGTAGACCATTCGGTGGTGGAGGTAATAAAAACTTCACGACCATTATGCACCGCGTTCCGACACGTTGGGAACTTTCACCCCGGGACCGGAATTATTTCGGAAAAAGTCCCTCGTGGCTTCATTCATGTAAGCACGGGAAAACCCCATTGTGGAGAAAAGACACCACATGACAAAGTCCAGACTGAACCCCACATTGCCCTCATTTCAGAAAACCAGAAATATTCTGGGAATATCTGGATTACATCACGCACTGTTCATGACAGCACCTGCCAATTTAGAATTGCATCATTCCAACTTGAAAACGCAGGTTCAAACAGCCGGGTGAGCACAACGGAAAATAATTCCCTCCACGCTAACTGCCCCCCCATCCCCCCATTGCATGCCGTATCGAAACATTTTCATCAAGCAATTTTAAGTTAGGAACTGACCAGAACTCAAAAGGCCATGAAGGCAATTGAAAGGGAGAGTCATTGTGACACGCGCACATTGTGGTTGTAATCTGATCAAGCTCAGCAAGTGTCATTGTCAGGTTCCACCGTGAAATGGGACACCTCGTTTGAAAACCTGTTCAAGCCTTTTGGAAGTATACTGTGCACCACTGGGCTACAATTGCGCTACGTCAACCTCCGATTAATTGTTTTGTCTGTTTCAGTGCCCCCCCACCCTTTTTCCCCCACGTTGTTGCCAGTGGGCGCGGTCGAATAAGTGTGTACTCGGACGCCCCTGCGGCCTTTGTTTCTTTTTGTTGTAATTGTGTTGACATGAGGCCTATCCAGTGTCACGCAATTCTCATGGACTTACGGGTGGTCACACCCAGCTACCTGAGCAATGGTTGTGTCCAATGGTTATTCTTGTAGCTTTCTGGTTTACTCCAGCCAGGTAGTGTTTGTAACCAGGCCAAATGAGGCAGTGACATGTGAAAATGCGAGCGCTATTCCAACCAGCCCCACCAGGGCCTTCCGTCTCATAGGCTACCATGAGGTAATGAGTGTTGCGGTTCTAGTAACCATGACGACAATGGCGCATGTTTGAAGTACAACGGGCCGAGGGGCTTGCCACGTGGCTCGGGACTTCTCGTTGCAGCAAAGGCTCGCTCGTACTTTGAAGGGTGCAGAACCCGGTTCCCTGCAACCGCTTGCACGTCAATTGCGGCGGCTCGTGATGCACTTCCTTGCGCCATCAGAAGTGAGCACTTGCACTGCTTTTAATAGCGCGGGTTTATTGTGCCAATATACTGGTAAAATGATCCTTAAATAGTTGTGGCGCCCGTCTCATGTGACCGGTACGATGTATGAATAAGCGAGCGTTAAGTAAGAGGACATCTTCAAACTTTGCAGCCAACACTTGCTAATTGTAGTGGCCAGTTTTTGCTGATGAGTATATGATTGCAAGGCCGTGTCCTGAAACGCTTCTCAATCTGCAAAAACGGCAAGTAGCTGACATCATGACATACAGACTGGTGTTAAATAATATTATCTTATTTATTTTTGGGATTTTTTTTCCTCTTTCGTATACAGTACGTTGAAGTTGCTTCTTCGTCTTCTTCTTTCGTATGCAGACACAACGCTGCAGGGCAGCAGGCATTTGCTGAGCCACGCGCGTACGCTGATGCGGCGCTCCTGTAGGTTCGGGGCACAGATTTGTAATTTGTTCATCGGTGCCAGTGGATAGCTCACGACCTTACCTGAAGGACATTGTGGCGGGGATCTTTAAAGTTTCACCGACTAATGCGCAAGGATGGGACGCCCAGTTTAACGTCGTCCGAGGCGGCGCATACACACACTGTATTTGAATTATCTGCCTGTGAAACATCGGGATGACAAGTTTATAGCTGGTCAAGGATTCGAACCCAGGTGAGACAGCTTTAGAATTAGTGTAACTCTATGTACATTCCATTCAGGCCCACGTAGTGGTGAAAAGCTATACTCTTTGGTATTCCAGAGGTTGTGGTTTCAAGCCAGACTTGAGGCAGCAGTGTTGAATCCAAGGTATAAACATACTGTATCAAAATGGGGTTGTCCATACAAAGCCAATACTCACAATGACCCCTCAGAGGATGGAACACTGGCCTGCTCTACCTGATCTGGCCGACAGGGCACACTTCCAACGTTCTGGTTCGTTTTGAAATGCACTTCCGAAATGGGCTCAACTCTTTGGCCATTTCGGTTGTAAACAGCTCGTGGAAATAACTACGAAGGAACGACGGGAAACCGGATGGGCCATCGCCAACAAACCAAGCATAAACATCACAACTGAGCCGCGCCTGAAAAAGCCATCCCTTAGAAACGGGCCCAGCCCTGAAAAGCCATCCGTTTTAGAAACGGGCAAATCTGCTGCATTGCAGTCAACGTCCTCACAAACTGCTGGCTAAGTTGGGAGGAACTCGCTCATAGGCTTGACAAGCGTCGAGACAGTTTGAGCGAATGAAACCGACTTGACCAATGGTCCTGGATTCTACACACACCATCCATGGATTTTACTTCGTCTCACTGGCGGTACAGACGTGCAAAAGCTCGGGGACACAGCTGACAAAACTTAGCATGAAAGAATGGTTTGGAGTTCGAACCGCTTTGGCATATTGAATCAGATTAACTAATTGTGGTTCCAGGTCCAAGAGGGTTGATGGTATATCTTCCGCTAAAATCTACTTGCACAAACCATGGAGGACAAGTTACGAATTCGTCCATAGAGAATATTTGCAATGAAGGCAAATGAAGAAACACGCTAAAATGGACGATGGTGATGACGACACACTTTTATGACACTTTCCCCATTTTTCAGGATGTTAGTCGGATGATGGCGATTTCCTCAAAGGCATATATATCCAACACATCGGTTTTGTACAACAAAACATTCCAGATGCTCTGTTGACATTTGCCAATCCATATGTTTTTAAACATCCTCTCGGGCTTTCTTCCTTCCTACCACAGCTTTTATCGCTTTCTTTACAGATTCATTCTTCTGACTTTCATACCGTACCAAACAAGTTTTCTCTTGAAAAGTTCTTCTTCACCGAATATGATTTTTAATCCTTGTTCGCGTGACATCTGAAGCTTGGAATGTTTTCTGGTCGGGGATATCCGGGTTCAACCATCGTATCATTTCATGTCTATTTTCTTCCCATTGTTTTTGACATCTTCGATCTTGCATTGTCCTGCGTTTTGCTCTCCAATACATCAATACTGGTCGGATAGAAGCTTTATATTTTAACTTTCACAGGTAATGGAATGTTTGTGAGCTTCCTGATACACCTTGTCAGTCTCACCTATTCCAGATTTAACTATTATATTTTTTCTTGATTAATCAGCTAATTCCACAGCTCCTATCCTCCAATGTAAGAAAAGCTCAATGGTCACACAAAGTTATTGGATTGGAAAATAACACCACTAATTAGCCAGGCTGGTCTATCTAATGCCGAAGGGGATGTAATTGCAGAAATGATTTGATCAAACATCTTTGGTGGATATCACAAAGAAGTGTGGTTTCTCAATTTGTGTGGTTTAGGAACTGGAGACCATCAAAAGCAAGTAGGAACTTAAACCATCACAATCTGCAATCTAATGCCGGGCACATTCCGCAATTCACTCTATCAAATCAAGAGTAAGAGACATACTGGGAAGTACAGCATCACACACCTTCAGCATTGTTAGAATGGAGGTGGCCGAGTAAGCGACTACCCCAGTACCTGAATGCCATGCATTGAAAATAGGATGCCATCAGAAACATTTCATCAGAACAGCTTCTCTCCACGTGATATCTTCTGGGGCCGCCATAAAGCAGAGATCAAAAAACAAAACAACTAGAAGTTAATAGACACCTTACCCCACACCAGTGTTCAAGTATCTTTCAATTGAAATAAAATGATTCTTTTAAAGGTCGGATGGAAAATTCCAGAAATTGAGCACCATTTATACATCATTTTACACCACGCTTATTTAACATGTCCAAGTACTGTACTGCAACCAGAAAAGGTTTTTGAAAGTAACAAAGGCAATTATTGTTCTGCAATGCTCAAGTTATATATCAAGTTGAAAAAAAGGACATTAAAGGTCTTAAAAAAAAAACACTCAGGCGTTTACCACTGTGTTGATGAATGTGTCGGCACCATCATAGGACGAGCAGAACCACTCGCTCAGGTGACAGCACGACACCGCCGTGTGACGCGAAACCACTTTGCACTCAGGGAGGAGCACGGAACCACTCGTTCAGGGTAGGAGGCAGGATGCTGAGGTGCGACATGAACACTCGCTCAGGTGACGGCATGCCACTCGCCAGGTGAAGCAGAACACTCGCTCAGGGTGAATGGAGCACGAACCACTCGCTCAGGGACGGACAGCATGAACCACTCGCTCAGGGTGACTGGAGGACAAACCACTCCGCTCAGGGTGACGG
>CM068958.1:44459856-44470003 GCA_035128595.1 Eptatretus atami | reverse complement strand
AATCAGTATGCGGATCATAACGGATGATCCGCTGTTGCGACCCCTAACGGGAGCAGCCGAAAGACGAACATGCAATACCTTCTGGTCTTCGCCTAGTTGATCAGGGGTTCATCCTACAGCAAGATAACGAACCCAAAACATACCTCCAGGCTATGTCAGAATTACCTTAGAAGAAAATAACAAGACGGTAGGCTTCAAATCATGGAATGGCCAGCACAGTCTCCCGATTTAAACCCCATCGAGCTGGTTTGGGATGAACTGGACAGAAGGGTGAAAGCAAAGCAACCTACAAGTTGCAACACATTTGTGGGAACTTCTGCAACAGTGTTGGAAGAACTTTCCGAACAATATTTGATTTCCATTGGAGAAATAAATGCCACGAGCATGTTCGGCTGTTATATCTGCAAAAGGTGGCTACTTTGACAGTCAAAAATTTAGATTAATTTTGTTCAACAAAAACGATTCCATGATTTCTTTTTTATCTGCAATTGTTTATTTGTTCTATGCCTTTAATTTCAGAGTACATGAAACTTAAACTGCTAAAATTCAGTAAAAACTGGAAAATTGGGGTGTTCTAAAACTTTGACCGGTAGTGTATATGTATGTATATATTTTTTTTAGACGACCTCGTACATATATATATATTATATAATATATATATATATATATAATGTATATATATATATATATGTTTATATATATATATATATATATATATTATATATATCGTATCTATATATATGTATATATTATATTGTTGCGGACCGGGGGGTCGGGTGAGAAGACCACTAGGTGGGGAGCTATCTCGGTTCCCACCAGACTCCCCGGAATTGTAGCCGTCGCACATGGATAATTCCGTGACGTGGCGGGTCGCTTAACCGACCGTGGACGCCAATAACTCAACTGCGTGACCTAGGGTCCTCCCGTCTATGGGTTAATTGGGTTACCTAATTAATTACGTGACTTAATTATCGGGGAACACGCTCTCGGTACGCCTTGTCCGAACCGGATCACTCTACCGGATCGGAACCTTTTCCGGACTTTTGAAAGTTTTTCAGACTTTTGTTCCCATATCCTTTAACATATTCAATTGAAACTTGGCACACGGCTTTATTATGATAAGTTACAGATAAACTTCTAGTTTCAGGGTGTTTCGTCAATTTTTCACAGAGTTATACCCTTTTTTAGACTAAGAAAATATCACATTGGAAGGGGACATGCATTGCAAAGCAATTCTTGCTCTTGTTACCTCCGCCACCGAAGGTGGAAGGAGGTTGTTTTCACACCTCTGTCTGTTTGTTTGTTACTTGCGAAAATCGAAGTTTTTTTTCATGTTTCTTAGTCAGTCGATTTTGTTATTCTGTCTGTCTGTCTGTCTGTCTGTTTGTCGCTTCCAGGTCACAATTTTAAACCGATCTTCACGAAACTTCACCACATGGTAGAGTTTGTCATAAGGAAGAAGCCTATTGTGTTTGAGGTCAAAAGGTCAACATAGGCCCAAGGTCAACAACTAATGAGGTATTTCTAAAATCCTCAATTTTCATCTGATTGACTTGAAATTTGAAGAGGATATATGTTCCGGGTCACTGAATTGAACCACCAATTATTTTGGAGGTCCACATCGGCCAAAAGGTCAATATAGGCCGATTTTCTGACATTGTTAATTTTCATCTGATTGACTTGAAATTTGAAGAGGAGTTGCAGATTTGGTCATTGAATTCAACCACCAATTTTTTTTTGAGGTCAAATTTGTTTCATCGATTTTGCAAGTATCGTGCTCTGCATGACATCCTTTTCTTGTTTGTTTGTCGGTTTGTGTGTTTGTGTGCAGGATATTTCAAAAGGTTGTTGATGAATTTGGATTAAATTTGGAGGGCAGGTTTAAAAAGAATTGATTGTTTGAAAAAAAAACTAATTAATTTTTTGAAGTGATTCTTTACTGTTGAGAGATTGTTCCAAAAGCGATGTATATATAGCATGATATCTCAAAAAGTTGTGGACGGATTGGGACAAACCTTGGTGGACACATTTGATGTGTGACGAGGAAGAATTGGATCAATTTTGGTGAAGATGTGGATCTGATAATTTTTTAAGTGATTCTTCACCATTGAGAGATATTGCTAAACCGATATATAGCATGATATCTCAAAAAGTTGTGGACGGATTCGGACAAAATTTGGTGTGTGACAATGACGAATTGATTCGATTTTGGTGAAGATCCGAATGCAGATCCGTGTCGGTGAATTTTTTAATGTTCAAAGTGATTCTTCAACATTGAGAGATCCAGCCTGGTGTTGGCTTAGCGGTTAGGGTGGTGGCTTGGGATCCTCGGGTCCTGAGTTCGAGCCCCGTTAGCCACTGAATTAATACCAGGGGGTTGATTCAACCTGACATCCTTCCGAGGTCAGCGAAATGAGCACCAGTATACTGGTAATAGGGACACTGCATCAGTGGCATAGCCTCCCCTAATCAATGATGCAACAGCAGCCAAAAAGGCAGCACACGATGGGAACCGTTGAGAGATGAGGCTAAAAACGATATATGGCACGATATTACAAAAATGTATTGGCCCAATATTGTCTACTAGAACAGGCATTGTGCGGCGGAGGACTGCGCTCTTCCGAGTGCCCTTCTAGTTATGTATGATTCACACGTTATGCCTGAATCATATATGAATCACCAACGTTTTGCACATGATTCAGGCACCTGCGGCAACTTGGTGAGTTGTTTTATGAATCAGGAAATCAACGTCCAACCATCCTTGGCCATACTTTGGGATAGGAGGGTGTTTCAACCATGATGTCATCGTTGTTTTATTCATACTGTGACTCAAGCCCTGCAAGCTTGTTTGGTAAATCGTGTTTCTAGGGCATTTTGTTGCTGGTGGTGGTGGGGGAGAGAAATCCAACTCTAGATGTGTAGGATTGAAGGAATCCCAAAATATCGCTCCGACACCTCTCGAATAACCAAGCCACAGTTCAGTTTTGGCATGATGTACAAACAGTGTTTGCGGAACTCCAATGGAAGATGTTGCATGTGTTGAAAGCTATTCTGCGGGTGCTTTTTAAGAGTTAAAGATTGTCCTAGTGTGCAGCATGATGTCATTGGCACCCTCAATCTCCATGAGTGTTCCCGATTCAAATGTTAATCTCTTGCACATGACCCTGGGCCTGGGGTGTGACGGAGCAAGATCAAAATGGTGACGATCAGAATGTATTTTTGGCGCACCGAGTCTGGATGGACCTCGTTGTAAGTTGTAAAAACGAGGCCTTGATGACTAATGGAGGAATTCTTTAGGTATTTGTGTAAAAACGAACCGTCGCTACTTGAATCCTCAACATGTGCTTTGACTTATACGTGAATCCTCATTTACTGCACAGAGTATTCTGTTTCCCTTACAAATATCTCCAAAGAGTTCTCATGGGATCTGATAGAATTGATGATGTTTCTTGAAATCAGGTTGAACGAGAAATCTTTGTTCCCCCCCCCCCCCCCCACCGCGCAAATGGTATCTTGCCCCACTTACTCGTGTGCAACAGATTAGGGCTGTACTGTGCTTTTTCTTTGATCTTAGCACGTGTTGGTGTGTGTGTGGTGTGTGTGTGTGTGTGTGTGGTGTGTGTGTGTGTGTGTGTGTGTGTGTGTGTGTGTGCTGCACAGGAAAGGGATTATTATAGAGGAAGGTAGGACAAGATGTCGTTCACAGGAAAAGTGGGGCAATAGCCACCACCAGTCCTTGTACAACCCTCCTTGGTTGTTTACATGTTCAGGATCCTGATTCCTGAACTTCGAACCAAGGGACTCTCTGCCTGTTGGTACAGCAGGAATTTCAGATGAAAAAAGCTCAGTGTACTGACCAAAAGCACCGAAGAAGATTTGTGTGTGTGTTTGTTTGTGTGTTTTGTTTGTGTTATTCTGTTTTTTGTGTTTTGTTTGTAGTTTGTGGTGTGTTTTGTTGTGTGTCTTGTTTGTGTCATCCTTCTTTTGTTTGTGTTGTTTGTGTGTATGTTTGGGTTTTGTGTGTGTGTTTGTTCAGCGTGCACTTTCTTTGTGCCTGTGTGTTTGTTTGTTTGTGTGTTTTGTTTGTGTTTCTTTTTTTCGTGGTGTTGTTTGTTGTGTGGTGGTTCGTGTTTTGTTTGTGTCATCCTTGTTTTGTTGTGTTTGTTTGTGTGTTTTCTTTGTGTGTGTGTGTTGTGTGTGCTTTTCTTTGTGTGTGTTTGTTTTTTTGTGTTTTGTTTGCCTGTGTGCTTGTTTGTGTGTGTACGCATGTATATGTGTGTGTGCAAGTTGTTGTTGATTGCTTTCTCCACACCTGGGTGTGCTTCAGGAGATGGAACGGAGACCTACCAGGTCTCGAAGTGTTTGTGTGTGTGTGTGTGTGTTTATGTGAGAGTGTGTGTGTGAGTGTAGAGAGAATCTTATCCAACCTTTCCTGTTGGGGGCATCTTGCCCCACTTGTGTGTAATTGATAGCATTTTATTCAATTTTGTTTGTAAGTTCCGAGCCCTGCTCTCGGCAATGATATTATTCACCACAAGAGCTGAACTGGATGTTGTTCATTGAAGGAGTTTTGACTGCACAGTATTCAGGAGATATTTTCACAGACAAATCAATCTTGAACTTGCTGAGATTCTGTCCACCCCCAAGTGTCAGTCTTGAATTCCATTACGTCGTTCTTACAAGGCCACAATTATTCCCACCTTGGGAATTATTCATTCCCACCTTGGGAAAGTTTGGCTCAAGTCTTGATGAAGAAGATTAAAACAGGAATTTTTGAATTTGTTCAGGATGCCAGCGAAAGCTCACTTCCTCTTCGTGAAGGATCTTTAACGTCTATCAACTAATGCCGGTAGATGGGACGCCCAGTTTAACGTCCATCCGAGGGATGGCACACACATTGATGAATCACCCTGCCCGTGAAACACAGGGATAACGGTTGTTGTCTGGGTCAGGATTCGAACCCCGGTGAGACAGCTAAGAGGCGAGTGTGCATCCGTCTAGGCCACCCTGTATGTACAAATGTAAACATTATTTGATATATCATGCCAGTTCTTCTGCTGTAATGTCTTAGACATGGTTTAAAGCCAAAGCTGTCCAATTTACTAACATGACCTCCTCCTTGGTGCGGTGACCTCAGCCCTGAATAAATGACTCATTGGTCCAAGGGGGGCAAGGACACTGGACTGGTTTTGCAGAAGTCGTGGGTTAAAATCCACCCAATGGTATCATCATTAAGGATTTCGGTCATCAGCTTCTTGATTGATGCCAAGGTCTCTTAGACGAATTACAGGATTCTCGACAAAATCCCAGCTGTATGAATAATGATCAGGTAATCTGGTAATCTGCCTGCCCTACCTGGCCTGGTCTTCAAGTGGTGCTCATCCACACACTGTGGCTTCACTCATAATGCCCTCAGGAAAAGTTTGTATAATTATTTAAAATTCTCCCTAAAAAATGGCAGCACCGAGAAAATAAATTAATTCGAACGGCACTCGGTAGAGCGCATACCTCCACCATGCTGAACAGTTTACATTTTGGACCCCACTGATGGGCTGGATCTGTATATCCGGACCTGAACCCAAATCGAATCAGCTTGGTCATGTCAAACACCGAACGCGTCCACCAGGTTTCCTCCGAACGCGTCCACCAGGTTTCCTCCGAACGCGTCCACCAGGTTTCCTCCGAACGCGTCCACCAGGTTTCCTCCGAACGCGTCCACCAGGTTTCCTCCGAATCCGTCCACAACGTTCTGAGATACTGTGCTTATCTATCGTTTTTGGCCCGATCTCTCAATGGTGAAGAATCCCTTTAACAGTTGAAAATTCTCGTATTCTGATTCGGATCTGGATTTTCACCAAAATCGAATCAATATATCCTTTTTGTTCACCCAACCCGTCAACCAAGTTGCGTCCCAATGAAGCCAGTGGTGAAAACGTAACTCCGTAGACCTTCGGTGGTGGAGGTAATAAAAACCTCACGACCATTTAATGCAGCGCAGTGTCCCGACACGTGAGAACTCTTCCCACGACCGGAATTATTTCGGAAAAGTCCCTCGTGCTTCATCATGTAGCACGGGAAAACCCCATTGTGGAAAAAGCACACCACATGACAAAGTCCAGACTGAACCCCACATTGCCCTCATTTCAGAAAACCAGAAATATTCTGGAATATCTGGATTACATCACGCACTGTTCATGACAGCACCTGCCAATTTTAGAATTGCATCATCCAACTTGTGAAAACGCAGGTTCAAACAGCCGGGTGAGCACAAGGAAATAATCCCTCCACGCTAACTGCCCCCCCCTCCCCCCATTGCATCCCGTATCGAAACATTTCAATCCAAGCAAATTTTAAGTTAGGAAACTGTACAAGAACTCAAAGGCCATGAAGGCAATTGAAAGAGGAGAGTCATTGTGACACGCAGCACATTGTGGTTGTAATCTGATCAAAGCTCAGCCCAGAGTGTCATTCAGAGTTCCACCGTGAAATGGGACACCTCGTTTGAAAACCTGTTCAAGGCCTTGTGAATATACTGTGCACCATCTGGGCTACAATTGCGCTGACGTCAACCTCCTGTAATTGTTTGTCTGTTCAGTGCCCCCCCACCCCTTTCCCCCACGTTGTCTGCCAGCTGGCCGCGGTCAGAATAATGTACTCGGATCGCCCCTGCGGCCTTTGTTTCTTTTTGTTGTAATTGTGTGACATGAGGCCTATCCAGTGTCACAGCAATTTCATGGACTTACGGGTGGTTCACACCCAGCTACCTGAGCAATGGTTGTGTCCAATGGTTAATCTTGTAGCTTCTGGTTACTCCAGCCAGAGTAGTGTTGTAACCAGGCCAAATGAGGCAGTAGAACATGTGAAAATGCGAGCGCCTATCCAACCAGCCCCACCAGAGGCCTTCCCGTCTCTAGGCTACCATGAGGTAATGAGTGTTTGCGGTTCTAGTAACCATGACGACAATGGCGCTGTGTGAAGTACACGGGCCGAGGTGCTTGCCACGTGAGCTCGGGACGTCTACCGTTGCAGCAAAGGGCTCGCTCGTACTTTGAAGAGTGCAAACCCGGTTCCCTGCAACCGCTTTGCACGTCATGCGGCGGCTCGTGATGCACTTCCTTGCGCATCAGAGTGAGCACTTGCACTGCTTTTAATAGCGCAGGTTCATTTGTGCCAATTACTTGGTAAAAATGTCCTTAAATAGTGTGGCCGCCCGTCTCATGTGACCCGCGTACGATGTATGAATAAGCGAGCGTTAAGTAAGAGGACATCTTCAACTTTGCAGCCAACACTGCTAATGTAGTGGCCAGTTTTGCTTGATGAAGTATATGATTGCAAGGCCCGTGTCCTGAAACGCTTCTCAATCTGCTAAAACGTGCAAGTAAGCTGAAATCATGACATGACAGACTGGTGTAAATAATATTATTTATTTATTTTTGGATTTTTTTTTCCTCTTCGTATACAGTACGTTGAAGTGCTTCTTCGTCTTCTTCTTTCGTATGCAGCACAACGCTGCAGGGCAGCAGCATTGGCTGAGGCCACAGCCGCGTCGCTGATGCGGCGCATCCTGTAGGTTCGGGCAAGAATTTGTAATTTGTTCATGGTGCCAGTGATAGCTCACCGACTCTACCTGAAGGACATTGTGGCCGGGATCTTTAAAGTTCACCGACTAATGCCAGAGGATGGGACGCCCAGTTTAACGTCCGTCCGAGGGGCGGCGCATACACACACTGATGAATTATCCTGCCTGTGAAACATCGGGATGACAGTTTATAGCTGGTCCAAGATTCGAACCCAGGTGAGACAGCTTAGAAATTAGTGTAACTCTATGTACATCCATTCAGCCCACTGTAGTGGTGAAAAGCTATACATCTGTTGGTATTCCAGAGGTTGTGGTTTCAAGCCAGACTGAAGGCAGCAGTGTTGATCCAAGGGAGATGAACATACTGTATCACAATGGGGTTGTCAATACAAACCCAGATGACTCACAATGACCCCTCAGAGGATGGAACACTGCCTGCTCTACCTGATCTGGCCGACAGGTGGCACCACTCCAAACGTTCTGGTTCGTTTTGAAATGCACTTCGAAATGGCTCACCTCTTGCCATTCGGTTGTAAACAGCTCGTGAAAATAACTACGAGGAACGACCGGGAAACCGGATGGGCCACTCGCCAACAAACCAAGCAATAAACATCACAACTGTAGCCCGGGCCCTGAAAAGCCATCCCTAGAAACGGGCCCAGGCCCTGAAAAGCCATCCGTAGAAACGGGCAACTGCTGCATTCAGTCAAACGTCCTCACAAACTGCTGGCTAAGTTGGGAGAACTCGCTCATAGGCTTGACAAGCAGTCGCAAGACAGTTGCAGCGAATGAAAACCGACTTGACCAATAGGTTCCTGGATTCTACCACCACCATCCATGGATTTTACTCGTCTCACTGGCGGTACAGACGTGCAAAGGTCGGACAACAGTGACAAAACTTCAGATGAAAGAATGGCTTTGAGAGTTCGAACCAGCTTTGGCATATTGAGTCGAATTAACTATTGTGGTTCCAGGTCCAAGAGGGTGATGGTATATCTTCCGCTAATATCTACTTGCACAAACCATGGAGGACAAGTCTCGATTCGTCCATAGAGAATATTTGGCAATGAAGGCAATGAAGAAAACGCTAAAATGACGATGGTGATGACGACGACACTTTTATGACCACTTTCCCCATTTTTCAGGAGGTTAGTCGGATGATGGCATTCCTCCAAAGGATATATATCCAACACATCGGTTTTGTACATACCAAACATTCCAGATGTCTGTTGACATTTGCAATCCATATGTTTTTAAGACATCCTCTCGGCTTTCTTCCTCCTACCACAAGCTTTATCGCTTTCTTTACAGATTCATCTTCTGACTTTCATGACCGTACCAAACAAGTTTTCTCTTGAAAAGTTCTTGTTCACCAATATTGATTTTTAATCTCTTCCTGACATCTGAGCTTGGAATGTTTTCTGTCAGAGACTATCCGTTCAACCATCGTATCATTCTCATGTCTATATTCCTCCCATTGTTTTTACATCTTCGATCTGCATTGCCTGCGTTTTGCTTCCATACATCAATACTGGTCGGATAGAAGCTTTATCAATTTAACTTTCACAGGTAATGGAATGTTTGTGAGCTTCCTGATACCACCTTGTCAGTCTCCACCTATTCCAGAGTAACTTTTATTTTTTTCTTGATCTAACAGCTAATTCCACAGCTCCTATGCCTCCAATGAAGAAAATGCTCAATGTTCACCACAAAGTATGGATTGGAAATAACACCACTGATTAGCCAGGCTGAGTCCTAATGCCGAAGGGGATGTAATTGCCAGAATTGATTTGATCAACATCTTTGGTGATATCACAAAGAAGTGGTGGTCTCAATTGTGTGGTTTAGGGAACTGGTGACCATCAAAAGCAGTAGGAACTTAAACCATCACAATCTGCAATCTAATGCCGAGGCACATTCCGCAATACTCTATCACAATCAGATAAGGAGACCATACTGGGAATACAGCATCGACACACCTTCAGATTGTTAGAATGGAGGTGGCCGAGTAAGGCGACTACACCCAGCTACCTGAATGCCATGCATTGAAATAGGATGCCATCAGGAACATTCATCAGAACAGCTTCTCTCCCACGTGATATCTTCTGGGGCCGCCATTAAAGCAGAGACTCAAAAAAAAACAACAACTAGAGAGTTAATAGAACACCTTACCCCACACAGTGTTCAAGTATCTTTCAATTGAAATAAAATGATTCTTTTAAAGGTCGGATGAAAAATTCCAGAAATTGAGCACCATTTATACAGTCATTTACACCACCTTATTTAACATGTCCAAGTACTGTACTGCCAACCAGAAAGGTTTTTGAAAGTAACAAAAAGGCAATTTATGTTCTGCAATGCTCAAGTATATAATTCAAGTGAAATAAAATAGAGACATTAAAGGTCATAGAAAAAAAAAACATCAGGAAGTTTACCACTGTTGATGATGTTGATGGGCACAAAACACTCGCTCAGGGTGACGGAGCACCAACCACTCACTCAGGGTGACGGAGCACGAACCACTCGTTCAGGGTGACGGAGCACGAACCACTCGCTCAGGGTGACGGA
>CM068958.1:44436878-44448645 GCA_035128595.1 Eptatretus atami | reverse complement strand
AAAAAAATAATAATTAATGCTCCCGGAAGTTGGAACTGCCACGCCAAACAAGTTTTAACACTACGAGAAGCGTTTATGCGTTTGACTTCTATGCACTACTGAAGGGCTGGGATGGAAAGAGTTGAACTGTTGGTTGTACATGAGTGTGCATGGAGAAGGGGGTGTGGGGTTAGGGGATAAATAGAATTAATAGTCCCAGGGGTTCTGGGTGGGGGGAGTACCCCAATTCAATCTATGTAAATGCATATCATATAGCGCTGCTTCCGATGGGGGCCATAATCCTGTCCAAATTACTAGGAGATACAACGCTGTCTGTAAGTCTGGAAGAAAAGATAACCCGTCCACAATTGTGGGGGAATTAACCCATCCTTAAGGATGGGTTCTTCAGGGGTGTGCTACTTACTATAAGCTGTAGGATATTTCGGTATATACTATTTACTCGCTTATTATCCAATCATGCCGTCTGGCATATGGAGTTTCTGGTGCACTTTCGTTGGTCTTGGGCTCACGTTCCAATTTCATTGCAGGTTACCAATATTCCTTTCATTTCCTTCTTGACGGTACATCACCAGGTCTCTCTTGGCCATCCAACCCTTCGCGCCCCATCAGGTCCCCAACATATTGCACTTTTCTGTACATCTTGATGTTCGATTCGCAACATGTGACCAATTCATCTTGTTATTCCTCTCCTCTTCCCTTTATAAGGGATGAGGTCTGATGGCACCAAGCTTCCATTCTGCCTTTACCATGACACTCCTCCACCTCCCTCTGTCCTCACTCAATTCTCTCCACTCCACAACCACCCACACCTTACTGAAATCCCTCCTAACACAATCCTCCCATCTCAACCACGTCTACCTCTTTTCCTACTACTTTGCTCCCTCAACCTATCTGCTCTCTTTGCCATTCTCTCTTCCTCCATCCGCACCAAGTGTCCAGCCCATCTCAGCGGGCATTTCACCAATCTCCCCATCAAGCTCATCTGCACACAAATCCCCTCTCTCAATTCATCCACCCTCTTCACTCCCACAATCCTCCTAATCCAGTAGTTCTTGCAAACCTGTTGCCTCTGTTGTTTTTCTCTCTGTCAGTGCCACCGTTTCCAGACCATAAAGCAAGGCCGGCATTACACATGCCATCAGAACCTTCCCTTTCAATTTCCTTGATACAGTATCTTTCTATCTGCCATTAATCCCTCCACCCTCCTCCATGCATTCACACCCACTACAGTACTTCCTGCATCTCCCACCCATTCTCCACCACAACAGCCAGATCATCTGCATACAACATCCGCCCCAACCTACCCCTCAAGCTCACCTTCCTGCTTACCAGATCCATCACCATGATAAACCTGAGTGTGCTGAGAGAGCTTTCCTGCCTCAAACCAGCATTCACACTGATCCCCACAGACAGCTTAGGACCAACAAAAACTCTTCCCTTCATTCCCTCGTAAATCCCTTCCGGCACTCCCATCCTTCTAAGTGTCGCCATCACCCTCTCTCTCAGGACAGTGTCATCGGCCTTCTCCAGATCCACAAGTCCCAATGCTATTTCGCCTTGCACCTCCAACCTCTTCTCCACCAGCTGCCTCAGTATGAACATCCCATCCGTTGCCACCCTACCCTTTCTAAATCCCTGCTGCTCTTCTCCGATCTCCATCTCCACACTCTTCCTTATCCTCCTGTTCAAAAGCCTTTCCAGCACCTTCATGACATGACTTAGGAAAGTAATGTCCCTTTACTTCCTCAGACGTTGAACATCGCCCTTCCTCTTCCATATCGGCACACTTAACCCTGTCCTCCACTCCTCCGGAATTTAACCCTCTCCCATTCATATGTTCAACAGCCTCTTCGTCCAACTGACTTCAACTTCTCCCACTGTAATGATCATCTCTGTACACACCTCATCAATGTTTGGCACTCTTCCCTTTTTCATCATCTCCAATGCTGTCCACACCTCCTCCTCCGTGATCTCTACCAATTCCACTTTCCCCTTTACATAACATGGTAGCTCCAGCTCACCGTTGCTTCCTTCCCAGTTCAACAGCTCCTTGAAATATCCTTCCCACACTTTCAATACTGCCCCCTCTCTGTCACTAGCCTCCTGCCACCATCCTTAATCACCACCACCCCCCCCCCCTTTATGTCCTCACTATCCTCATACCCATCACGAGCCAATTTATAGATCGTCTTCTTCCCACCATCCTCTTCCAACTTGTTGTACACCTCCTCTTCCAAATCATTCCTCACCTTATCCACAGCTCTCCTTGCTGTTTTTTTATTTTACCCATACAGGTGGAGCAACCCTGCATCCGGTTGCCTTCCTCTATCCCAATGATCTTCACTGTTTTTTAGAAGGGGACTACTTTTGCTGATATAAGACATCAGTGTGAGAGCCGCCACACCACCTGCAGGACTCCAAAATGGCTGCTGTTAGGCCTCACCTCCGCATACTCTTTTTACCTCTGCCACCGAAGGTGAAGGATGTTATGTTTTCACCACTTTCTGTCTGTTTGTCTGTGTACATGATATCTCAAAGAGTTGTAGATGGGTCCAGATGAAATTTTGTGGACAGGTTGGGTGTATCACAAGGACGAATTTATTTGATTTTGGTGACGATCCGAATCCGGATCTGGATACGAGTGTTATTGAATTTTTAAAGTGATTCTTCCCCGTTGAGAGATAGGACCAAAAACGATATACTGTATAGCATATTTCAAAAATGTATTGGACCTGATATGTTCTCGTGGATCAGGCATTACGTAGCGGAGGTATGCGCTCCGCCGCGTGCCCTTCTAGTTAAAAATGCATTGGGCCTGATATATTGTCCCGGATCAGGTATTGCATGGCGGAGATGTGCGCTCTTCTGAGTGTCCTTCGAGTTTTCTCTATTTCCACGAGTCCGATTTGCATGCAGGAACCCAATAATTATGGTTTACTATCCTGGAATTTCCACTCTTTAGTGATGCTGAAAATTATGTTAAAAAGACTTTGCATTATAGATTTCATCCAAGCGATGGCAGGCTAAAAGTGTCCCGATTAGAGGAGGGGAATCACTGAAAACACAGCACATACACGCCAAAGGAATCGTTTGCTTTCATACGTCATTTTGAAAGCCTTGTATTGCCGCTCAGCAATCTCTGGGGCAAAACAAACTGCTTATGTGGCCTAAAAAACGATTCATCTATAATTCTATATATTACTAAAACTCTCATCTTGCGTGTATGTATATATGTATGTATGTATGAATGTATGTTCCCGAAAAGCAGCCAAAACAGTACACGATAGCGCAAACATTTTAGGGCCACCTTCCTCACCATTCACCTGCGGTGTGCAGTATCAAGTTTCGTTCAAATCGGGCAACGAAAAAAACAAGCAGTCATAGACTGGTACTTACGAAATCGTCAACTTGACCTCTGACCTTGTCTAATAAAAGCTGTCTCTAGAGAAGGTAGCGACGCAAACCAGAAGTTTCTACGATGATTCTGTACCAAACCATCAAAAATCGAATGTTTGACCTCACTGTGACCTTGACCGTTGACCGATTTTGACCAAAATCTAATCAGCACTAGCCATCACCCTCCTGAATCACGTGGTGTAATTTGACATTGGTAGCTTCTTCCGTTCTCGAGTTATCGTGCCTACAAACAAACAAACAAACATACAAACATACAAACAAACAAACACACAAACAGAGGACGGAAGTCATCAATAGATTTCGTAAGTAATAATTAATAAATCAATTCTCGATTCAGTCAAGTACTCTTCGGGAGAATTTGATCAATGCAAACAACCTCAGCGGTATAGTTTGCTGGAGCTATCTTTTTTTTTTTCTTGAAATGATTTTTTTCATCAACCGCTGTCACAACGGGAACCCAACGGGTTCACGGGTCATCTAGTATACATTAAAACACCGTACATCGTATTCTTCAGTTGTGACGTGCACATTATCAGATATGACTTAACATTTGGAGGAAATGCATAAAGTATCCGACGAAGTGAGTAAATAGTTTGATCATATAAGAAAAGAGGTTTGTTTAGGCATGATCCAGTCTCACAGAATCGTATTGCCCGTAAGGTGTCATTCACTCGTATTTAATTGATTTGCTTTGCTCAATTGGTGCAAACTGTTTCAAGCAATGAAAATAACTCAAAGATTGGTTGATCCATCTGGCTTTTATTCTCACAGGTTGTGCCAGCACTGAACATGTACAGCTTTGCTGCCCCCTACGGTTCCGCGCATGCGCGCCCACTGAAAGCGCTGCACAACACCCCAGTCCTGCGGCATCCCCTTTCCTTTAGCATCGTTCAATCTGTCCTGGGCATCTCTACTCGTGCCGAATGAAGCCATACATGGAAACCATGCCAGTTCACTCTACATAATCAATTCAATTGTTGAAACATGATGAATCCAACTTATTACATTACGAACAAGGGGAAAAAACCCCACAATTAACACACTCCAGCATTTGAGGTCAACCGTCCAAGTTTTCAGATGGAGGCTGTTCGCCAAAGTCACACATAGTTCGGGACATCGGACAAGTCACACGTAGTCAGTGTTACGGGACATCGGACAGTCCTACCAGACCGTGTACACGTAAACGTGCCATTTTCTGCCCCAGCCATCGACCTGGCTGTAACACCACCCACGACGGGCAGACGGCCATGGTTCGGTGATGACACACACTCCTCCGCAGGAGGATGATCAATACCAGGTGTAGCCACACCAGTTGGTGATTCGGTGATGACACACGCTCCTCCACAGGAGGATGATCGAAACTAGATGTAGCCACACCAGTTGGTGATTCGGTGATGACACACGCTCCTCCACAGGAGGAGGATCGATACCAGGTGTAGCCACACCAGTTGGTGATTCGGTGATGACACACTCCTCCTCAGGAGGATGATCGATACCAGGTGTAGCCACACCAGTTGGTGATTGGGTGATGACACACACTCCTCCTCAGGAGGATGATCGATAACCAGGTGTAGCCACACCAGTTGGTGATGACACACACTCCTCCTCAGGAGGATGATCGATACAGGTGTAGCCACACCAGTTGGTGATTCGGTGTGCCACACGCTCCTCCTCAGGAGGACGATCGATACCAGGTGTAGCCACACCAGTTGGTGATTGGGTGATGCACACACTCCTCCTCAGGAGGATGATCGATACCAGGTGTAGCCACACCAGTTGGTGATTCGGTGAATGCACAACGCTCCTCCACAGGAGGATGATCGAAACTAGATGTAGCCACACCAGTTGGCGAGTGATTGACTCACTCGCTAGACTGTTACAAGGGGCAGTGCTGACCTGATCCGGATCGCCGATATCGATATCCCTGACTCTCATTCATTAAATGAGGATGACGATTTTGTCAGTGTGTCCTGACGGCGATGGTAATAACTTCTTTATTATGAATGGTCAGCCACTCGACTTACTCTGGCCAGGAGCCACTCATTGCCACGGGTTGCTGACTGCATCCGTAACTACATTTCCTTGTGCCAATGGGACACAAGTCACGTGCTGACTGGTCAGAGTGGAGTGCCTGTCATGTCTGGCAGACTGCAATTATCTCAGCACATGTTCTGGTAAGGTTGGCTCTAGCAGTGAGTTGGTACTCAGCAACAGCGTGCAAGTGTTGTGGCCCATCAGGTATTGTGTAGGTCTGTAATCGATGTCCTGTGAAGGTGCATTTTGATAATCAAGCGGAGCAAGGTGTACACGTGATTTTGACTTCACAGCTCCTTTCAGCAACTACTCGTGATTTTGACAGCACTTTCTGCACAACAGTTGCTCTGCAGATACTCTTGTGATTATGTTACTATCTTGAATCCTCAAATCGATGAAAATTGGCAGAATTCTGTCAACACCAACTAGAAACCGTTATCACAGTCAAAGGTCTCTGGGATTCCGTACCGGGCAAAACGTGACTTCAACTTGCGTGTTATGGTCAATCCATCCATCCATCCATCCATCCATTGGGACCATACTCTGTGCAGAGCGTTGGTGCTGCCTCAGCAGTCTCCTTGGCTATTGCACACAATCCTGGATGGGTCACCACTCCGACACAGGATACCAGCATGCTGGCACTCATTTTGCTGACCTCGGAAGGATGGCAAACAGAGTCAACCCCACCTGGTATGACTTTAACAGCCGAGTGGGATTTGAACTCAGGATCCTAGGATCCCAAGCCCACCACCATGACCATTAAGCCAACACCAGGCATGTTATGGTCAATGACCTCATGTTATTCATGAGGTCAACCTCAATGAAGGCTGAGTGGTAGTCCACCAGCACTAAATGTGGCCTCGCATTTTGGTAGAATATGTCGCCGCCCACGGACGTGTTGGGACTTTGTGAGAGACTAGAGTTTCTCTGCACTGCTTGACTGCAGTGGCATTGTAGATATCACATTTTTGTATTGAGTCACGTACATTAGCATTCATGCCAGCCAATAAATGCATTCCAGGGCTCACACTGTCACATGTGAGCAGATGTTCGATGTATGCAACCTGTGACTGTCGAAATTTCACTTTCTCTGGGTTCAAGAACATCCCTCTCTCCCTGATACAATGTAGTAGCTGTATCAGTTTCTGATTATAATCACGATAGCATTGTCTTAGGTCTGTCCCTCACCATGCAAGAGTATATCATCATGTACTTTCTTTCTTGCATCCATGCAGGCCTCCCAAAGCCTGGTCGACCAAACATTGAAATTCCTGCGGTGTGGACTTGATGCCAAACGGCATCATCAGCCAACTGTATCATCCAAATTGCGAGTTGAACGTCGTAACATCCAGGTTTGTGTGGTCAAGTTTGACATGCCTGAAGCCGTTCTTGGCATCAAACGTGCTGAAAACCTTGGCATTGGTCAGATGTGGGAGGATCTCTTCAATTGGCATGGGGGTAGTGACTATGTCTGATGGCTGTGTTGAGGTCCATTCTCAGCATCAGAAGTCCTGAAAACCTTGGCACATGTCAGATCTGGGAGGATATCTTCAATTGTTGGCAGCATGGGGGTAATGAC
Source organism: Eptatretus atami (assembly GCA_035128595.1). Taxonomy (NCBI): domain Eukaryota; kingdom Metazoa; phylum Chordata; class Myxini; order Myxiniformes; family Myxinidae; genus Eptatretus; species Eptatretus atami. The sequence continues at coordinate 44,441,615 of CM068958.1, read as the reverse complement.
TACAGCTGATGCCTGTTTTGAGGTCTTCAGAGCAACACCTCAATTTATCTGTCGTTGATTTTACAACAGCCACCATGCTGTTGACCTACAGTGTTGGTGTAGCGACTGGGGTTATAATGTTGAGATCCTAAAGTCTGTCAAGTTCCTCTCAGTTTCACTCTGATTGTGATGGGAACTCTATGTGGCAGGTGTACAACTTGTTTTGCATGTGGGTTGATTTCTTCGTGCAACTCACCTTTAAGCAGTCCTGTTTCTTCAAAGACATCTCCATAATGTTGCATGACATCTTCAAGCGATAGTGGTGCCTGGACACGCTGCTTAGGTTGGCAATGTGGAGATGTAACATTCACAAGCTGGTAGATATTCTCTGGTTGAATAGCAATCAACTGCATCTGCAATGCGGTTTGGCTTCCAAGCAGTGGCATATAATCTTTCCCCATGATAACAAACTCAACACGGTACCATCTGCCATTCTTTGAGTTAGTCAGCTTCACACGACAGTGACCCAACGGCTTTGTCCTGGTCTTGCTGAAGAATGACAGTTTATGATCTGTCGTCTCGACCTGGTAATTTAATCCACACGGGTGTTTGATTAGTAAAATATTGCATGTCGCACCGCTATCAACCTCGGAGGTCACCAAGTTGCTTTGGATGTCCATATCTGTGAAGATCCACTTTGGATAGGATGTCAGAACAGTGTTGATTTGTTCCATGGTGGTCGAGACATCTGGTGATAATGTGACCATTAAAATATCCTCAACTGGATTCGGATCTTCTGCAGAATTGCTATCCATATGAACGACATGGGCAAACCCTTGCTGGGCACACATACAGGATAGACTGAAGTGAAGTGGCTGAATTCGGAACAATTGCGACAATGCTGTCCGTACGCTGGGCAGTAACGAGACCCACGGGGATGCATCTGACCACAAAACATGCACACATCCCACATATGAGGAGTCTGCTCTAGCTTAGACGGCACGGTAGGTGGAAAGTCATCGGCTTATCCAAAATCTTCAGGGACTTATCAGACATCTTCCAGAAGGTCTTTACACAATCGTCTTAAGTCTGGGTCTGGCTCCCACTGTGCTTGCATTGCTCATGCATCGGTGGGATTTCAATAGCTCGTATGAGTTCCTTTGACGATTTGGTAACACGACAGAGCTACAAGGACTTACCCGAGTCAAGACCTGCCTCTCACGGTAAACATTTGTGCGACATAGAATCATTAATGCCACAGATGATGCGATCACAAATTATTGATTCTGGAAGTGTTCCAAAATTATAGGTGGCTGGCCAGATTTGTAGTTCAGTCACAAATTTACGTCTGCCAAAGAGGGTGGACGGAGGAGATGTTCTCACCCGTTTGGTATTTGTGAAAATCGAAGATTTTTCAAGTATATTGGTTGGTCGCTTGTTATTCTGGCTGTCCGTCAACCGTCTACAGGTCACAATTTTAAACCGATCTTCACGAAACTTCACCACCTGGTGGAGTTCGTCATAAGCAAGAAACCTATTGTTTTTGAGGTGAAAAGGTCAAGATAGACCAAATGGCAACAACTTCGTAAAAATTTTAAAATCCTCAATTTTCATCCGATCGACTTGAAATTTGAACAGGATTTGCATATCAGGTCAATGAATTCAACCACCAATTATTTTTGAGGTCAACATAGGCCAAAAGGTCGACATGGGCCGAATTTCTAAAATATTTAATTTTCATCAGATCGACTTGAAATTTGAAGAGGATTTGCATATTTGGTTATTTCATTCAACCTACAATTATTTTTATGGTCAAATTTGTTTTATGGATTTCGCAAGTATCGTGCAATGCTTTCGTGTTTGTTTGTCTTTGACCAGGATATCTCAGAAAGTTGTGGACGCATTTGGCCAAAACTTGGTGGACAGTTTGAGTGTGTGACAAGGACGAATCGATTAGAATTTGGTGAGGATCTGCATCCGGATACCATAATTTTTAAGTGAGAGATTGGGCCCAAAATGATACGCATCACGATATCTCAAAACGTTATGGATGGATTCGGACGAAACTTGGTGGACATGTTGGGTGTGCGACAAGGAAGAATTTATTAGCCTGTCACCCACATAGCAGGAGATGAGGTTTTGCATTCACTTTTGTGTGTATGTCTGTCCAGGCTGTAACTTTTTTTTTTTAACCATTTGAGCTTTTGTCATCAAATTTTCAACAAAGCTTTATTATGAGAATATGGAGAAGATAAATTAATAATTTTGTAAAAAGGTTAATGTCACAAAAATCATCAATTTTCATCCAATTCACCTGAAATAAAAAAAAAAAAACTTGCATATTGGGTCAATGAATTGGTTCACCAATCAAAAGATAGAAACCGATTGTTTTTTTAGAACAAAAGGTCAAGGTTGCATAAAATTTCAATATGTCAGTTATATTAATGTCAGTGACCTAATTCATCGAGTGTAACCTGCGTTCTGTCAAGAAGGTCAAGGTCACTAAATCGTCAATTTCCATTCGATTGACTTGAAATTTGAGCAGGGTTTGCATATTGGGTCACTGAAACCTTTTTCTTTTGAGCTCAAAAGGTCAAGGTCACCTAAAATCGTCAATATTTTTCTATTTTTTTTTGTTTGTTTTAGTCATTTTTAGCATATGGGAGAAGAAGAAGTTTGAATACAAAGCGGTCAGGGATGGGCTTTGCATTTTCCGATGCTTTCCAGTTAGAGTTTGTTTTAGGTCTGGATGTAGATCCGGCCTATCAGTGGGACACAAAACGTAAACTGTTCAGCTTGGTGGAGGTATTCGCTCTTCCAAGGGCCGTTCTAGTTGTCAACATTATCACCATTCTCTTGGTGTCTGGTGAAGAAATGATAGCGCTCCACCATTTCATGGGTACGTGGATGACAACGGGCATCAAAAACTTGCAGGTGTTCAGCTCAGCGTGCTCATCTTCAGCTGTGTTGAATGACATGGTGCTATCGATATTCCTACCCTCTCTGTCAATCAGGTGGAGAATCAACTTCAACTTTCTTTCTTCTAACTGATCATTCATTGCAAGGTCAAATTACAGTACCAACCCATCCTTCCTGAATTTCTACGTCTGCGGTAAGTTATCTGCATGCAAATCCAGTTTGCCTGGGGCTGTATATTAATTTGTCATTGACATTGCTGTGAGTGTCCTTGAAGCTGATCCAATTATTGATGTCACATCATTGGCCTAGTTGCCATGTCTGGCTCATCACACATCTTTGTCAAGCGAGCTTCGGCAGTTCATGATCAAAATGAAGTCCCAAGCAAGTGCCTAACTCACAGCAGTCAGGTGAATCAGTGAGCTGAATGGAACAAATAACCCAAATCCATTCATATTTATCGGCAGTCCTTGAACTGGGCATGGCCATCTTTCTTTTCACTGTAGATGAGAGGAGTAGTGCCGGTCCCTAAGCCTTCGTATTGGACAGTAGTTACTTGGCATCGATCGATCCTACTACAAAACTGTGCAGTAGGATTTGCTCTCTTCTGACACCACGTTTCAAGCAATGCCAAGAACTCAAAGATTGGTTGATCAATCTGGCTTTCATGCGACCAGGTTCTGCCAGCAGTGAACACACACAGCGTTGCTGCCCCCTACAGCTCCGCAAATGTATACCCACTTTAAGCACTGTACAACAACCAAGTAGTCAGGTCAGGTCAGATTAGATCTGTGACTTGCTACAGGTACCATGTAAACCTGAACTAACCTGCTCTATGGTCAAGTTGTCGGCGACTAAACTGTCTCCCCATCAAGTTTATTGGTGAAGAGGGTGTATGGATATGGATACCAAGCAGGATGAAGAACAAAACCTGTCAAAAGGCAGAGGAGCTCCTTGTGAGCCAACGGCCATCCATATCTAGTGCTCAACTGTGTTTGCGAACGTCCTCCTGCAGTTGGGCTACTTTTTATTAGGAGGTTGGTGGCAGGATTTGCACTCCGGCCACCGTAAAACCCTTCATTCTGCAAAACATTCGAAAAGCATGAAAAAAAAATCTGAAAACCCACTCCGTGGGAGTACCTCTTGTGCAGCTGCCCTTCGCAGGGAAGCTCACCGGATGATGGGATTGGGGCAAAGCCTTTGGGACGCCCAATCGTTGATGATAGGAGGGAAACCATGGGGTAACCTTCCCAGGTCAGATTGCAGTAGTGTGTGTCGGGGTGGTGCTGAGGTGTCGTCCACCAAACGGCGGTCTCCTTCGGTTAACCTGAGGCGGTCCCTTCAGGTGGGTGCCTGGAATGTCCCATCCCTAAGAGAGGATGATCACCTGTCTCTGCTAACATCTGAGCTCAAGCGTTTGGACATCGGTATTGCAGCACTCTCTTAGGTTTGGAGACCGGATTGCGGTGAGATCATGGAGGGTGGTTACACCGACTGTTGGTCTCGTCACTCTGATGGTTACCATGCCCAAGGAGTTAGTGTGTCTGTGTACAAGAAGCTGACTTTAATGATAATTGAGGAAACACCAGTCAACGAGAGTTGTATGAGACTAAGGATTCATCACTCCTTGGGTGTCATTTCCCTCAACTCTCTATATGCTCCGACTGACGCAAGTGATCACACCGTGAAGGATGCATTCTATGCCACGCTCGAGTCTGTGGTTGATCAGTGCCCCAGGCGAGATACTCTTCTAGTCTAAGGGGATTTCAATGCATCGACTGAAACTGACAGAGATGGTTATGAGACATGTGTTGGTCCCCATGGGTCTGGAACTGTGAACCA
>CM068958.1:44400506-44417004 GCA_035128595.1 Eptatretus atami | reverse complement strand
TGGAAAAACAGGCGGGAAAATCTGCGCGCCACCGATATACCTTGTTCATTTTTCCTTGGCGGTTCTCGAATCCTTGGTTCCTTTCGCTTTGTAGAGACGGTTTTTATGGGCGGGAAGTGTTGCCGCGGGGTGTGTGGAAAGGCGGGATTGCAGTTGTGTAGCGGGGAAGGTGGTTAGTTTTGTGGTTGGTGGTTGAGGCGATCGTGGTTGTTGTGATGGTGGCGTTGTGAAGGTGGTTGTGGTGGTTAAAACGTGGTTGGTGCCAAAATAACGATAGCAAAGAAAAACGGCTATCTCAAAGGATCACAGCCCTTTGTGACACGATAATTCCCATTAAACAACGTGGGGAAATCTAACTGAACACACGACTTATCGATCTAACTGAACTAAGGACCTTTATGGTGTTCTTGCGAATTTCCACAGCTGTAACAATACAATAAAAAGGGATTACGGAAAATCCGTTTTTTAAACAAACATTGTGAGGCAGACGATGTATCTGAATGATTATCAACAGCATATTCCTATTACAGATTCTTTTTATCCCACACTTATTTCTGAAACATTGAATTAATAGATAAAATAATTATTATTCTAATCTCTGCCTTATTAACCCTAGAAGTCATTTCAGGAAACAATATGCAGATATTGTCATATTTTATAATGAAGGAGCAAAAACCCCGGGCCCAGTGAGGGGGAAAATCAGCAAAAAGTACCGGCTCCCAGTGACGGGCAACTTTTAAGTTTTAATCTATCAATTTAAATTATTTCAGGACTTTAACAAAGTAATTGTGTTGCACTCTTGACTTCACTCAGAGCCAAAGCTCTAAGCTATTTATACCATCCACCGTTGAAATGGTGGTGCAACATCGAAGTGGCAGAGGTTTAGATTAGTGCAAAAAGAGTGTAGAATATCAGGCTTGCAAAATAGAACAATTGGCTGTATCAACATTATTCATACCTGTTTCTCCTGCATTTCACAAGGTGAATGTTGAGCTTTGCCTGCATGCACAGCTTTTGAATGCAGTGAAGAAGTGGCCACTGCAAACAGAGACAGACTAACGCATGGACGACACTATGGTTCGCAATAGTGCATATACTCGTAAGATTGTAAATACCGGCTCTCACCAAGTGGCACAAAACGATACACATTTATAGAGAGAGAACTGGGGTCCTCCACCTACCCTAACCATGGGGGCTATGATGTTTTGTAGAACCGCTTAAAAACCCACACTCGACTACAGCCACAAGTTTTAAAGTCATCCCATCCATTGGTACAGGAGTGCCGAGAAGTCAAATTAACAGACTCTTCTCAATCATATATTGCACAGCATTATATGGTTCCTTAACTCCTCATCAACCAACCGGACAAAATAGACGGAGACGGACAACAAACAAGATGCGATGGTAGGGATTAGGTGTAAGGGAGATGCAGGTGGTGCATAAGATGGATACAGGAGCAAACTCTCAGAAAACTGGAAATTTGGGAGGGGTTGGGCGGGAGGCTGGGTTAACGGGGATAGAAAAGATCATGGTTTTCGATGGGGATGATCTCATATGCGTGGTGAACAGCTGTCTTGAAGATGCAGAGGCTCAAATTAATTAACCAAAAGAAGTATTGGCCAAATGGAAACCAAAAGAATGGCTCAGTCAAAACAACCAAGATAAGTATAAAGCAAATGAAGAAGATCGAGAGAATTATCACCTTGCATTCATTCGGGATGTAAAATATCCCACACAACTTTTCAAATACAGTACCATTGTGACAATAATTGTGGAGAGGGAGAAGGGGGAGAGTCAGGTGCTGCATACATGTGAATGAATAAATAATAATTAAAGCTGAAAGGACAGTAGACTTTTCAAGAGGTGCAGCACCCCCTGCTCCCATCAATGTATCAGAGGCACTTCCAGCAACGATGCAACCAGAGCCATAGGCTGCATCGAATATAATGTTGATATTATATATTATATATATATATATATATATATATATATATATTATACATACTACGATACCCGTGCACATGCAAGGGATAGCAGTACAACATAGGCTGGTAGCAGACGAGCAGACCGTACACGGGGAATGACAAAATACGCATTGTGCAAAATGCAAGTGGTACTATGGACGCCAAGACTTCCCAAACATTGTCCGGGACTATGTCCGCTAAGTGCCACAGCAATTTCTATAGGGATCGTTGTAGCAGGCACGGCAGCCGAGTTTTTAGTGTGCAAGTTGGTATTATAATAGATATATATACAGCTCTGGAAAAAAATTAAGAGACTGCAAAATTATCAGTTTTCTTGTTTTACTATTTATAGGTATGTGTTTGAGTAAAATGAACATTTTTGTTTTATTCTATAAACTACTGACAACATTTCTTCCATAATTCCGAATAAAATATTGTCATTTAGAGCATTATTTGCAGAAAATGACAACTGGTCAAATAATAACACAAAGATTCAGTGTTTTCAGACCTCAAATAATACAAACCAAACAAGTTCATATTCATTTTTAAACACACAATACGATGGTATTTAACTTAAGGAAGAAGTTTCACGAATCTATAATTTTTGTGAATACCCTGGAATTATTATCTTTTTCCTTCTTTTTTTTTCCTACCTTGTTCTTTTTCCTTGGCGTTCTCGGAATCCCTTGTTCCTTTCGCTTTGTAGAGACGGTTTTTATGGGCGGAGAAGGTTGCCGCGGGGTGTGTGGAGAAGGGGGATTGGCAGTTGGTGTAGCGGGGAAGGTGGTTAGGTGTGGTTGGTGGTTGAGGCGATCGTGGTTTGTTTGATGGTGGCGTTGTGAAGGTGGTTGTGGTGGTTAAAACGTGGTTGGTGCCAAAATAACGATAGCAAAGAAAAACGGCTATCTCAAAGGATCACAGCCCTTTGTGACACGAATAATTTCCCATTAGAACAACAGTGGGGGAAATCTAACTGAACACACGACTTATCGATCTAACTGAACTAAGGACCTTTATGGTGTTCTGCGAATTTCCACAGCTGTAACAATACAATAAAAAGGGATTACGGAAAATCCGTTTTTAAACAAACATTGTGAGGGCAGACGAGCTATCTGAATGATTATCAACGCATATTCCTATTACAGATTCTTTTATCCCACACTTATTCTGAAACATGAATTAATAGAAATAATTATTCTAATCTCTGCATTATTAACCCCTAGAAGTCATTTCAGAAACAATATGCAGAGTATTGTCATATTTTATAATGAAGGAGCAAAAACACCCGGGCCCAGTGAGGGGGAAAATCAAGCAAAAGTACCGGCTCCCAGTGACGGGACAACTTTAAGTTAATCTATCAATTTAAATTATTTCAGAGACTTTAACAAAGTTAATTGTGTTGCACTCTTGACTTCACTCAGAGCCAAAGCTCTAAGCTATTTATACCATCCACCGTGAAATGGTGGTGCAACATCGAGTGGCAGAGGTTAGATTAGTGCAAAAAGAGTGTAGAATATCAGGCTTGCAAAATAGAAATTGGCATCAACATTATTCATACCTGTTTCTCCTGCCATTTCACAAGTGAATGTTGAGCTTTGCCTGCATGCACAGCTTTTTGAATGCAGTGAAGGAAGTGGCCACTGCAAACGAGAGACAGACTAACGCATGGACAGACACTATGGTTCGCAATAGTGCATATACTCGTAAGATTGTAATACCGGCTCTCACCAAGTGGCACAAAACGATACACATTTATAGAGAGAGAACTGGGGTCCTCCACCTACCCCTAACCATGGGGGCTATGATTTTGTAGAACCGCTTAAAACCCACACCTCGACTACAGCCACAAGTTTTAAAGTCATCCCATCCATTGGTACAGGAGTGCCGAGAAGTCAAATTAACAGACTCTTCTCAAATCATATATTGCACAGCATTATATGGTTCCTTAACTCCTCATCAACCAACCGGACAAAATAGACGGAGACGGACCAACAAAGGATGCGGGTAGGGATTAGGTGTAAGGGAGAATGCAGGTGGTGCATAAGATGGATACAGGAGCAAACTCTCAGGAAAAACTGGAAATTTGGGAGGGGTTGGGCGGGAGGCTGGGTTAACGGGGATAGAAAAGATCATGGTTTTCGATGGGGGATGATCTCAGATGGTGGTGAACAGCTGTCTTGAAGATGCAGAGGCTCAAATTAATTAACCAAAAGAAGTATTGGCCAAATGGAAACCAAAAGAATGCTCAGTCAAAACAACCAAGATAAGTATAAGCCAAATGAAGATCGAGAGAATTATCACCTTGCATTCATTCGGGGATGTAAAATATCCCACCACACCTTTCAAACAGTACCATTGTGACAATAATTGTGGGAGGGGAGAAGGGGGAGAGTCAGGTGCTGCATACATGTGAATGAATAAATAATAATTAAAAGCTGAAAGGACAGTAGACTTTTCAGAGGTGCAGCACCCCCTGCTCCCATCAATGTATCAGAGGCACTTCCAGCAACGATGCAACCAGAGGCCATAGGCTGCATACGAAATATATGTGTATATATATATATATATATATATATATATATATATATATATATATGGTCATGGGTTGAGTGGACACGGAATTGGGTGGGGAGCCTGGAGCGGGTTAATGGGAACTCGGGTGTGTGAAAAGATTTATACATTCTGTTTTGCAGCCTGGCGCTTCTGGTTTGCATCATTGCGAAGTGTGCAGGCTGCTGCCACTGCATAAATTAGAATGACCAACAAAAAATACACAGAGTGAGCACTCAATACGAGAAACAATCATCTAAAAACAGAGAACAAACAATTCACGACAGCACAGATGAATCCGGAATGATTACTTTACTTTTTGGAGGCAAATCATTTGAGGACAGGAGAAACGACCAGGAAACCCCAAATAAATTACAATCGCACCACCATTCTTTCATTTCTTAAGCCAATCCTCTTTGAGTTGGGAACTTGGTTCCATGAAAAAATACATTCAGAACACCTATTTATTGGCTATGACTTGGAAAACTCTCCCCCTCCATATTTGTTTCGGTTTTAAGGAGATCAAAGATGTAAACACAAATCACGCATTTGTGCCCTTGCCATTCCCTTGTATTGAGTCAATTAGAGATTGAAATTTGGCACAAAGGTGTTTTAGAACAGCCCTGAGAGGAATTACGCTGACAGGATAGTTTAGAGGTATGCACCCCTTCCCACTGAGCTCAGAGCCTGGGGTAGATCTCGCTCAACTACCACCTGATGTTCTTGGTGTTTCACAGGGCAGGGCAATTGCATCAAAATAATTTTGCCATCTCACTGATGGACATGAAACTGGGTATTATCCCACCCATCTGCACTGGGCATATCATTGTGAGGGCGTTATAGATCCCATTGCTGTCCTTCATGAAGAGTTGGGAGTTATCACCACTCCTTGAACAAATGATAAATGCCTGCCTTCACTGTTGGGTCGCCAAGTGGTCTGTCTGGTCTTCTTGGAGGTTTAGTTCCATGACACCAAGTTAACTGCTTGCTTCTTAGAGTGTGGATGCTGTCTAGTGGTAGCTCTCTACCATAAAACAAATTGATGAGGTGGTTCACAAATGTTCATGTGAATAGCTTTCTCCAGATTACGAAGGGCAACCAAAGCACACACACGCGCACAAAAATTTTGAAAGAAAAAGCAACACCTAAAGGAAATGCCACTAGTAATCATTGATGAAGGAAAAAAATGTTTAAAACGACTTGCAAAAATTACAAACATTAAAGCCCCAGGCCCCGGATGGAATTCCAAATTTGGGCTAAATCAACTAGAATGCTCTCCAAATCCATTTACCCTTGAGCATTCAACAAACTTATCCAAGAGCGAAGAGTAATGGATGAATGGCTCACAGAGGGTAACACCTTTCCTCATCCCAAAATCTGAATGAACCCATCTGGCTTTCACAAGTAGAGACAATAATATGTCTCCCAACACCATACAAAACTTATAATGGAATCAAAATCACATAAATGATTAACCACCACCTAACACAACAAGGATGCCTAGAGGCAGAACAGGACTACAAAAAAGCTTTTTAAGTCCCACAATCATGGACCGCGATATCATCTAGTACTTAAGTATAAAAAAAAGAGAAATCGGCATTGTTAATTGCAGATTTCAGTTTTCAGCGATGTTGGCCAAACCAAGGCAGAAATGCAAGAAAAAATTTCCCAAATACCAAGACCTCAAAACAGAAAGTGAAAAAGATCCTGGAAGCTGAAAGAGCACCAAAAAATTGTGCCAATGATAATTGGAGCAACGGGAATGGCTTAAAAAAAAGAACCTTACGGAGATCTTAAAAACCATCCCTTGGAATATTACTCGAACAACTGCAGTTGAAGCTATTCCGGGGCTCAGGATGACCATCCGCAAAAGAGCTCCTGAACAAAACTTTAGAACAACAAACTTCACAGCTTGGTCCATCAACGTGGTCTTTTCCTTACAATAGTTTGGTCTACCTTTCAAACAAAACCCCACCTTACCGGAAACCGGAGGTGGGATACTTAAGATCTGGGAGGGCTACTGTACCACCCTCTGAAACCCACATATGGCAGATAAAAAACACACACCCACACATACACACACAATAATTCTGGCATTGCGAACATTTTGCCATTATACAAGGGGTCAAAGATAAATCATTCCACAAAATTAAAGATTTTTTTAGGGCTTGCCATGCCTCTGTAGTTTCAACCATTCCAGATAAGAAGTGTAAAATATTCCCTTAATTGCCAAAAACCTGCAGAGTTTGAAGAAGGCAAACTCTAGTTTGATACTCGCTGTCTTTAAATTCCACAGGGATCAAAAGTCAAATACAGAATTTAAATTATTGTTTCTGGCTAGCCATGCGTTTAGTATTTAAATAAATTCAAGACATAATGAGTACAAACAATACGTGACCACATCCGCTGGAGATTAAAGCCAGGTAGACATTGGGCTGGGTCTTCATTTCTTATTTGGCAAAGGTTATGTGCTCAACACATAAGGTCATGATAATGCACTTTAGTGCGTGTTGTCAATTGTCTTTTTGTAAAAACTAGCGGTCATGCTGACCCTTATAGTAATATCTGACTAACCTTAACCTATTTCACTAATTAATAAAGCTTGACTTCTGGCTACTTGTCCTACCGGTGTGCCACCTGTCTTACCGTGAACAAAATACTCAGCATTCTGATTTGCATTAGAGCAATATTGTGGAAGTACAATAACCGTGATCATTGGCCACCCTGTTCATGTTGGCCACTCAGCATACTCGGCCCTTGACCAACATTTTAATACGTGTTTGGTGCAGGTACAACACGATAAGTGTAAGAAGATGATCTTAACTTCCTGGCTGCTTGCCAACATCCTGGCTGGACCTTCCCTATATTTCTTTTGGACTCCAGGTTCCTTCTGTTCACCTTACCTTCCACGCCGGCTGGTTGGTCTTCTCTACGGCACCTTCTGTGGGACTCTGTTTGGCTTTTGCCCTGCCCTTGGCCCAGGGACCCTATTCCTTCCTCCACCTGAGCTACGCTCTTCTTGCGGAACTGGTGTAGCACCGAACGGCTTGTAAAGCCGCACGGGCAAACAGGTGTCCACGCGAAAAGGTGGAAGACGTCAAAATGTTTCTTTTGTCATTGGCATCCTTCACATGAGCTGGCTTGCCTTCTTCTGCCTCCTACTTTGGCCTCAACCAATAATCGGCCCTCCAGGCCTTGTCTCTTCTCCCTCGGTGTTTCCACCTTGGCCTCACCTTGTTCGCTCCTTCCAAAACCGGCTCTCTATTGGATCTACAACTCCAACTTCCGACGTGGTGTCAAAGAAAACTCTTGTATGACGCCGCTTAGAGCTACCGGAGCACGCATACGCCATTAATCGAGCTCGTTGCCTCCGCGGCACCACCATGTCGGGCCTTGCCAGTACCCAGACACAGGGGATGCCAGGCCATGCAACGCTTACAAGCAGGGCCTTTGATTTGAGAAGCGACTGGCCTGGCCTGTTTACCCCACCACTTCAAACACGGTTTGTCTAATTTTTTGCCCCTGCCTCAACGGCCATTTGTCATTACCCAATCATGGCCAAGTTGGTTGCACCCACCACTTGAATGTGGGCTTATATTGACGGAACCTGGAAGGATTTTTCTTTGAAAATGTGATTGTATGCATCGTAACGTATTAGTCGAAAAACTTGGTTGCTTTTGCTAACAATGCTTGTCATATGGTCAAACATTTTGGCAATATCACTTTTTTCCAACAAATCATTTGTAGTTCTTATGTGGAATAGAAATTAAGAGAAGCAAATTAATTAGGAATGCCAGAATAATATGAAACTGCCTATAATTTTTTTTTTCCCCGTAACTTGTGGGATGAATATCTAAACCATCCTTGAAGGAAACGGTACTTGGGGTCATCTATTATTACGTTTGAAATTTCCATAAAGGCCACATCTTCTAACCTTCCCTTACTCCCTTCCCATTCCTTCCTTACTCTCCTTTCTCTCTCAATCACCCTCGTCCTCTTCCCTGCGCTCTCTGTACTTTTTAGTCAAATTGTATTCTCTCAACTAGTTGAGGGCCCACTCTAGGCGGGCACTTTAAAGTACTGTTCTTTCTCAAACAGCTTTGCATTAAAAACATGTCAGTGAGTGATAGCTACAATTATTCATCACTAACAAAAGTACCCACCTCTAAGAGTTTGAGTATATTTGCTGAAAAACAAGTGGAGTCTTTGTTTTGCAAGAAGATTATCGATTTCATGTGGTGTGCGTTCTAAAGCGTTCTAGATGCTCTACAAGGCCTAAAAGGGTACGTTCACAATAATAGTTAGGCCGTTTAAGGAGTGAAAAGGATTCTAATCTCTAAAAGATGTAAAATGTCTAAAGGGATCTAAAGTGTCTAAAAAGGTATACGTGCGTCTAAAGCTCTAAAATGGTCAAGCCCAAGCCAGTCTATAGAGTCTCAATATGTCTAACCTTGTTCTAAAGGGTGAAAAGGGTTTAAAGGCAATATGACATTTTGGCCTTATATACCCCGTTAAGGGTCTTCACGGGTCTATAGAGTCTCAAGGCGGCCTAAAGGTATATAGCAGTCAAACGAAATGTAAATGTCGAAACAGCATCTATTCCAAAGAGTCTAAAAGGATTTTAGAAGTGCTGAGGGGTCTCAGCCATCTAAAGAGTATAAACTATAAAAGTTAAAAGGTACATTCAAGATCTCAAGGGACTTGAGGATATAAAGAAGTCTAATGGCCGGTTTAAAGGGGTCTAATGGTCTAAAGGAGGTGTTAGAGGTCTTAGGGTTCCAAAGTGTCTTTGGTGTTCTAATAGAGTGTTCTTGCTCTAAGGCGTATCTAACGGTTTCAAAGGATCTATCAGGGCTTATTAGGTCATGTAGGTCTGTCGCAGTCTTAAGGGTTCCAAAGGGTTCGTATGTTCTAAAGGGTTTCAAGGGGTCTAAGGTGAATAGGGGGTTAAATAATGTCAATATCGAACAGCACAAAGACGTCTATGGGTTCTCCGCACAGTTCTAAAAGGTATAAAGGTTTAAAACGTACGTTCCAATAGTACGTACTTCATAGATGTAGTCACGGTACAATTGACGTTTAAAACAGTTAGTATACATAATTAAGAGAACACAGTCATGTGGCGGTTAGTGGCCGACGTACACTTGCTCCAATATATATGTATGTTATTATATATATATATATATATATATATATATATATATATATATATATATATATATACATTATTACATACATAGAGGGTGAGTCAGAAGTAGCGCCCGATTTCTGTCAGTTGATTGCTTTGTTTGCCATTGTATTACAGTGTACCAAGAAGGAGAAATAATATGTCAATGACATGTTTTACTAACATTTATTTCAAGAAAAAATTATTACGGAATGTACCAGTGTTTTACTTGCAATTTTCAAAGCTGCCCTCCCTCCGTGATCGATGCAACAATTGCAGAACAAGAAAAATAAAAAAAAATCCCGAGCAGGCACAGAGCGGCACACACGTGTCTGCAGAGTTCGATATCAATTTTCCTCAACTTTGCAGTGATTTAGCCTTCAAATTCCTGGAAATGTACGAGGCTTTACGATAAACAGGTCTTTCATGAGCCCCCAAAGAAATAAATCTTTGACGGCTGTAAGGTCTGCGAGCGTCCGCCGGCCACTCGATCGCGACCGCCGGTGCGCCGACGACTTTCTGGCGAAAGTTTTCATCAAGCCACTGACAAACATAAAGTCCATAATGAGTGGAGCTTTCATCATGCTGGAAAATAACAGTCCTATCTTGTTACCCTGGGCCAAAAGAAGGTTTGCAGCATATCCAGGTAAATTTCTGCAGTGACAGATCCCTCAAAAGAAAAAGGAGTCCAATTATCCCTAATGGAGATATGCGCTGCCCAAACTGTCACTCCAGGTTAAATTTACCTCCTTCTACAACTGCACTCTTGGGTTATTCGCAGCCCAGTAGACACAATTGTGTCTTGTTAATTGTGCCATTTAAGCTTAAAACATGCCTCATTGACCACCAGATGTTGTCTAGCATTGTGTCCCTACTTCGTGAGTTTAGCCTCAGAACTCTTCACAAATTGAAGATGGCGGTCGTCATCTCCATCATGAAGGGCATGTGTAGTAAGCGTGAATGTAAGGTTTCCCATTTTTTCTGGTGAAGGATACGGATAACACTTATTGGCTCACTGCTAATTCTGCAGATAAATTGGTGAGTTGACTTTGCGGACTATTGTTCCAGTCTTCTGATGGCTTCTTCAAGCCTGAGCACATTCGTTGCCGTTTTTTTCGGACGACCGGGACTTCTTTGCAGTGGCTACCCGACTCTTGTTGTACTTCAAATTTCTCGACAAATCGGTCGTATGTTTCTTTCCCTGAGGTGGGTTAATATCGAATTCCTTGTGCCAAACGGGCGTGCCGCCATCGTTGGTTGTTCATAACATTTGTTGTTAATGTTTCACGGCCACAATGCGTTCGATTCATTGAAGTAATTCATGGTTTCAATTTGCGTGCAAATTCAGTAACTTCCAAACTCGCCCAGCAATAACCTGGCAAAACGCAAATAAATAAATAAAAATACGAAAATTAATTTAATTGCAAGACAATTATTAACAACATGACTTCCCAGAAATGAATCTTTAAGCCGAAAAAAAACAGAAATCGGGCGCTACTTTTTGACTCACCCTGTATATATATAGATATACTGTATATAGGACATATATATATATATATATATATATAACGCTTTATGGGACCCACGCCGTGGCCTTAATGGTTAGCGCGTTCTGAAGTACCCATCTCTCATTCGATGTACCCACGCCCCAATCACCTTGCTTAGGTATTAGGGAGTTCACGATGTTGAGGGACTTCGGCTATCTGCGCTGGGGTGGTATACCTTGGTTTCCTCCCGGTTTTCCACATCATTAAGTAGTACGGAGTAAGAAAATGGAGAATCCGTCGTCATTAAGCGAAATACCCTTGAGTTTCTATGGGCGTTGAAAACAAATCAAACAAAAAAAACAATGAACGTTTAATGTGAAAAAAATAATCTGTGATCACCAAAGTCATGTAATGTTATGCTAATAACAACAAGCATGAATTTGCTACACATCCTGGGTTAAAATTGCATGGCAATATGAAACAAGGGAATAACCATGTGATGTCAGTTTGCAACATTGATTCGTTCTTTGCTCTTTAAATTAAATAACACCATAAGCTTGGCAAATGCCCTACAATGCTTAATTTGATCGGCCAAATGATCACTCTTCCTTTGTACTGGAAAAGAAATCTATATGACAGTTATTAAACAGTCCTCCAAAGTCTTGAAACTTTGTTTTTCAGTTTCTTCAAAATGACTTATCCGACATCTCTGGTTTTTCCCTTGTGGTCTTCATATATATATATATATATAATTTCTGTTAACGTCTGCGATGTAATTTGACGTATCTCCTCCAAAACTGCCGGATGGAATTGTCGCCACTTTCGGCATGCGGTGCTCTGTGGTCTAATGAACAGCATGGGCTATGTGAGATCGCGCCAGACGGACAGGATTTGGGAATTTGGGCGATTTCTAATTTTTACATTCGTTTGCATGGCGACATGTGACGTCACCGCTGAGAGGCGTAATTCCGTCATGACGATCATCGGTCATTTCAGCTGAGTTATTACGTCTGCCGTCGACAGACCTTCACCGCTGAGAGGCGTAATGCCACTCCTCGAAAACAGCGTCTGCAATGTAAAACCCTCTTTCTGCACATGCTGACTACCTCAAGAAGGTGATGTGACACCACCAAAAAATGAACAAGAAACATTGTATGTAAAGTAAAGATTTATTTTAAAAAATATTACTGCTCCTGTTCAGTCTAGGGCTCGGCCTATATCATGTTAAACTTGCCCCATCAGACGCCAACCTTCCAGTCACACTCTGAGGATGCCAATTTCCAGTCAGACTCGCATACTCGATGCCATAAACAAATCCCAGGCCAAACATTTGACGAACTCGGAATATACCCTCCCAGCCCCTGTGTTCTCCCATGCAACTTACAACTAAACTATATGTTGCATTTTCACGTGCAAGAGGTTACTCCTATATATCTATCAAAGTGGACAATAATCCTCACAAGGAATATTCAGCAAACAAGACACTCACCCAAAATGTCATCCACAGGGAGGTCCTTAGAAAACTAAGGACAGGGTAACCATAGTGCATCACATCCCCATGACACCCTCCCCAGCTTTCCAAACATCAACTTATGCCTCATCCACCTTTTGCCACCATTCAACTCCTTTCATAGCACGGGTATATGCTAGTATATAATATATATATATATATATATATATAATAGTATATATATAATATAATATATAATTATATATATATATATATATATATATATACGTATATGTGTGTATATTACATATATATATATAATATTGTGTGGTTTCACCGTCGGCGTGCACGAGTGACCGCTTTTAAGTTATTCGCAAGCCGCGCGCCCACCGGACGGGCAATCCAGTCGTAGCTTTCCGGATCAACATCGAAATCCAAGCTACGGGTGTGGTAAAGCACACCACAACCTTGTCAATACTCTACCCGCGCTACAGTGTCCGATCGCCGAATGGTCGATTTACCTAATTATTCGCGCGGGCAGACTACCGAGGAAGATTGTACCTCAACGGGACCTGCCTGGAAACGAGCCGCTTAAGCAGCTCGCTCGCGTTTGCGATTTGCCGAGCGGTGTATTATCGCGAGGCCCCGTTGGACCCGATTATCTTATCGGCTATTAACAGCCAGCTAATATTCCGTACAGTAATTACAGCAGCTCAATGGAGGAAGGGGACACAAACGAGCAGTGTGAACATTCAAACAAGGACATTTATTGTCACACGTATGCAGTCAATGAAGCAATGCAGATATACAAGCACGTATGCAATGAATGGGGGTAAAGACAAGACATGAGCAACAGACCTACAGCCGTATCTATTTATTATCTACACAATCACTTAACCACCAATTCTACTTAGCGGACACGGCGCCACAACTTTCATACAAAAGAAAACCCAGGAAAGAAAGGGTAAGAACAGGGCCCGTAGGCCTTTAATGTTCGCGGAGCTTTGGAGACCGGAAGGGAGCTCCGTGAGACCGGGCTGGTTACCTGCCACCCTCCTGGGTGACTCGCTGAGCGACCCTCGATGTTCCGTCAAACACGGTGGTTGGTGTAATGGCCGACTCGGTTGGTCCGGGCCTTGCCGTGCGGCGCTGGTCGATCGGGCTTATCCGCGACACCTCAGAGGAACGAACGGGCCTTTGCTCTCAAGAGTTGATGCTCTTTTACGAGCCCGCCCGTTCCTTAGCGTTTGCTCCGTCGTCTGAGTTTCCGCTGGCTGGTGACCCCTCTCCGGCCGTCACCACCGACACCACCAATTCGGCACGGTACTGCAGGCCTTCGCTGCATCTGATGACCCGACTGCCTCCACTGGAGTCGAACCTTGACAGACTGTGATCCCCGACAGACAGCAGGCAAAAAAAAAACTAACTAACTCGCTTGGCGTTCCAGCGCACCTTTTCATGGGGTACGGGGAGGTGAGTTGATCTGCCACCTTCGACCTCTCAACCCCGCTGGCTCCGCCCCTTTTTGGTGTTTAGATACCGATCTCCGTCGCCAAACGGCGGAGAGAGCGGACGTTGCAGAGGAGATCACGGCCGTGGAAAGCGGACGTGGCAGAAATCACGGCCCGTCGGCCCAACGAGGCAGCCGTCGTGTTTGGCGGAGGTGCCGCTCGTTGGGATTCGCCGTGGCTGGCAAAAGATGGCGCGAATGAGATGAAGGGAGGCGATGTTGTTCGTTTGTGGAGATTATGGTGAGGAGATGTCGTGGTTGGTGCTGTGGTGGGGATGGCGTGGTTGTTGAGATGCGGATTGTGGTTGTTGATATGCGGTTGTTCCAAAATAAAGATAGCAAAAGAATATAATACTACCTCAAAGATCACAGCCCGGTTACACGGAATAATCTCTCTTTCGACATCGGTTGGGAAATCTAATCTGAACACACACTTATCGACATAACTGATCTCGGGAAGGCCTGAATGGTGTTCTGTGAATTTCCACAACCGTAACAATATATACATATACAGCTCTGGAAAAAAATAAGAGACCACTCCAAAAAAAAATTAAATCAGCCTCTACATGTATGGCAGCCATTCCATTCCAGTTGTCTGTTGAATTCCAACACAGGCACACCTCATTCTACTTAGTGAGGTGCTGATTAGGTGATCACCTGAACCGAATCTTATTTAAAAGGAAAAGTATAAAAACCACTGCTGTGGTCATGACTATCCTCTTTGCAATAGGACCAGCTGGATGGCAAAAACAGTGCTAGTAGTACCTCAAAAGTAATTGAAATCAAAAAATAAACTATTGACATGCCAAAAGAGGTGAAAAGAACAGTTTTGAGTGAGAAAAGAAGGGTTCAATTCTGGCTTTACTGGCAGAGGATACAGTGAGCGTCACGTTGCTTCCATCCTTAAATTTCAAAGACGGCGGTTCATAAGAACAAGTGTCAAGCAGCAGACATTGGGACAACAAAGCTACAGACTGGCAGAGGGTGAAAACGACTTTCCACTGACCGTCGGATGGACGCCAACTCATTCGAATGTCACTCAACAACCGTAGGATGACATCAAGTGACCTACAAAAGAATGGCAAACGGCAGCTGGGGTGAAGTGCACGGTGAGACGGTTCGAAACAGGCCCTAGGGGCAGGGCTGAAGTCGTGCAAAGCCAGAAAAAGCCCTTTATCAATGAGAACCAAAAAAGAGCCAGGCTGAGGTTTGCCAAAAGACCATTAAGGATTGGACCGCAGTGGACTGGAGTAAGGTCATCTTTTCTGATGAGTCCAATTTTCAGCTTTGCCCAACACCTGGTCGTCTAATGGTTAGACGGAACCGTGGAGAGGCCTACAAGCCACAGTGTCTCGCACCCACTGTGAAATTTGGTGAGAATCGGTGATGATCTGGGGGTGCTTCAGCAAGGCTGGAATCGGGCAGATTGTCTTTGTGAAGGACTCATGAATCAAGGCCACGTACAAGGTTGTCTGGAAGAACACTTGCTTCTTCTGCTCTGACATGTTCCCCAACTCTGAGGATTGCTTTTCCAGCAGGACAATGCTTCCATCCCACAGCCAGGTCAATAAGTGTGTGGATGAGGCCATCAGATCAAGACCCTGTCATGGCCAGCCCAATCTCCAGACCTGGAAACCCCATTGAAACCTCTGGAATGTGATCAAGAGGAAGATGATGTCACAAGCCATCAAACAAAAGCCGAGCTGCTTGAATTTTTGCGGCAGTAGTGGCATAAAGTCACCAACAAGCACTGTGAAAGACTGGTGGAGAGCATGCCAAGAACGCATGAAAGCTGTGATTGAAATCAGGGATTATTCCACAAAATATTGATTTCTGAACTCTTCCTAAGTTAAAACATTCGTATTGTGTTGTTTAAAAATGAATATGAACTTGTTTTATGTTTGTATTTTGAGGTCTGAAAACACTGAATCTTTGTTGTTATTTGACCAGTTGTCTTTTCTGCAATAATGACTCTAAATGACAATATTTTATATCGGAATTTGGGAGAATGTTGTCAGTAGTTTTATAGAATAAAACAAAATGTTCATGTTTACTCAAACACTACCTATAAATAGTAAAACAGAAAAACTGATATATTTTGCAGGTCTCTTAATTTTTTTCCAGAGCTGTATATATATCTATTATAATACCAAGCTTGCACACTAAAAACTCGGCTCGCCGTCACACGATCCCTATGAAATTGCTGTTGCACTTAGCGGACATGCGGACAATGTTTGGGAAGTCTTGGCGTTCCATAGTACCACTTGCATTTGACAATGCGTATTTTGTCATTCCCCGTGTACGGTCTGTCGCTGCACCAGGCTATGGTTGTACTGCTATCCCTTGCATGTGCACGGTATCCGTAGTATG
>CM068958.1:44376674-44398347 GCA_035128595.1 Eptatretus atami | reverse complement strand
TGAGAGGTCGAAGGTGGCAGATCAAACTCACCTCCCCGGACCCCATGAAAAGGTGCGCTGGAACGCCAAGCGAGTTAGTTAGTTTTTTTTTGCCTGCTGTCTGTCGGGGATCACAGTCTGTCAAGGTTCGACTCCAGTGGAGGGCAGTCGGGGTCATCAGAGTGCAGCGAAGCCTGCAGTACCGTGCCGAATTGTGGGTCGGTGGTGACGGCCGGAGAGGGGTCACCAGCCAGCGAAACTCAGACGACGGAGCAAACGCTAAGGAACGGGCGGGCTCGTAAAAGAGCATCAACTCTTGAAAGAGCAAAGGCCCGTTCGTTCCTCTGACGGTGTTCGTCGGATAGCCGATCGACCAGGCCGCACGGCAAGGCCCGGACCAACCGAGTCGCCATTACACCAACCACCGTGTTGACGGAACATCGAGGGTCGCTCAGCGAGTCACCAGGAGGGTGGCAGGTAACCAGCCCGGTCTCACGGAGCTCCTTCGGTCTCCAAAGCTCCGCGAACATTAAAGGCCTACGCGGCCCTGTTCTTACCCTTTCCTTTCCTGGGGTTTCTTTGTATGAAAGTTGTGGCGCCGTGTCCGCTAAGTAGAATTGTGGTAAGTGATTGTGTAGATAATAAATAGATACGGCTGTAGGTCTCTGTTTGCTCATGTCTTGTCTTTACCCCCATTCATGCATACGTGCTTGTATATCTGCATTGCTTCATTGACTGCATACGTGTGACAAATAAATGTCCTGTTTGAATGTTCACCTGCTCGTTGTGTCCCTTCCTCCATTGAGCTGCTGTAATTACGTACGGAATATTAGCGGCTGTTAATAGCCGATAAGATAATCGGGTCCAACGGGGCCTCGCGATAATACACCGCTCGGCAAATCGCAAACGGAGCGAGCTGCTTAAGCGGCTCGTTTCCAAGCAGGTCCGTTGAGGTACAATCTCTCGGTAGTCTGCCCGCGCAATAATTAGGTAAATCGACCATTCGGCGATCGGACACTGTAGCGCGGTAGAGTATTGACAAGGTTGTGGTGTGCTTTAAAAACACACCCGTAGCTGGTTTCGATGTTGATCCGGAAAGCTACGACTGGATTGCCGTCCGGTGGGCGCGCGCTGCGAATAACTAAAAGCGGTCACTCGCACGCCGAACGGGTGAAACCACAACAATATATATATATATATATGTATATATACACACATATAGTATATATATATACTATATTATATATATATATATATATATATATATATATATATATATATATATATATATATATATATATATATACTAGCATATACCGTGCTATGAAAGGAGTTGAATGGGTGGCAAAAGGTTGATGAGGCATAAGTTGATGTTATGGAAAGCTGGGAGGTGTCATTGGGGATGTGATGCACTATGGTTACCTGTCCTTAGTTTTCTAAAGGACCTCCCTGTGGATGACATTTTGGGTGAGTGTCTTGTTGCTGAATATTCCTTGTGAGGAATTATTGTCCACTTTGATAGATATATAGGAGTAACCTCTTGCACGTGAAAATGCAACATATAGTTAGTTGTAAGTTGGCCATGGGAGAACACAGGGGCTGGGAGGTATATTCCGAGTTTGTCAAAGTTTGGCCCTGGGATTTGTTTATGGCATCGAGTATGCGAGTCTGACTGGAAATTGCATCCTCAGCAGTGTGACTGGAAGGTTGGCGTCTGATGGGCAAGTTTAACATGATATAGGCCGAGCCCTAGACTGAACAGGAGCAGTAATATTTTTTAAAAAAAATCTTTCTTTACATACAATGTTTCTTGTTACATTTTTTGTGTCAAATTCACCTTCTGAGGTAGTCAGCATGTGCAGAAGAGGGTTTTACATTGCAGACGCTGTTTTCGAGGAGTGGCATTACGCCTCTCAGCGGTGAAGGTCTGTCGACGGCAGACGTAATAACGTCAGCGAATGACCGATGATGTCATGACGGAATTACGCCTCTCAGCGGTGACGTCACATGTCGCCATGCAAACGAATGTAAAATTAGAAAATCGCCCAAAATTCCCAAACCGTCCGTCTGGCGCGATCTCACATAGCCCATGCTGTTCATTAGACCACAGAGCACCCGCATGCGAAAGTGGCGACAATCCATCGGCAGTTTTGGAGGAGATACGTCAAATTACACGCAGACGTTAACAGAAATTATATATATATATTATATGAAGACCACAAGGGAAAACCAGAGATGTCAGGATAAGTCAATTTTGAAGAAACTGAAAAACAAAGTTTCAAGACTTTGGAGGACTGTTTTATAACTGTCATATAGATTTCTTTTCCAGTAAAAGGAAAGAGTGATCATTGGCCGATCAAATTAAGCATGTAGCATTTGCCAAGCTTATGTGTTATTTAATTTAAGAGCAAAGAACGAATCAATGTTGCAAACTGACATCACTGGTTATTCCCTTGTTTCATAATTGCCATGCAATTTAACCCAGGATGTGTAGCAAATTCATGCTTGTTGGTTATTAGCATACATTACATGACTTTGGTGATCACAGATTATTTTTTTCAACATTAAACGTTCAGTTTTTTTGTTTGATTTGTGTTCAACGCCATACTCAAGGGTATTTCGCTTATATGACGACGGATTCTCCATTTCTTACTCCGTACTACTTAATATGATGGAAAACCGGGAGGAAACCAAATAAACCACCCCCGCGATAGCCGAAGTCACCTCATGTGACTCCCTCATATACCTAAGCAGGTTGATTGGGCGGTGGGTACATCGAATGAGGATGGGTTTCAGACGCGCTAACCATTAAGCCACGGCGTGGGTCCCATAAAAGCTGTTATATATATATATATATATATGTCTATATACAGTATATCTATATATATACAGGGTGAGTCAAAAGTAGCGCCCGATTTCTGTTTTTTCGGCTGTAAGATTCTTTCTGGGAAGTCATGTTGTTAATAATTGTCTTGCAGATTATTAATTTTCGTATTTTTTATTTATTTATTTCGTTTTGCAGGTTATTGCTGCGAGTTTGGAAAGTTACTGAATTTGCACCAAATTGAACCTTTCAATGAATCAACGCATTGTGGCCGTGAAACATTACAACAAATGTTATGAACCAACGATGGCGGCACGCCGTTTGGCACAGGAATTCGATATTAACCCACCTCAGGGAAGAAACATACGACCGATTGTCGAGAAATTTGAAGCAACAGAGTCGGTAGCCACTGCAAAGAAGTCCGGTCGTCCGAAAACGGCAACGAATGTAGCTAAGGCTGAAGAAGCCATCAGAAGACTGGAACAAAGTCCGCAAAAGTCAACTCACCATTTATCTGCAGAATTAGAAGTGAGCCAATCAAGTGTTATCCGTATCCTTCACCAGAAAAAAGGGAAACCTTACATTCCACGCTTACTACATGCCCTTCATGATGGAGATGACGACCGCCGTCTTCAATTTTGTGAAGAGTTCTGAGCTAAACTTCACGAAGAGGACACAATGCTAGACAACATCTGGTGGTCAAATGAGGCATGTTTTAAGCTAATGGAAATTAACAGACACAATTGTGTCTACTGGGCTGCGAATAACCCAAGAGTGACAGTTGAGAAGGAGGTAAATTTACCTGGAGTGACAGTTTGGGCAGCCATATCTCCATTAGGGATAATTGGACCCTTTTCTTTTGAGGGATCTGTCACTGCAGAATTTACCTGGATATGCTGCAAACTTTTTTGGCCCAGGGTACAAGATCAGGACTGTTATTTCCAGCATGATGAAGCTCCACCTCATTATGGACTTTATGTTTGTCAGTGGCTTGATGAAAACTTTCCCAGAAAGTCGATCGGCCACCGCGGTCCGATCGAGTGGCCGGCACGCTCCCCAGACCTTACACCTCAAGATTTATTTCTTTGGGGGCTCATGAAAGACCTTGTTTATCGTGAAAAGCCTCGTACCATTCAGGAATTGAAGGCTCAAATCACTGCAAAGTTTGAGGAAATTGATATCGAACTCTGCAGACGTGTGTGCCGCTCTGTGCCTGCTCGGCTGCAATTGTGCATCGATCACGAGGGAGGGCACTTTGAAAATTGCAAGTAAAACAGCTTGGTACATTTCCGTAATAATTTTTTCTTGAATAAATGGTTAGATAAACATGTCATTCATTTATTTCTCCCTTCTTGTACACTGTAATACAAATGGCAAACAAACAATCAACTGACAGAAATCGGGCGCTACTTCTGACTCACCCTCTATGTATGTATAATGTATATATATATATAGATATATATATATATATATATATATATATATATATATATATATATATATATATATATATATATATATATACATACATATATATTGGAGCAAGTGTACGTCGAGCCACTAACCCACATGACTGTGTCTCTTAATTATGTATACTACTGTTTTAACGTCAATTGTACCGTGACTACATCTATGAAGTACGT
Source organism: Eptatretus atami (assembly GCA_035128595.1). NCBI lineage: Eukaryota > Metazoa > Chordata > Myxini > Myxiniformes > Myxinidae > Eptatretus > Eptatretus atami. The sequence continues at coordinate 44,393,901 of CM068958.1, read as the reverse complement.
ACTATTGGAACGTACGTTTTAAACCTTTATACCTTTTAGACTGCGGAGACCCCATAGACGTCTTTGTGCTGTTCGATATTGACATTATTTAACCCCCTATATCACCTTAGACCCCTTGAAACCCTTTAGAACCATACGACCCTTTGGAACCCTTAAGACTCGACAGACCTCCATGACCCAATATGCCCTGATAGATCCTTTGAAACCGTTAGACCCTTAGAGCAAGAACACTCTATTAGAACACCAAGACACTTTGGAACCCTAAGACCCTCTAACACTCCTTTAGACCATGTAGACCCTTTAAACCCCATTAGACTCTTTATATCCTCAAGTCCCTTGAGATCCCTTGGAATGTACCTTTTAAACCTTTATAGTTTATACTCTTTAGACTGCTGAGACCCCTCAGCACTTCTAAAATCCTTTTAGACTCTTTGGAATAGATGCTGTTCGACATTTACATTCGTTTGACTGCTATATACCTTTAGGCCCCTTGAGACTCTATAGACCCGTGAAGACCCTTAAGGGGTCTATAGGCCAAAATGTCATATTGCCTTTAAACCCCTTTCACCCTTTAGACAAGTTAGACATATTGAGACCTCTTTAGACTGCTTGGGCCCTTGACCATTTAGAGCTTTAGACCACGTATACCTTTTTAGACACTTTAGATCCCTTTAGACATTTACATCTTTTAGAGATTAGATCCTTTTCACTCCTTAAACCCTAACTATTATTGGAACGTACCCTTTAGGCCTTGTCGAGCATCTAGAACCTTTTAGACGCACACCACATGAACATCGATAATCTTCTTGCAAAACAAAGACTCCACTTGTTTTTCAGCAAATAATACTCAAACTCTAGAGGGTGGGTACTCTGTTAGTGATGAATAATGTAACTATCACTCACTGAACATGGTTTTATGCAAAAGCTGTTTGAGAAGAACAGTACTTAAGTGCCCGTCATAGATGGGCCCTTCAACTAGTTGAGAGAATACAATTTGACTAAAAGACAAGAGAGCGCAAGGGAAGAGGACGAGGGTGATTGGAGAGAGAAAGGAGAGTAAGGAAGGAATGGGAGGGAGTAAGGGAAGGTTAGAAGATGTGGCCTTTATGGGAATTTCCAACGTAATAAATAGATGACCCCAAGTACCGTTTCTTCAAGGATGGTTTTAGATATTCATCCCACAAGTTACGGGGAAAAAAAAATTATAGGCAGTTTCATATTATTCTGGCATTCCTATAATTTGCTTCTCTTAATTTCATTCCCATCATAAGAACTACAAATGATTTGTGGAAAAAAGTGATATTGCCAAAATGTTGACCATATGACAGGCATTGTTACAAAAGCAACCAAGTTTATCGACTAATACGTTACGATGCATACAATCACATTTTCCAGAAAAATCCTTCCAGGTTCTCAATATAGCCCACCATTCAGTGGTGGGTGCAACAACTTGGCCATGATTGGTATGACCAAATGCCGTTGAGGCAGGGGCAAAAAATTAGACAAACGTGTTTGAAGTGGTGGGGGTAACAGGCCAGGCCAGTCGCTTCTCAAAATCAAAGGCCCTGCTGTAAGCGTTGCATGGCCTGGCATCCCCTGTGTCTGGGTAACTGGCAAGGCCGACATGGTGGTGCCGCGCGAGGCACGAGCTCGATGTAATGGCGTATGCGTTGCTCCGGTAGCATCTAAGCGGCGTCATACAAAGAGTTTCTTTGACACCACGTCGGAAGTTGGAGTTGTAGATCCAATAGAGAGCCGGTTTGAGGAGCGAACAGGTGAGGGCCAAGGTGGAAACACCGAGGGAGAGAGACAAGGCTGGAGGGCCGATTATTGTTGGAGGCCAAAGTAGGAGGCAGAAGAAAGGCAGCCAGCTCACTGTGAAGGATGCCATGACAACAAGAAACATTTTGACCGTCTTCACCTTTTCGCGTGGGACACTGTTTGCCGTGCGGCTTACAAGCCGTTCGGTGCTACCCAGTTCCCAAAGAAAGCGAGCTAGGTGGAGGAAGGATAGGGTCCCTAGGGCCAAGGGCAGGGCAAAGCCAAACAGAGTCACAGAGGTGCCGTAGAGAAGACCAACCAGCCGGCGTGGAAGGAAAGGTGAACAGAAGGAACCTGGAGTCCAAAAGAAATATAGGGAAGGTCCAGCCAGGATGGTTGCAAGCAGCCAGGAAGTTAAGATCATCTTCTTACACTTATCGTGTGATACCTGCACCAAACACGTATTAAAATGTTGGTCAAGGCAGAGTAATGCTGAGTGGCCACATGAACCAGGTGGCCAGATGATCACGGTTATTGTACTTCACAAATATTGCTCTATGCAAATCAGAATGCTGAGTATTTTGTTCACGTAAGACAGGTGGCCACACAGGACAAGTAGCCAGATAGTCAAGCTTTATTAATTAGTGAAAATAGGTTAAGGTTAGGTCAGACTATAACTATAGGTCAGCATGACCTAGTTTACAAAAAGACATTGACAACACCACTAAAGTGCATTATCATGACCTATGTGTGAGCACATAAACCTTTGCCAAATTAAGAAATGAAGACACCAGCCCAATGTCTACCTGCTTTAATCTCCAGCGGATGTGGGTCACGTATTGTTTGTACTCATTATGTCTTGATTTATTTAAATATAAACGCATGGCTAGCCAGAAACAATAATTTAAATCTGTATTTGAACTTTGATCCCTGTGGAATTTAAAGACAAGTATCAAACTAGAGTTTGCCTTCTTCAAACTCTGCAGGTTTTGGCAATTAAGGGAATATTTTACCAATTCTTATCTGGAATGGTTGAACTACAGAGGCATGGCAAGCCAAAAACTTTAATTTTGTGAATGATTTATCTTTGACCCCTGTATAATGGCAAAAATGCTTCCAATCCAGAATTATTGTGTGTGTATGTGTGGGTGTGTGTTTTTATCTCCATATGTGGGTTTCAGAGGGTGGTACAGAGCCCTCCCAGATCTTAAAGTATCCACCTCCGTTTCGGTAAGGTGGGGTTTGTTGAAAGGTAAGACCAAACTATTGTAAGGAAAGACCAAGTTGATGGACCAAGCTGTGAAGTTTTGTTGTTCTCAAAGTTTTGTTCCAGGAGCTCTTTTGAGGATCATCACTGAGCCCCGGATAGCTTCCAACTGCAGTTCGTTCCGAGTAATATTCCAAGGGATGGTTTTTAAGATCTCCGTAAGGTTCATTTTTAGCATTCCCGTTGCTCCAATTATCATTGGCACAATTTTGGTGCTCTTCAGCTTCCAGGATCTTTTCACTTTCTTTTTGAGGTCTTGGTATTTGGGAATTTTCTTGATTTCTGCATTGGTTTGGCCAACATCGCTGAAAACTGAAATCTCAATTAACAATGCCGATTTCTCTTTTTTTATACTTAAGTACTAGTATGATATCCGGTCCATGATTGTGGGACACTATAAAAAGCTTTTTTGTAGTCCTGTTCTGCCTCTAGGCATCCTTGTTGTGTTAGGTGGTGGTACATCATTTATGTGATGATTCCCATTATAAGTTTGTATGGTGTTGGGAGACATATTATTGTCTCTACTTGTGAAGCAGATGGGTTCATTCAGATTTTGGGATGAGGAAGGTGTTACCCTCTGTGAGCCATTCATCCATTACCTCTTCCTCTTGGATAAGTTTGTTGAATGCTCAAGGGTAATGATTGTGGAGAGCATCTAGTTGATTTAGCCACAAATTTGGAATTCCATCCGGGCCTGGGCTTTTAATGTTTGTAATTTTTGCAAGTCGTTTTAACATTTTTTTCCTTCATCAATGATTACTAGTGGCATTTCCTTTAGGTGTTGCTTTTTCTTTTCCAAATTTTGTGCGCGTGTGTGTGCTTTGGTTGCCCTTCGTATCTGGAGAAAGCTATTCACATGAAACATGTGAACCACCTCATCAATTTGTTTATGGTAGAGAAGCTACCACCTAGACAGCATCCACACTCTAAGATAGCAAGCAGTTAACTTGGTGTCATGGAACTAAACCTCCAAGAAGACCAGACCACTTGCGACCCACAGTGAAGGCAGGCATTTATCATTTGTTCAAGGAGCTGGTGATAACTCACCAACTCTTCATGAAGGACACAGTGGGATCTATAACGCCCTCACATGATAATGCCAGCAGATGGGATGGGATACCCAGTTTCATGTCCATCAGTGAGATGGCAAATTATTTGATGCCTTGCCCTGCCTGTGAAACACCAAGATATCAGGTGGTAGTTGAGCCGAGATTCTACCCCAGGCTCGAGCTCAGTGGGAAGGGTGCATACCTCTAAACTATCCTGTCAGCGTATTCCTCTCAGGGCTGTTCTAAAACACCTTTGTGCCAAATTTCATCTCTATTGACTCATACAAGGGAATGGCAAGGCACAATGCGTGATTTTGTGTTACATCTTTGATCTCTTAAAACCGAAAATATGGAGGGGGGAGAGTTCCAAGTCATAGCCATAAATAGGTGTCTGAATGTATTTTTCCAATGGAACCAGTTCCAAACTCAAAAGAGGATTGGCTAAGAAATGAAAGAATGGTGTGCGATTGTAATTTATTTGGGGTTTCCTGGTCGTTTCTCTTGGTCCTCCAACTGATTTGCTTCCAAAAAGTAAAGTAATCATTCCGGATTCATCTGTGCTGTCGTGAATTTTATGTTCTCTGTTTTAGATGATTGTTCTTCGTATTGAGTGCTCACTCCTGTGTATTTTTTGTGGTCATTCTATTTATCAGTGGCACAGCCTCACACTCAGCAATGATGCAAACCAGAAGCCACAGGCTGCAAACAGAATGTATAAATCTTCACACCCGAGTTCCCCATTACCCGCTCCAGGCTCCCCCACCCCAATTCCGTGTCCACCCACCCATGACCCTCGCCCTCTTTGCATCCCCAGCGTCCTGGCACCCCCTCGGCATCCCCAGCATCCCGGCCCCTCTCCCATAGTGTCAGGCCCCTCTCCCATGGAGTCCCATGCCCTCCCTGCTTAACCTCATGGCATCCCGCCCCCTCCCCACTTAACCCCATGGCGTCCCGCCTCTTCCCTGCTTAACCCCATGGCGTGCCACCCCCTCCCCACTTCCCCCAAGGCGTGCTGCCCTCTCCCCGCTTCTTCAGCATCCCACCCCCTCCCCGCTTCCTCGGTGTCTCGCCCCCTCCATACAAATAATCAATTACACATTGTTCTGTCTCCTTCTCTCCATGCTCCACAACCTCCTCCTCCCCTTCTTTCCCCCTCCCTGCCAACAGTGTCTCTTTCCACATCTCCAACTCAGTGAACCTCCAACATCCAAGGTCTTCACGCCAAACATGTCAGTCCAAGCTGCCACTGTAAACCTGACATTATCTGGTGAACAGAATCCTTCCTCTCACAGGATGTCCCCAACTTCTTCGTGTCTCTTCCTGGCTATTGTCTCCTTTGATTTGATAGGCTTCGATAGGCCTGAACCCTGACCTGGCAGCAGAATTGCTCTTTACATCAATAACTCAATTTCTCACTGTGCTTGTGTTGATCTTACACCTCCCAAATCCAGGATGACATTTGGCTGTGACTTCAGGTCTGCTCCCACATCTTTTTTGTTTGTGTGTTGTACTGTCCTCCTCACAGTGACAACTAAATCTACATCTCTCTCAGGCAACATGGACCAACTTTTAACCACTCATCCCAACTCTCTCGTCCTCACATGTGGCAATTTCAATTGTCACCATGCAAATTGGCTGGGTACTAGGTAATTGGCTGGGTAATTTCAATTGTCACTGTACCTCTCTCACCAACCATGGCACTTCTGCAAAGGATTTCTGTGACTCCAGGGGACTGACTCAGTCTGTGAACTTTCCAACCCGGATTTCTCCCAATGGCAAATCCTCCCTTCAAAACATGGTGATGACAAACATCCCCACAAATGTCTCCTGCTCATCTTCTGCTCCAATTGGTTCACGTGATCATATGCTTGTGAGAATTAACATATCTATGGCTACTCCCAGAGAGCTGCCTCAGCACCAGTGAATCTGGCAGTTTCACTCAGCCTGATTGGCAGGGACTGCAAGCAGCCATCTCTCTTCAGGACTGGTCTCCCACATATACTGCCCCTGATATTAACTCAGCCTGGGAATTCTTCCACAGAAACCTGCTCTCTCTTATGGACAGATTCATCACATCTTGTCTTCAGTTATCATAACCTTCCTCCTGTGCATGGTACACTAAATCCTGTGATGAGGCAGTTGTTCTGAAATAACTTGTCTTCTCTTACTGGAAAGAAAACTCGACTGAAGACAATCTCAGATCCCAGGATAACTCCACATTTCATCCAAGGTCAACCCCATACATCTGTTCTACTATCGTTGCCTACAAAGCAAGCCTGGTGTTGGCCTTGCAGCTAGGGTGACTGCCTTGGGACCTTAGGGTCCTGAGTTCGAGCCCTGTTGGCCACTAAATTAACTCAGCCTGTCATTCTTCTGAGGTCGGCAAAATGGCACAGGGGCACAGCGTTGGTAGCACAGCCGCACCCCAACAAAATGATAGCTACCTGGCAGACAAGCTGCTATACACAAGAAGAAGAAGAAGCCTAAAAATCCTGCAGCAAGTGTGTGTCCATTCTTCAGGAGAGACAGAAAACAGCATCTGTCCATCCTCTACATTGATCTTTCAAACTAGTCTCCCTCCTCTAAAATCCAGTGGTGTCTTGTTAAGTCGGTCGCTGGTCTATACTCCCCATTCATCCCTTTTCTTACTTCAAATGGCACCACAGTTGACTGCTCGTGGGAAGGCTGAATGACTCAATTCTATGCTTGCTTCCAAATACTGGGCCACCATGTCCTTCTTGGAGGTGGCAGGAGCTTGAACGCCCGCGGCTCCCAAAAGGTGCTGAGGTCCCCCTGCGACTGCGGTGAATAGTGCCCCAAGTATGCTCTGCTCTTTATTGTTGACTTCTCAGTTGGTGGGCAATACCCACAACAGCCGCGAGGTTCGTGCCAGTTCCCCTAGGGCACTGAGATGTTATCGGCAACTCCAGCATGCCTACACCAGGTCCGTCCCAGCAAGGCAAGAACAGCAAGGCACAGCACAGGATTGGCGCAGCGTCGAGGTCCGGCACAGCGCCGAGGTCCAGCGCAGCAAGTAGACTGATGGGGCACCAGTGAACGAGTAGACGAGCATGGACAAGCAATCTCCAACCAGGCAGTCACATGGAACGAGCATAACACAGTCTTTTATAACAGTTCTCGGGGCACATAGCCATGCCTTATTCTCTACTGTGATCCGCAAATTTGTATAGACACCTCAGCCCAATTCGCTACCAAGCACGAGCCACATGTATGCTCCGTGATCTGAAAATTTGCATCAGTGCCACAGGCCGATTAGCTGCCTGTGCATGGGGCGTGTCTGCTCTATCATCTGTTCTTTGTCCGAACCAAAGCGCTGTGCTTTAACTAAGGTTGATGCCGAAAAAACTCACTCGTGCCACAAAGGGTTCAGGGTTCAGTCCGAAAGGGGGGTGTGGGGGAGATGAAAGACAGATGCAGGGAAAAATATTTTAAAAAGGAAACTGTGATTATAAAAACACTAGGTAGTTGGACAGCTATCTATTACATATGCAACGCATGTCTATTCACATGGAGTTAACCCTTTGAGGACCACAAGCATCTTGAATGTCTAACTCTAACTTTCAAGTTTTTCCAATCAAGAATTTTTTTTTTTAATGGAAATGACAAAAGCTCTTACACAGTGTTAGCTACAATGTTTGCCAATGTACAAACATAACGTAATCTAAAATTGGAAGAAAAATATCAGAAATACACCACAGTTTAGGGACATATGCGTCCCTTGGTCCTTAAAGGGTTCACCGTCTCAAAACTTACACATTGCATGCTGAGTGCAATTTTAAGAACAGGCCTCTCGATACATGCAAGATAGATACACTTTACAAACTACAGAGTATGTTAAGGAAAATAATTACGACATGGCGTTGTGTGTGTTTTTGCAATTCAAAATGTAAGTAACCATCTTGGCTGGAGACCATGTCGTGAAGTCATGTTGCACCTTCTACGTCTGCACCCGAGTGGCTCTCCACAAACATGGACGCTTATCCATGTGAACTTTGTGCATGTGATACATGCCATGGTGAATATTGCCAATCTAACCTTTTCTCTATTTTGTTAATCATCTTGAAACGGAGACTGACTGCCTATTTGCTTAAAGTGTCTTGAAAACTTTTCACCGCATTTCGTTCTTTGCAATAAATGCATTGAGAACCTCTCTTAGATCTAAGCTATGCAGCTTTTCATGACAGACTGAAAGGAGGGCCAGATGGCCTGTCCTGCCCCAATGTGCTTCTCGGGTACGTTTTGAATCTCCTCAGCTCACTGAAAGACCTCTCAGCTGTTGCAGTTGATGGAGGACAGACTAAGTCGTGCTGTAGCAGCTTCACGACTTGTGGGACTATTTTGTTGAAGTTTCTATTGCCGAGGTGGTCAATGATGTCCCTCACAGATGCATCATTTTTTTGGCCACGGACATTTTCGAATGAAATCACTTGTGCCTTTAGTCTGTTGGGAGTACGGCCATCACCATAAAAGCAGGTAACAATTTTCAAGTCCTCTTCTGAAACTTCTTCCCCTTTGCAGCCAGCAATTATGATTCACTCCGTAGCATGAATTAGCGGTGATGCCTTGACTGTTATCTATTGACTGCAACATTAATGACTTGGTAGTAACTCTGATGATCGTATCCATGAGATGTGTCATAGTTGTGAATGTCAGATGTATGAAAATGTCGGAGTGTCTTGCTTGTCGGGGAAGTTTTGGTTCGTCTGCTTGTACTTTTGAATTGAGTGTTTGTACAGATGTTTGTGCAGAAAATACAGATTTTCCTTACCCTTACCCTTGCCATCAAGGGTTGCTCAATTTGCATTTTCAATTCATGTGTAGTGTGTGTGTGTGTGTTTTGGGTGAAATGATATCTTCACCCAAATTTATTTATCATGGGTTTGGAGGAGGGGGGGGGGGGGGGGCAGGACCACCCCACTACCCCCAGGATTGATGCCTTTGGCTTCATGAGTGTTGTTGGATATGAAATCCTCTGCAGACGACTGCCACTGGTATGTAATTTATAGGTTTATAAGTTTGTATCATGGTGTTGTAGTAAACAATTAAACATCTGGAGTGTCTGTGCCATGCCGACATAGGAAGTCCTACCAACTTCTTGATAAAGGATATAATCAGAACAAACAACAAAGTTGCCAGAGCACAGGCTTTGATGGGCCTGCCTGCCTCCTCCTGCATTAAAGTTCCTTGTAAGGGAATTCGATATTATAACATGGGATTTACAATATCCACGTTCCAGAATGGACCAGTTTCACATCCTCTAAAATGAGGACAACGTTCATCCATCGAGATTCCGAGGACATTTTAAACCAGGTCGAGACCACACAATAAAAGGCATCCTGTAAAATGCTGCCAAATACTCAATGGTGCAATCACCTTGAAAATGAGAGGGTAGATGATGGTGTAGTAACGATCAACGCAGACGCAAAACAGCACCAGAGTCTGAGCAAAAACTGCGAGCAACTGGATCAGCCTCGCTAAGCCACAGGCTTCACCACTGGGCCACCGCCCAAGACCTCTGGCTTGAACCAGAAGCAGCGGGGCCAATACCACGCTAAGAAGTATATCGGCCGAGGCCAGGGACACAACAAAGTAGTTGGTTGTGCTCTGCAAACGTCGACTCCGATAGATCACGAGGCAAACAAGCGTGTTGCTGATTAATGAGGTGAGGCCCAAGGTGGCAAAAAAACTGGTGAACACATTGGCTTCCACTGGGCGTAGTGTAAAGTCCTTTTCGAGTGGTATTGTGCCATTCCTGTTTGCCCATGGACCCTCACCTACATGTGTGGGCAATTGTGTAAGGGACACTGTATTCAGGCCAAACAGCGGAGGCATCTTGAATGCAAAAAAAAACAAAAAAACATTAGAGGTGCAGTGCGATTAGGATTAGCAGCCATCAATATATTACATTCATAAATATCTCAAAAATCTTGTTATTGTAATAGCTGTGACAAAAAAGTACAATACATGATCATTTCCAACAATAACATTATCATATTCACCAGCAAGAGAGGTTTGAGTCAAAATCCCGACCTTCGATGGTACAAACATCTTCGAGCGTTCAAGCTGCGAGCGTCCTGAGGATCACCATTTGAGGAGTAGCTCAATTGGAGCGAGATTACTCACACTGTAGTTACAAGGGCAGGATATGAGCCATGGGAATAGTGGACTCTCTCCTGAGTCCTCAAAACCTCTCCATCATCTTTAAAGCTTAAGCAAAGTGGATAGAAAACTCAGCCCTCGTGAATTAATGAGAGCAGAAGAACGCAGAGGGAGAAAAACAGAAAATAGATGGTAGAGACCAAAGCAACCACCGCCCTGCCTGTGATGTGAGATCGACAGGCCCTGTGCTTCGGCCTTTTAATTTTAATGAATATTTCTGCAGCCATAATATACACTTGTTAAGAAACGTGCTAAATATAAAATGGGATGATTGTAAAAGGAACTGAGATATCAGAGAAAGACTTAAATTTCAGTGAGTGCGAGAATACGTAAATTTAGACTGAAATGGTTTCAACATGTTGAAATAATGATGGAGGAAAGACAAGTCAAAAGAGGTTAGACAGTCAAAACACAGTAGGTATAGACCAATAACAAGGTGGAAAGAAACGGTGGAGAAGGATCTAATGGAAGCTGGAATTACCCTGGAAGAAGGCCAACATCTAGTACATATTCTAGTCTAAGATAGGAAATGGTGGAGAGCTGTGGTTCAGGCCTTGTTCTGAATAGCAACGGGAATATAAAGGTGAAGGTAAAGCTATTATACAAAATATCTCAATTTGCATGCGTCAGACTAATTTATATCTTTCATGAGTTCCATAGCTTAGTAAAATTAATTTTATTTCTTATTCAATTTCCCCATGTCGATTCTCATTGTTATTGCCAAGTGTGTCAGCATGACCATTCGATACTTGACATTTCCCATTGTTTTGCACACACTCTGACCCATAACAAACACATGGAGACGTCCAATGGAGAGCCAGCTCGCTCTCTTCTCCTCAAATATGATGGTTTCATAAAAAAATTTCATTATAGCTGTGAAAGTGTATTTCTCAGAAAACCCCACCGGCTCGAAAGTTCAAGATGCATGGGGGGAAGAGGTGTGTGTGTGTGTGTGTGCGTGCGTGCGTGCGTGCGTGTGTGTGACCTGTCTTGCTATTGGTAAGAGAATAAGGTCCTTTGTCAAAAAAGTGCAGATATCTCTGATTACAGATGTCAAGGATCATGGAAGACCAAAACTACAGGAGGCAAAGGGTGGGGTGAAGGGAAATTAGGTAGACAATAATGCATGGTTGCACATGAAAAGGAGTTGCATATGAAAGGGGGACAGAGTCTGATTTGGTGTGCAAATGTGAGGAGAGAGAAATGGGGAGAGACCATGTACATAGGTAAGATAAGAGAGGGACAAATAAATTGATGTGAGTGGTAAGCTTAGAATTGGGGAGGATGGGAAGGTAAGGATTTCTGGTTGAATGTATGCAAACTGGTGGGTTTAGGGAGCGGTGGGGAAGGGTCGGATGAGAAAGCAGCAGGGTCGACGAATAAGACTGGAGTGGAACTATAAAAATATCAAGGTCATGACAACCTGCCAGCAGTGAGTGAGAAGCAGACACTGAGACTCAGCTTCATGTGCCAACTTGCCAAACCCTCTATGGCCTCAAAGGGGGTTGTGGAGGGAGGGGTGGGGGGCAACATGGAAAATGGCAACACCAGCCCATGGAGTGAGAAGCCACATTCCACAGCAGTTCAGTTGTAGGTTTTGTACATTGTGATAAGCCGAGGTTAGCAGAGGAAGGGCTTCGCTCTTCAAATAATTCTGAGGAGGCCAGCCCTAGGCAGTATAGCTGACGGTGAGGTCCAGGTGCTCCATAAATTGTACCCCTCCCAAAAGCTGAACAGAACCAGAGAGTTCATAGAACACCTTACCCCCACGCAGTCTTGAGAAACAAGGACATGGACGGGTCTCTGAGCGGCAAATTTGATTGGTTGTGAGGACTAAAAAGTCCTGCCAAAACACATTTTTGAAAATGACAAAAAGGTGATTTGTGTTCTATAGTGTTTACATATATAATTTAATTGAAATAAAATTAAGATTTTAAAGGGTGTAGAATTTTTTTTTTTTAAGGTTGTCTTTTACACCACCTTATCTAACACGTTACGTTAGTTATTCATGACTGTTGTCTGTGTCCTTTATGACATCCTGAGTATGTTTCCTGTTTGGAATGGTTTTCAACTTTATTTGACTTCCAGACAGGGAGATAGTAAAAAAAAAACGTTCTCACGACTCTCTGCGCATGCGCAATCGGGACAAATTCAGAGCCGAAATACCATACTGTTAAACTACAGGTTCGTTTTCCGATTCCTGTTCAAAATATAACATTCAGTTGAAATTAAGTTGTTCCTCCATCACAAACATACATTTGTAGACAGTCAGACAGGCAAAGTGAACCAATTGCCTAATCCCGCTTTCTACATCACGTACGTGGGGTAACAATAAATTTGGGGATTTCCAGTCAATTGTTATGGAGGGACAAGGTGAGGGTAGGATTTCTCTGTGTGAAAACACAAGTTTCATGTGGATGACCAGCTTCTTATTCCTCATTCACACCGCAACATGTTTCTGTGCTGCCTTAAGCACCTTCTCCCACCTAAAACCTGCTTTTTACAAGGAAACTCCACCTTCACCCAGGCCGGCAAATCCCATTCCAGCAGGTGGAATAGTCCATTGTTCTAGTAACATCATCACATTTCCAGCCCTGGCTGTAACAACTGAGGAAGACAAAATAATGCGCTCCGTAAGAGTTCTTTTCACATTTGGCAGGAGACTACACAGGCTAAATTGGCATCACCTTTAGGATTGAAAAGATGTTCATTCGTATTTTTGCACATATGTCATCCAAGAGCATGGATCTTTACCTCCAGAGGTTATTTTTTCACCCCTGTTTATCTATCCGTCTGTCTGTCTGTTTATCTGTGAACAGTATATCTCAAAAAGTTATGGATGGACGGATTAAGACGAAACTTGGTGGATAGGTTGGTTGTCTGACAAGCGCGAATTATTTGATTTTGGTGAAGATTTACATTTGGATCCCAATACAAGAATAATTTTTTTTTTTAAGCAATTGATTTCCATTGAGAGACAGAGCTGAAAAAAATAAAAAAATAATAACAATAAAAAAAAATATATATATATATATAGCACGATATCTCAAAAAGTTATGACGAATTCAGATGAAACTTAGTGGACAGGTTGGGTGTTTGGCAAGGACCAATTGATTAAATTTTGGTGAAGATCCAGATCTGGATGTGAGAATTTTAAAAAATCTTCTTTAGTGATTCTTCACCATTGAGAGATGGGCCAAAAACGATATATTATATAGCACAATATCTCAAAAATCTGTGGATGAGCAATGACAAAACTAGGTGGACGAGTTGGTTAGGTGATAAGAACAAGCCAATTAGATTTTGGATAAGGTCTGGATCCAGATCCGGCCTATCAGTGGGATACAAAACGTAAACTGTTCAGCCTGGTGGAAGTATGCGCTCTAATGAGTGCTGTTCTAGTTTAATGAGTATCTTGTTTATTTATTTATTTCTTATACATCAAGTCTCATGAAAGAGCAAGGTGATAGATGGGGAAAAGGCAACAGACTCAAAGTGAGGCAGTGGGGCAGCAGTTGGGAGAAAAGAGGAATGAGATTTGTGGTGTGCAGTAAGAGCAGTTCAAGAGAGAGCAGAGGCAGTCAAAAAACTTTTTTAAAACACAGAGACACAGTCCTGTCTACAATGTGACCGCAACAGGCCTTTTGTTTCAGCCTCAATGTGGGAGATGATAATGATGTTGAGAGCTTTACATTTCATCGGTTCCAGGAGAGATGTGATGTTGGGGCACCAATCCAAAGGACAGCACAGTATTGTACTTCATTATGCTATGGATAAAAGCCATGTTGACGTGTGAGTAGCTCTAATGTTGAAAGAAATGATGTGGAATGATAAAGGACGACCAAGCTACAGCTGGCTTTGTGGGCTACACTTGTGATGTGGTTGGCCAAGGAGGGGTCATAGTCGATGGCCAGGCTTTTACATTAAAGGGACTGAAACTCTTCTAGTTGCTGACCATGGAAATAGAGCAATCCACTGAATTAAATTGCTACATTGAATGGCATCCTGGTGATTCCCTGAAGATAGCCAGAGAGACAGACACTGTCAAGAAGACGGATTCCATAGCATATGTGACTACATTGGCTGCCATCTTGTTTTTTTTTGGAGAATGTTTTGACCAGTATCGACATTTTTGTCACATTAAAAAAATATATATTCTCGCACAAAATTTGACATATTATATTTCCATGCATGCTCCACAATAAAATGTCTACATGGACCTTTAACTACCCTCATAGTTGAAACAATAGGTTCAGGTTGGAATGATGTGGGCAGAAGCCAGACCGATTGTCCTGATATCATACAGAGACAAAGAAGAGATGAATCTCGAGGTCTGCATCACTGCTGTGTTCCATTTTTTTGGAGGGAGAAGTTCTGACCACTTTCTAGTTGCAGACCCTTGTTTAGCACTTACCTTATAAATTGAGCTAACATTGGCAACCTTCCCTGATGCAGGAAGGTGACACTCAGGAACAGAGCAGAAAAACAGGAGTGGACAGAGTTGATGAACAATTCCTGAGGCTTTAATTGCTCTTGGCTTTTGGTGCAGTCACACTGGAGGAGTCAAGATTGACTAAGAATCTCTCTACCTGGACTGGAGGGAAGCTCACATGCTGGAATAAATTTTTGTTAAGGGGAGCAGGGGTAGGTCTTGACCTTCTCCACAACGACAGAGTGGAGGCACTCAGCTATTTTATGAGCAGTGCCCATCATAAATTCCTACTTGATGAGGGAAGGAACAGATGAAGTACATTCACCAAAGAAGGACTTGACCGACTGGCAGAAAGTTTTTGGGGATGGTAGGAGACATGCGAGATCAGACCTCAGGTGATTATCATGTTGAGTTCTGGCATATCTGAGAACTGAAACACAATTATTACAAGTTTTAAGAAGACAACTCACACGAACAGTTAACAATGTGAAGGAAAACTACACACAAACTGGGGGTTCTCAATGGTGAGAACTAAAGTGATTTCTGATAACATTTCCCACCTCTGGCACTGTTCAACCTTCAATATAAACTCAGGAGTGCCCAATCGAGGACAGAGATGTGATGATACAAGTAAGGGAAATGAAGGTCACGATATATTCCTTGATATTATCAATAACAACAATATTATGTCTTACAATAACTTTGCCTGGTGTCTTGAGCCAGTTTAGGGTTCACGTTAAGCAGGAAAAACACACTCACAGGTGAGACTTTAATATCCCCCTTACAGAGAGCCACATCATACGAAGCAACGGTGAATACATTTAACTTGAAAGAGTAAGAGTAAACTCCACGGCACGGCGGGAAGACAAAGCAAGCAGCAGATAGCCGAAGATTCCCGCTTGGATAGCCTTGGTAGGATTTCTGATCGGAATCGAATATAAACATTAAATACCCTCTCTATGCTACATGCATGGTGAAAATGAGAAATTAAAATTGAGAAAATGAATGGAAGGGTGGGGTGGGGTGGGTGAGGATGGGAAAGAGGGAAGGGTAGGGGAATGGGAAGGTAAAAGAAGGAAGTTTGGAGAAGACAGGGAAGAGGAGGTAAGGGAGGGGGGATGTATAGTCTATACAGAGGAGGGCAACCCCCATCTCCCCCCCCCCCCAAAAAAAAATATATAAAACTGCCATGTGTTGAGTACATAATAAAGGGATGTCCTTGAAATGAAAATATATTTCCATTAAATGTATATATTTTTAAACAATCTTAAGGTTGCACATAAATGGCATACAGCAGAGCATTGTAGGCATCAATTGATCTTTCACATCAGTGACAGGGAGATAGTGCTGGCATGGTGGTCTAGACTCTCATGGTACGCACACACGTCTCTAAGCTGTCTCGCCTGGGTTTGAATCCCGACCCAGATATAAACTGTCATCCCGGTGTTTCACAGAGAGGGTGATTCATCAGTGCGTGTGCCGTCCCTCGGATAGACGTCAAACCGGGCATCCCATCTGCTGGCATTAGTTGGGGAAATTAAAGATCCCATGACATCCTTCGTGAAGAGTAGGCGAGCTATCGCCGGCACCCTGGACAAATTACAAATTTCTGCCCTGACTTCACGAGTCGGAGTGGCAATCCGACCAAGTTTTAGCCAAGTAACTTCTTCGGCAGCACCAACACTCTGCATGGTGTATGATTATGATGACAAGGACAGACAGATAGGCCAAGTATAAGATGGACAAAAATTGTTTTCTTATGGAAAGCTGGGTTCCTGACATCATAAAACATCGATTCAGATGGGATTGTTAAACAGGCAAACCCAATTTATGTTACATCCATAAATGTGCGTAATCATAAAGTTAATAAACATTCAAACCGAATGATGTTCTACTTCAGCCAATCCCATGTCCATCAGATGATTATTGGTTATTCAAATTGTAACAATATATATATATATATATATATATTATATATATATATATTATATATATATATATATATATATATATTATCGTGTGGACTAAATCAGAGGACATGAAGATGTAAACAAATAATGGAAACAACATTTAATCAACTCAGGTAATGAAAGCCGCACGGAATCAGTTTGCACCTGGGGTTTCTGCAAAAGCCAAAACATTATGATGCAATAATTAGGTGGAATCTACATGCAACTCAATTCTGGAGCTCAAATTTGGTTTTGGTTTAGGGTGTGCACCCTTCGTGCGAGCCGTGATCGGTGCTAATACACGAAGGTACTTTCACGATAAGCACTCGGTCCCGGCACGCCTTGCAGGTGGAGACGAGGATCGGTGTCAATGCACGGAGGCAATTTCGTGATTAGGAACCAGCGCCGGCACGTCTGTCAGGTGGGGACGAGCCTTACCTTGTGCTGGCAATGCAAAGCTTAACGCAAAAGGAAGAAGAGCTGGAGAGATGTGACAGACAGCATCATCGGCAATGGAAATTGTGCCTGCATCGGAGCACATTATGTACCTTACAGCAACCCCCCACCCTCCCCCCTCCACTCTCCACTC
>CM068958.1:44359842-44376664 GCA_035128595.1 Eptatretus atami | reverse complement strand
TCTCTCGTCCCTCCCCTCCAAATGCCAAGGAACAAACAGCGTTCAATGCTCACTCACAAACTTTGACACGTCTCGACGTCCAGCTCAAAATCTGTCGATTTCTGGTTGCCATACGTACCTGTGTATCAGGGGCTGAACAAACATGGAGGGGCATGCAGACCGAGCCGCCATGCACAGAGGACAAACTTCGCAGCGCGTGATTCCGTCCGGATGTACTTTGAGTGTGAAAATTACAGATTTAAATAAACATGAATACCAGCGGAGGCTGCAAGTAATAGAAGGGAGGAAACCCTAAAAAGAGCATATACAATGTATGTGTATATATATATATATATATATATATATATATATATATATATATATATATATATATATATATATATATATATATATATATATATATATATATATATATATATATATATAGTCCAACAGGATGATGTAGCGGTCGTGCACTTACGTTTGAAGCCTGGTGTTGGCTTAACGGTTAAGGTGGCTAGCTTAAGATCTTAGGGTCTTGAGTTTGAGCTCTTGCCATCCCGTTAAATAACACCAGATGGGTTGACTCAGACTGCTCATCCTTCCTAGGTCGGCAAAATAATTACCAGATTACTGGTAACAGGGGGCACTGCATCAGTGGCACAGCTGTGCTCTCAGCAGCCACAGGCTGCATACAAAATAATGTTACCTTTGAACTTTTGTCAGTCATTGTTGGTCTTTCAATAAAAATGAATGAGTAAAAATGTACGCCACTGCTCTTCAAACGAGAGAGTTCAAAGAACACCTTTACCCCACGCAGTCTTTAGAAACAAGGACATGGGCAGGGTCTGCGATCGGCAAATTTGATTGGTCGAGATGATGTAAAATGTCGTAATATTTTGTTTAAGTACTGCTAAACGGAAGGGTTTTTTAAGTGCCAAAAAGGTGACTTGTACTCTACAGTGTTCAAGTACTGTACAGGATGTTCCAAAAAGAAACGGACATCTTTGGTTGTTAATATACACTACATGGCCAAAAGTATGTGGACACCCCTTCCAATTAGAGGATTCGGCTATTTCAGTCACATATTGCTGACAGGTGTATAAAATCAAGCACACAGCCATGCAATCTCCATAGACAAACATTGACAGTAGAATGGGCAGTATTGAATAGCTCAGTGACTTTCATTGTGGCAACGTCATGGGATGCCACCTTTCCAACAAGTCAGTTCATCAAATTTCTCTCCTGCTAGAGCTGCCCCGGTCAACTGTAAGTGATGTTATTGTGAAGTGGAAACGTCTAGGAGCAACAACAGCTCAGCCACGAAGTGGTAGGCCACACAAGCTCACAGAACGGGACCGCCGTGTGCTGAAGCGCGTAGCATGGAGAAATCATCTGTCGTCGGTTGCAACACTCACTAGCGAGTGCCAAACTGACTCTGGAAGCAACGTCAGCACAAGCACTGTTGGTCGAGAGGTTCATGAAATGGGTTTCCATGGCCGAGCAGCCGCACACAAGCCTAAGATCACCATTCACAATGTCAAGCGTCGGCTGGAGTGGTGTAAAGCTCACCGCCATTGGACTCTGGAGTAGTGGAAACGCGTTCTCTGGAATGATGAATCACGCTTCACCATCTGGCAGTCCGATGGATGAATCTGGGTTTGGCGGATGCCAGGAGAACACCACCTGCCCGAATGCATAGTGCCAACTGCAAAGTTTGGTGGAGGACGAATAATGGTCTGGGTCTGTTTTTCATGGTTCGGGCTAGGCCCCTTAGTTCCAGTGAAGGGAAATATTAACGCTACAGCATACAATGAAATTCTAGACGATTCTGTGCTTCCAACTTTGTGGCAACAGTTTGGGGAAGGCCTTTTCCTGTTTCAGCATAACAATGTCCCCATGAACAAAGCGAGGTCCATATTGAAATGGTTTGGCGAGATCGGTGTGGAAGAACTTGACTGGCCTGCACAGAGCCCTGACCTCAACCCCAGTGAACACCTTTGGGATGAATTGGAATGCTGACTGCAAGCCAGACCTAATCACCCAACATCAGTGCCCGACCTCACGAATGCTCTTGTGGCTGAATGGAAGCAAATCCCCACAGCAATGTTCCAACATCTAGTGGAAAGCCTTCCCAGAAGGGTGGAGGCTGTTATAGCAGCAAAGGGGGGGACCAACTCCATATTAATACCCATGATTTTAGAATGTGATGTTAGACGAGCAGGTGTCCACATACGTTTGGCCATGCAGTGTATGTATTTAGAACCACAAATGATACAACGATACCCTTTGGTTTATTTGATACAGAAACTCATACAGTTTTGGACACACGATCAATACACTTCAATATGAGCTCCGTTAGTCACGTGCAGGACATCAAGGCAGTACACGAGTTCTTGCCATGTTCGGCTCAGCATGTTTGCATCCAGCAGTGTGCATGCAGCTGTGATCCGAGAACGAAGATCCTGCAGGTTTGCCACCTTTGTGATGTAGACAACATCTTTGACAAAACGGCACAACATATTTTAAAGGGGAGTTATGTCTGGTGATCGTGGGGACCAGGCGGTTGGTCTGTCTCGGCCAATCCAGCGACCTGGAAATTTTTCATTCAGGATCACTCGAACGACTAAGGCCCAATGAGAGAGAGCGCCATCCCGTTGAATAATTATATTGGGTTGCAGGATTTCAATCTGTGGGAAGGCGAATCCTTCCAACATGTTCCTGTAAATTGTCAAGGTTACTGTATCCTCCGCAAAGAAAAACGGACCCACCAAGTGATCATGGAGAAGGCCAAACCATACATTGACCTTTGGACTGTCGTGTATGTATTCAATGACCAAGTGAAGCTTTTCAGAGCCCCAGATCCTTACATCGTGATGGTCGATCTTCCCCGATACATAAAAGCAAGCTTCGTCTGTGAACATGACCTTTTTCAGGTAATCTTCGTCATCCTCAATGCGACTGAGCATTTCCAAGGCAAACACCTTGCGTTTGGGTCCTTCAATTGGTTTGAGTTCCTGCAGAATCTGCACCTTTTAGGCATAAAGGTTCATCCATTTATGTAAAATCCTGTGTCCAGTGGTGGTTGGTAGTCACAGTTCTCTGGATGCTCATCGGAGTGATTTTCTGGGACTTGGTTGTAATGATTCACGCACTCGTTCAACGCCTGCTGTACTTGTGCTTGGTCCACTGGTACTTTTCTGTTTCTGACAACTTCCGGTCTCCTTAAACCCCTTGTAGCACTCTCTGATACTAGTCTGTGATGGCGGATTCCTTCCATACTTTGTACGGAAATTACACTGAACTTGCGTGTCGGATCTCGTCTCGAACCATTCGACGCACGGAGCTTTCTCCTGTAGAGTCGCCATTTTCTTTTACATTAAATCACCAGATCTGAAAATAAAGAAAAAACTATGTTTCTGTATCATATAAAACAAAGGGTATTGTATCGTTTGTGGTACTAAATATAGTAACAACCAAATTTGTCCAGATCTGTTTGGAACACCCCGTACATACTGTAATTCAATTTAAAAAAAAAAATAAAGATTTTAAAGGTTGGAGACAAACAATTGGAAGTTTACCGTCGTTGATGCAGAGTCTTTTACACCACCCTAGTTAACACATAATTACATTAGTTATTGTCTGTGCACGTGAAGCGAAAAGCGGGTGAGCAATTGGTTCATATCCGTCTGGCTGATCAGTTTATGATAAAGGAATATCATATTTCAATTGAACGTTATATTTTAAACATGAATCGGAAGACAAGTCTGTCGTTTTACCAAATTTTGGCTCTGAATTCATCCCAATCGCGCTTGTGCAGAGAGGACACAGTCAAACAAAATTGGAATATATATACATATGTGTGTGTAATGAGGAATTGTGAAGACATTGTTGATCCATACAATTTGAAGAAAGTGGATTTTGTGGATGACGTCAATGATTTATCTATATTAAATAAGGTGTGTGGTGTGTTGTGTGTGTGTGTGTGTGGTGTGTGTGTGTTGTGGTGTGTGTGGTGTGTACATCTGACAATATAAAAGAAAAAGAGCTAGCCTGATCCCCACCCCCCCCCCATACCCCATATTTTGCATACGTGTTGGTAATAACCATGGTAACTGCCACCACCCCTCCCCCCCCCACCTGTGTGCATCTGGTGTGGATGGTGTGTGCATATTGTGTGGATGGTGTGTGCATATGGCGCGGTTGGTTGTGTGCATATGGCGCGTTGGTGTTACATATTGTGTAGATGGTGAGTACATGGTGCATGGATGGTGTGGATGGTGTGTGCATATTGCATGGATGGTGTACATGTGGTGTGGATGGTGTGTACATATTGCGTGGATGGTGTGTACATGTGGTGTGGATGGTGTGTACATATGCGTGGATGGTGTTACATGTGGTGTGAATGGTGTGTGCTATATTGCGTGGATGGTGTGTGCATATGGCGTGGTTGGTGTGTCATATGGCGCGGATGTGTGTACATATTGTGTAGATGGTGAGTACATGTGGCATGGATGGTGTGTGCATATTGCGTGGATGGTGTGTACATTTGGCATGGATGGTGTGTGCATATCGCGTGGATGGTGTGTACATGTGACGTGGATGGTGTGTACATATTGTGTAGATGGTGTGTACATCTGGCACGGATGGTGTGCACATTTGGCAGGATGGGTGCACATCTGGTGTGGATGGCGTGCACATTTGGCATGGATGGTGTGCACATCTGGTATGGATGGTGTTGCATTTGGCATGGATGGTGTGTGCATATTGCGTGGATGTTGTGTACATGTGTGTGGATGGTGTGTGCATATGGTGTGGATGGTGGTACATGTGGCATGGATGTGTGTGCATATAGTGTGGATGGTGTGTACATGTGGCATGGATGGTGTGTGCATATTGCGTGGATGTGTGTAAAAGTGGCATGGATGGTGTGTGCATATTGCGTGGATGGTGTGTACATGTGGTGTAGATGGTGTGTGCATATTGCGTGGGATGGTGTGTACATGTTGCATGGATGGTGTGTGCATATGTGTGGATAGTGTGTACATGTGGTGTGGATGGTGTGTACATATTGTGTAGATGTGTGTACATCGTCATGGATGGTGTGGATGGTGTGTGCATATTGCATGGATGTGTTGTACATGTGGCATGGATGGTGTGTACATATTGTGTAGATGGTGTGTACATCTGGCATGGATGGTGTGATGGTGTGTGCATATTGCATGATGGTGTGTACATATGTGTGGATGGTGTGTGCATTTGGCATGGATGGTGTGTGCATATGCATGGATGGTTGTACATGTGGCTGGATGGTGTGTACATGTGCATGGATGTGTGTGCATATGGTGTGGATGGTGTGACATGTTGTTCTGGCGTGGATGGTTGTGCAATATTGTGTAGATGGTGTGTACATCTGGCACGGATGGTGTGGATGGTGTGTGCATATTGCATGGATGGTGTGTACATGTGGCATGGATGGTGTGTACATATTGTGTAGATGGTGTGTGCATCTGGCATGGATGGTGTGGATGGTGTGCACATTTGGCATGGATGGTGTGCACATCTGGTGTGGATGGTGTGCACATTTGGCATGGATGGTGTGCATTTGGTGTGGATGTGTGCACATCTGGTGTGGATGTGTGTGCTTTTGGCATGGATGGTGTGTGGCATATTGCGTGGATGTGTGGCATATGGCATGGATGTGTGTGCATTTGTGTGCACATCTGGTGTGGATGGTGTGTGCATTTGGCATGGATGGTGTGTGCATTTGGTGGATGGTGTGCACATCTGGTGTGGATGGTGTGTGCATTTGGCATGGATGGTGTGTGCATATTGTGTGGATGGTGTGTGCATATGGCATGGATGGTTGTGTGATCTGGCATGGATGGTGTGCACATCTGGCATGGGATGGTGTGTGCATATGGAGTGTATGGTGTGTGCATATGGTGTGGATGGTGTGTGCATTTGGCATGGATGGTGTGTGCATATGGCGTGGATGGTGTGTGCATCTGGCATGGATGGTGTGCACATCTGGTGTGTATGGAGTGCGCATGTGCGTGGATGGTGTCGCATCTGGCGTGGATGGTGTGTGCATATTGCGTGGATGGTGTGCGCATCTGGCGTGGATGGTGTGTTCATATTGCGTGGATGGTGTGCGCATCTGGTGTGGATGGTTGTGTGCTTGCATGGATGGTGTGTGCATATGGAGTGGTTGGTGTGTGCATATGGAGTGTGTTGGTGTGTGCATATGGTGTAGTTGGTGTGTGCATCTGGTGTGGATGGTGTGTGCATATTGTGTGGATGGTGTGTGCATATGGCATGGTTGGTGTGCGCATCTGGCTGGATGGTGTGTGCATTTGGTGTGGATGGTGTGCGCACATGGCGTGGATGTGTGTGGCATATGGCGTGGATGTTGTGTGCGCATCCGGAATGGATGGTGTGTGCATTGGGGTGGATGGTGTGCACATCTGGCATGGATGGTGTGCACATCTGGTGTGGATGGTGTGAATATTTGCATGGATGGTGGGTGCTTCTGGCATGGATGGTGTGCACATCTGGCATGGAAGGTGTGCACATCTGGCTGGGTGGTGCGCACATCTGGCGTGGATGGTGCGCCACATCTGCGTGGATGGTGCGCACATTCTGGCGTGGATTGCGCAATCTGTGGGTGGTGCACACATCTGGCGTGGATGGTGCGCAACATCTGGCGTGGATGGTGCGCACATCTGGCGGATGGGCGCACATCTGGGTGGTGGTGCGACACATCTGGCGTGGGTGGTCGCACACATCTGGCGTGGAGGTGCGCACATCTGGCGTGGATGGTGCGCACATCTGGCGTTGGTGGTCCACAC
The DNA here is from genome assembly GCA_035128595.1 of Eptatretus atami. Classification (NCBI taxonomy): domain Eukaryota; kingdom Metazoa; phylum Chordata; class Myxini; order Myxiniformes; family Myxinidae; genus Eptatretus; species Eptatretus atami. The sequence continues at coordinate 44,369,834 of CM068958.1, read as the reverse complement.
AATCTGGCGTGGATGGTGCACCTCCATTTCTATCTTTCACTTTCCTTCTTCCACTTGTTCAACATTCTCCATTGTGTCACAACCTTCTACTCAACCTTCAACTGTGTGTTTCTTCTACTCACTCGCTCTGTACACCTCAAATCAGATTCTCATCATCGTGAACCTTTACTCATGCATTATACCTGATTTTGCTGCAGTTTCTGTGATATGTTTTAGCCATTTTGTATCCATTTGTCACAGTGCACCAAACCTGTCTCGGTATATGCAGGAAATCTATACATTTTGAAATTCTTCGCTGATCGATTGTTGCATACAATGGCACAGCATCCTATCATTTCAAAAATAATTATGAGGTATGGTGTGCTCATTCAATGAGCTATCGATGGAAACAAAATGGCACTCATAACCTTCGTGAAGAGAAATTTCCAGGACGCGCGTGGCTTGTCGCTACTCCGAGTACATAGGGACTCCAATTTGCACAGTTCAACCCCTCCCTGTGCTCCAATTCACAATGTCCTGGTGTTCTAACAGTCTGTCATGCACCGCAGGAAAATGCTCCTCGGAAATGTACATTGATCATCTCCGCGACAATTTTTTTGTCCCCACAAAGTGCAGCTCGTGGCGGTTTCCCTGTTTCGCCCCCATTCCCCCCATCTCACTACACCAGTGCTTATAAGTCCTATAAAACTAAAAGACAGATTTGTCACGATGAACCACTCTAAGTCACCATTTTGAGAGGCTCGTTGAGAGGAGGAATCTGGCATGTTGCTCAGTCGACCTCGGACAAACCAAAATGAGGGAGGTAAAGGGACCAATCAACCCTTGATCCAGTTCAGTGCGTCTGGACTGATTGGCTGACGGAACTGCCTCATCAATATATTGAACGATTGCACAAAAAGGGACATCTTTTATTTGATTTGATGTACCTCAGTCTTTAATAAAGCACCGCCACTGCCAAAGCAGTTTCTTGGCAAGGTTTTCACTGGGTGGGTTGCCATTGTCTTCACAGCATTGCTTGTGTGTGCTCTATCCCTTTTAACTACCAAGTATGAAGCAAGAAAGCAGCACATACCATTTTAAGTCCTTGGTATGACTCAGCCAGGGTTTGAACCACTGGCCTCCCAGACTCAGAGTGGACGCTCCAACCATGACACCACCGAGTCTGGTTTATGGGACATTACGGACTTTATAAGTGAATCGATGAGCATCGATAATTGAAATTATCTGGAATACAAATATGAAAGGTATTTATTTATGGAGGAACTAGTCATGCTGGTGGAACCTTTTGCTCTGCCACTCGGACGAAGGATTAACATATAAAAGGTCTGCATCTCAATTTCCAAGGCTATGTACCTCTCAAATTTTCCATCCAATTTACTAACTGCTGTACACCCCACTTCTATGACTGTCTATGAAAATTTAAAGAGGGCAAAAAATAAACCAATTACCTCCAACAAAAGAGAAAGCAAAAAAAAACACGTTTGGGTTTGCCAATAAATTAATTATAGTGACAAAATCAGTGAAAGAATGCTCCTGATATTCCTACCCTCATGAAATTAAGTGAATATAAATAGAGAGGCCTGATGAAAATGAAGAGAAATATCATTAAAATATTTAAAAACGAAATACAGTGACTTACAAGGGGTAAGGGGTGGGGGTGGAGGGAGAGCAACAGATTGTAGAGAAATAAGCTGACCGATATGTAAATGACAACATTATATAAACTAGAAGGGCACTCGGTAGAGCACATACCTCCCACGGAATGCCTGATCCACGAGAACATATCGGGTCCATACATTTTTGAAATATCATGCTATATATAGTTTTTGGCCCTATCTCTCAATGGTGAAGAATCACTTTGAAATTAAATAATTATCGTGTCCGGATCCGGTTTTGGATCTTCACCAAAATCGAATCAATTCGTCCTTGCGAGACACCCAACCTGTCCACCAAGTTTCATCCGAATCCGTGTACAACTTTTTGAGATATCGTGCTACGTATCGTTTTTGGCCTGAATCTTTCAATGGTGAAGAATCACTTTTAAAATTCTAATAATCGGATCTGTGTCCGGATCTTCATCAAAATCTAATCAGTTCGTCCTTGTCACACACCGAACCTGTCCACAAAATTTCATCTGGATCCATCGCCAACTTTTTGAGATATCCTGTACACAAACAAACAGACAAACAAACAGACAGAAAGGGGTGAAAACATAACCTCCTTCACGTTCGGTGGCGGAGGTAATTAAATAATTATCGTATCCGGATCCGAATTCGGATCTTCACCAAAATCGAATCAATACGTCCTTGTCCGTGTGCACCAAGTTTCGTCCGAATCTGTCCACAACTTTTTGAGATATCATGCTATATATTAGTTTTGCCATATCTCTCAATGGTGAAGAATCGAATCAATTAAAAAAAATTTGAGTAGTCGGATCTGGATGCGGATTCGGATCTTCACCCAAATCTAATCAGTTCGTCCTTGTCACACACCCAAGCTGCCCCCCTAAATTTCATCTCGATCCATCCACAACTTTTTAAGATATCTTGCAAAGAAACAAATAAAAAGACACAAACACAGGCAAACAAATAGAAAGGGTGAAAACAAACTTCCTTCCACTTTCGTTGGCAGAGGTAACGAGACAGTTGAAAGGTGATTTTCAACCAATCAACTGAAAGTAACAAATAGTAGCCACTGATGAATCGGCTCTGCAAACACGATCTCTTTCTTCGCTTAAACGAGATGAGCTCAGGAAATATTACTGAACCATTTGTGTGGATATAATGTGTATATCATCATATAATGTAATATAATGCAATACAACATATAACGTGTGTATATAACATGCAATATGTCACGTATAACATGTGTGGATATAATATTGTTGCGGTTCTGCAAAACCACATGCTTCCAAGGCAATGGCACCCAACATACAGTGATCCCCAGGCAGTTATTTTGTTTGTCTTCATGCAGTCAGACCTTCCCCTCATGTCTCGTGGGTTAATGGGACGAAGTGCGTTGCGTGGGTCTAATAGCTAGGTCTAATTATATCTCTATCGTCTGTTCTGATTTCTATTCCAACCCTTTCCTTTCAGCCATGGTACAAATCAAGCAAGCAAGCAAACCCACCACAATATGAATAGCAAACACACCACGCAGCCTCCCGTGGGAGAATCAGCATAAGAACAAACACACTGTACGGCATGCACATGGGGCGCCTTTTCATTCAAATCTACGCGCCAATTTCCAACGGCATCTCACCTGGCTCACCCCTCACTTACCAAAAACTAACCACTTCTACCACCGACACCTTGCGCACACGGGAAAAATGTTCCCGCACCTCCTCGTACCTCTGCATCGCTACAATTCGCCACTAAACAGAGGCGTGCTGCACGGCTCGAGCTGTACTCGAACCGCGTGATGCGGGGACGAGCAACGGACGTTAATGGTGCCGGCCGCATCTCGCCGGGAATGTTCCGGGTGAGCATGCAGGATTGATGCAACCCTCGTCCAGTGGCCAGAACATGGCAAGACGGGTGGCAAGGAAGGGTCGCGGGAAGAGCAATCCAGGAATTTGGTACGGAACTCTGGGCCGTGTCATGTTGGATGTGTGACTGAGACCGCTTCCAGCCCCAGGAGCCTCGCAAGGCGTGGCTGGGGTCGCTGTGGCTCAATAGAGAAGCGATATTTACATCAGCGTGTCGCTTCAGGTTGTCACCTCTCCCTTCACCCGGGCTTATAAAAGGCGGACCACGGAGCCGCTCGCTCTCTTCTTCGCCTCACTACTTCACTGCTCCTCGTTGTCTCTGCCCGTCGCTGGCTCTTCACTCGCGGTTGGTGTGCGACTGAGACATGCTTAATCCGAAGGACCAGTGCAGAGCGCACATTGCCACGAGCCCCAACAAAGTGACTAAGCCAGAGATAATGCGCCAACTCTTGAGGTGGGAACACTCAAGCGGAGCGTCCCACGGAGGTACATGCTACACTAACAGACCTTTTTTTGTGACGAGGTTAGGGATCTTTTGCCTCACGAATCTTCTCTCCTCTCTCTCTCTCTCTCTCTCTCTCTCTCTCTCTCTTCTCTCTCTCTCTCTCTCTCTCTCTCTCCTCTCTCTCTCTCTTTCTCTCTCTCTCTCTTCTCTCTCTCTTTCCAACCCTCCATCTCGTCCCCTTTGTATGCACAAAAGAGCATCCATAACTGATTTGCAATCACAGTTTCCTCTGGCACAAGACCGCACCCCCCCATATTGCACTACACCCCACCTCCCACTCCCACACCTTAGACACCAGTATTTCTCCCTCCTACCTCCTGCTAAGCATACTGGGTTGCGTTGGTCGGCCGACTGCGCCAGTATTGCGAGGCCATTTATCCTCATCTGCTCTCTTTCTGGCTATCTAATCTTCCCCGGGTTTGTGTGTGTGTGTGTGTGTGTGTGTGTGTGTGTGTGTGTGTGGTGTGTGTGTTGTGTGTGTGTGGTGTGTGTGTTTGTGATGGCGCTTGTTGTCGCATAAGTTAAGATTGTAGAAGTGATAACGGGATAAGTCTGCTCTGTGCCTGCTTTTGTAATTTGCTTGCCTTTTGCCGCACCCCACGGATTCCTTGCTATCCCTGCTGTATGTACGAATAAACCCAATTCACTGTGCCACATACTGTACCTTTCCTCGCTTGATCATAAATAAATGATTTGTGTAGAAATGTTCCCAGCTCGTTTTCGTCTTTTCCATCATTGGTCCAGCATGATTCGTATCATAGCCTAGCGGCCCGAGCCGGACGTTATTCTCCAACGATCTGTTTTTCTAGCCGGTATGTCCTTGGGCAGTTATGCTCGGCTGCATCTGATCCGGTAAGGTGATCCGTTTTGAACAAGGCATACCAAGGGCGTGTCCCCTGGTAATTAGATCACGTGACCATTAGGTAAATGGTATATATTAGACGGAGGACCGTAAGTCATGTGGTCGAGTTAATGGCGTTCATGGTCAATTAGCGACCCACCGCATTATGAAGTTATTTGTGTGCAATGGCCTGCAATTTTGTAGTCGGGTGGGAACCCGAGGTAGCTTCCCCCCTCGTGGTCTTCTCGCCCCCGAAGCCTGGTCCGCAACAATATATATATATATATATATATATAATATGTCACGTATAATACGTGTATACACTGATGAGCCAAAACATTACGACCACCTGCCTAATATGCTGTTGGTCCTCCGTGTGCCGCCAAACCAGCACTGACCCGCCGAGGCATGGACTCTACAAGACCCCTGAAGTTGTCCTGTGGTATCTGGCACCAAAACATTAGCAGCAGATCCTTCAAGTCCTGTAAGTTGCAAGGTGGAACCGCCGTGGATTGGACTTGTTGGTCCAGCACATCCCGCAGATGCTCAATCGGATTGAGATCTGGAGAATTTGGAGGCCAGGGCAACACCGTGAACACTTCATCATGTTCCTCAAACCATTCCCGAACAATGGTGCAGTATGGCAGGGCGCATTATCCTGCTGAAAGAGGCCACTGCCATCAGGGAATACCATTGCCATGAAGGGATGTACCTGGTCTGCAACGATGTTTTGGTAGGTGGCACGTGTCAAATTGACGTCCACATGAATGGCCGGACCCAGGGTTTTCCAGCAGAACATTGCCCAGAGCACGACACTCCCTCCACCGGCTTGTCGTCTTACCACAGTGCATCCTGGTGCCATCACTTCTCCAGGTAAACGGCGCACACGTACACGGCGATCCACCTGATCTAAAATAAATGGGGACTCATCGGACCAGACGACCTTGTTCCACTGCTACAAGGTCCAGTTCCAATGCTCGCACGCCCATTGTAGGTGCTTTCGACGGTGGACAGGGTCATCATGGCCACTCTGACCGGTCTGCGGATAAGCAGCCCCATACGCAGCAGGGTGTGATGCACTGTAGATTGTGACACGTTCCTCCTGTGACCACCATTAAAATTTTCTGTGACTTGCGCCACAGTAGACCTTCTGTCGGTTCAGACCAGACGGGATAGCCTTCGTTGCCCTCGCACATCGATGAGCCTTGGGCGCCCAACGCCCTGTCGCCAGTTTGTGGTTTGTCCCTCCTCGGACCACTGTCGGTAGGTACTCACCACTGCTGACCACACCCCACACCCCACAAGCCTTGCCGTTTCAGAGATACTCTGACCCAGTCGTCTGGCCATAACAATTTGGCCCTTGTCAAAGTCGCTCAGGTCTTTACTCCTGCCCATTTCTCCTGCATCCAACACATCAACTTCAAGAACTGACTGTTCACTTGCTGTCTAATATATCCCACCCCTTGACAGGTGCCATTATAACAAGATAATCAATGTTATTCACTTCACCTGTCGGTGGTCATAATGTTTTGGCTCATCAGTGTATATAACATGTGCAAGATGTTACATATAACTGGACTGGTCGCTCTGATGGTTACCATACCCAAAGGGTTGCTGTAGCTGTATCCAATAAACTGACTCCCATGATAATTGAGGTAACACCGGTCAATGAGCGTATTATGAGACAAAGCATTATTCACTCCTTGGGTGTCGTTTCCCTGGTCTCTGTGTATGCTCTGACTGATACAAGTGATATCACTGTGAAGCAAGCATTTTATGCCACGCTCTAGTCTCTGGATGTTCAGTGCCCCCAGGCAAGATACGCTCCTCATCTTGGGGGATTTCAATTAATCGACTGGAACTGATCGGGATGGTTATGAGACAGTCGTGGACTTCGGGTGGCTGGTTCATGATTTCAACACACACAGGCTCATCGCTGAACTTGTTCCAATGCTGGTGGTGTGGCAAATGCAAATGACCACGTGCTCGATGATGATGGCTGGAGGATCCTCCAAAACTGGAGGGTCGACGGTCTACTGGAGTACTCAGTTCCTCAATACACACCACAGGCTTGTTGTCGCAACTCTGAAGTTGCAGGTTAATTCCAGGAGAATGGTATCATCCCACCCTCAAATCTCCACAGGTGAGTGGGGATTTGGGGGGTCTGGGTGGTTTGGGAAATCTTGAAGAGTTGTGGAGAGCCTTCAAGACTACCATCCTTGATGTTGCCGGTGTCAGTCTTGGAACTCACTGTATGATGAAGAAGAACTTTGTCTCCCAAGGCACTCTGGATACCATTGACCAGAGTCGCAGGGCCAGGTTTAATGGCAGAGCTGAGCTGCTCAGGGAGTTGAGGCGTAAAACTGTACGTGCGCTGAGGGTGGATAAGGAGGCCTTTGTGCGAGGAATCTGTAAAGGGGTAGAGCATCACCTGTGGTCAAGTGATTATCATCCTGCTTTCAGGGGAATTTGTGCATTGTGTTCCTCCAAGCCCACCCCTCGGTGTACTGCAGTGAGAGCGGAGGGTTGTGGGCTCTTGCCAGAGGAGTTCGAATTGAAGGTCTGCTGGGCCTGTTACTTTGAGCGGTTGCACGAGGCTGACCCACCAGCTGTTGAGTTGTATGTGAGGGATGTAACTATCCCTATTGCAGATCCTCGAATCAACTGTGAACCACCTTCATTTGTGGAAACACAGGCTGTGGTGAATCAGTTGAAAGGGGGGTAAAGCTCCTGGGATTGCGGCATCCATGCTGAACTTCTCAAGGCTGGTGGAAATGCTGTACTCATGTTGTTGCATGAAGTTCAGTGCTCTGCCTGGAACACAGGAATCATCCCAACTAACTGGAAGAGGGGCCTTGTTGTCCCTCTCTGGAAAGGGATGGTGATCGCCAGGACTGCAACAGCCACCAAGTGGTGACGCTGCTCTCAGTGCCAGGCAAGGTCTTTGCTTGGATAATTATTGATATGATTCGCCACCATCTGCTAGTGCAATAGTGCCCAGAGCAGTCAGGCTTTACACGATAGAGGTTATCAATTAACTGTATTGGGTCCTCACGAAAGGCAGACAAGAGTTTTGGCAGCGGCTGCTCACATCCTACATTGATCTCTGCAAAGCATTCAATGTAGTGGATTGGGATGCCCTCTGGAGAATTTATGTCAATGCTATAATGCTTAATAAGATATTGAAATCTGATATCGTACCTTCTCTTTTCTCCGATCATTTGGTGACAACAATCTCCTTTAAACTTGCTCTACAGCAACATGGCAGTCCATATTGGAAGTTTAACGTCATGTTACTTAAGAATGCTACTTTTTGTGAAGCCTTTAGAGTGTTTTGGAATCGCCTCATCGAACGAAAGAACAGTTTAAGTAACCCTAGATTATGGTGGGTCTACGCAAAGACACAGATTGCCATCTTTTGCCAACAGTTCAATCACTTCTCATCTTTTAGTGTAAAAAGGAGAGGATTGTACGAGAAAAAGAGATAATGAAATTACAATCTGATGTCACAAACAACCCCAATACAACAAATAACCATCTGCCATATAACTGGAATCTGCCATATAACATCTGCCATCTGCCATATAACAAATAACCATAATAACTGGAAAAAAAGGCCCTTCCAAATGATCTTATTGATTACCAAGTGAAAGGTGCAATGATCCGATTACGGATGGATCAGATTTATAATTTGGACTCACCAACTAAATTTTTCTTTCATTTTGATAAAAAGACCACCCATCAAAGGCAAATTGAAACCCTAAAGCAACTGGGGACATTGTGACATCACCAGATAATATAAAGAAAGAGGTCCATAACATCATTTGCCAAAAACAAGTCTGAGAAGAAGTTGACGATGATGCGATACGATATTTCACGTCTGATCTACCCATGTTAAGTGCTGCTTAAAGGGATCAGCTTGACTCCTTACCTTCCTTGGAAGAGCTTACACTCTCGCTTGCTTCTCTGCCAACTGGAAAATCTCCTGGACTCGACGGCCTCCCAGTCAAATTTTATAAATCCTTTTGGCCTTTATTAAGTCCAGAGCTTTTGGAGGTCTTTACCAACTCTTTACAATGTGGGGAATTGCCAATGAGCTGTCGTACAGCAGTAATTAGTTTATTGCCAAAAAAGGGGACCTTCAGCTTATTGGTAACTGGTGCCCAAATCTCTCTTTTAACTTCCGATTATAAAATATTTTCCAAAGCCTTCGCTCGACGCATCTCCCCCCTTCTAGAGTCTTTGATTCAAAGGGATTAGTCCTATTGTATCCATAACCGACAGATACATCTTTTCTTTTATATATATAAAGAAGTAGTGTATGTTTGTTTGTCCTCTTATAACTCAAGACTCCGATCCCAGAGCAAAACTCAAGGCATATTTGGAATCAGCACGTCTCAGAGGTACTACAGCATACCTTAGATGTTTAAAAAAACCGAAAAAAAAATCGTCATTTTTTTGGCCGTTTAAATTTTTCTGCCGCAATTCATTGATTTTCCGCGTCGCGACTTTTTTTTATTCACAACCTGATCAAAATAAGACAAAGACAGACCAGTGGATGGACAGACCAGTGAACTTTACAAAGTTTCTGATCAAAATTTAACTTTCTGATTTTAGATTCCCCAAAAAGGAAAGAGCTCCATTAGTCTTAAGGCAGCTGCAGCTAAGCGAAAACACACTAAGAGACAACAGGAGACTGAAGAGGAGCAAGATGCCAGGCTAAATTAACAGGCACAGCGCAACAGCAGCAGGCGACAAAAAGAGACTGAAGAGGAGCGATCAGCCAGGCTCAATGAACAGGCTCATCAGCAACAACAGCGGCGATCAAATGAGACTGAGGAAGAGTGATGCGAGACTTGAGGCAATGCATCACCGCACTGCAGAAGCATGTGCACTGGCCCGGGCACAAGATCACAACAATGCCAACAGCGTGGCATTCACGTATGCCCCGGCTGACCCAACAACTCATGCAGACATCTGCCGAATGGACCAAGTCTGCACCCACTGCTCTGCTTACAAGTTCAAGGGAGAGACAAAGGGTGTGTGCTGCAGCGATGGCAAGGTCGTCATTGAGCCCTCTCCTGCCCTTCTCCCTTGCTGAAGGAACTTCTCTCAGGTGAAGGTCCCCTCAGCAAGCACTTCCTTGACAACATTCGGAT
>CM068958.1:44345810-44357783 GCA_035128595.1 Eptatretus atami | reverse complement strand
CCAGAGAGGATTATTTTGTATCATTGTCACAGTGCACAAACTGTCTCGGTATATGCCAGGATCTATACATTTTGAAATTCTTCGCTGATCGATTGTTGCATACAATGGCAAGCATCCTATCATTTCAAAAAATCATGAGGTATGGTGTGCTCATTCAAGTGAGCTATCGAGGAAACAAATGGCACTCTAACCTTCGTGAGAGAAATTTCAAGGACGCGCGTGCTTGTCGTACTTCCGAGACACATAGGGACTCCAATTGCACAGTCAAACTCCCCTCCCTGTGCTCCAATTCACAATTCGCGGTGTTCTAAACAGTCTTCAGCACCGAGGAAAATGCTCCTCGAAATATACATTGATATCTCCGCGGACAATTTTTTTGTCCCCACAAAGTGCAGCTCGTGGCGGTTTTTCCTGTTTCCTCCATTCCCCCCATCCACTACACAGTGCTTAAAGTCCTATAAAACAAAAGACAGATTTGTCAGGCGATTGAACCACTCTAAGTCACCATTTTGAGAGGGCTCGTTGGAGAGGAGGAATCTGGCATGTTGGCTCAGTCGACTGGACAAACCAAAATGAGGGAGGTAAAGGGACCAATCAACCCTTGATCCAGTTCCAGTGCGTCTGGGACTGATGCTGACGGAACTGCCTCTCATATATGAACGATTGCACAAAAAGGACATCTTTTTTTGATTTGATGTACTCAGTCTTTAATAAAGCACCGCCACTTGGCAAAGCAGTTTCTTGCAAGGTTTCAACTGGGGGGTTGCCATGTCTTCACAGCATTGCTTGTGTGGTGCTCTATCCCTTTTAACTACCAAGTAGAAGCAAGAAAGGAGCACATACTTTAAGTCCTTGGTATGACTCAGCCAGGGTTTGAAAACCACTGGCCTCCAGACTCAGAGTGACGCTCCAACGATGCACCACCGAGTCTGGTTTATGGGACTTACGGACTTATAAGTGATCCGATGAGCACGATAATTGAAATATCTGGAATATCAAATAGAAAGGTATTTATTTATGGTGGAACTAGTCATGCTGGTGGAACTTTTGCTCTGCCACCGGACGAAGGATTAACATATAAAAGGTCTGCAATCTCATTTCCAAGGTATGTACCTCTCAAATTTTCGCATCCAATTACTCACTGCTGTACAAGCCCCACTTCTATGACTGTCTATGAAATTTAAGAGGCAAAAAATAAAACAATTACCTCCAACAAAGAGAAAGCAAAAAAAACACGTTTTGGGTTTGGCCAATAAAATTAATTATACCGTGAAAAATCAGTGAAAGAATGCTCCTGATTTCCTACTTCATGAAATTAAGTGAATATAATAGAGAGGCTGATGAAATGAAGAGAAATATCATTAAAATATTTAAACACGAATACAGTTGACTTACAAGGGGTAGGGGTGGGGGTGGAGGGAGAGCAGCAGTTGTAGAGAAATAAGCTGAGATATGAAATGACAACATATATAGAACTATAGAAGGGCACTCGGTAGAGCACATAACCTCCGCCACGGAATGCCTGATCCCGAGAAACATATCGGGTCCAATACATTTTTTGAAATATATGCTATAATAGTTTTGGCCCTTATTCTCAAATGGTGAAAAGAATACTTTGAAATAAATAATTATCGTGTCGGTCCGGTTTTGGATCTTCACCAAAATATGCGAATCAATTCGCCTTGCGAGACACCAACCTGTCCACCAAGTTTCATCCCGAATCCGTGTCAACTTTTTGAGATATCGTGCTACGTATCGGTTTTTGGCCTGAATCTTCAATGGCTGAAGATCACTTTAAAATTCTAATAATCGGATCTGTGTCCGGATCTTCATAAATCTAATCAAGTTCGTCGCTTGTTCACACCGAACCTGTCCACGAAAATTTCATCTGTCCATCGACAATTTTTTGAGCATATCTGTACACAAACAAACAGACAAACAAACAGACAGAAAGGGGTGAAACACATAACCTCCTTCATCGTCGTGGCGGAGGTAATTTAATAATTATCGTATCCGGATCGGAATTCGCGGATCTTCCGCAAATCGAATCACTACGTCCTTGTCCGTGTGCACCAAGTTCGTCCGAATCTGTCACAAACTTTTTGAGAATCATGCTATATATTAGTTTTGCCATATCTCTCAATGTGAAGAATCACTTAAAAATTCGAGTAGTCGGATCTGGATGCGGATTCGGATCTTCACCCAAATCTAATCAGTTCGTCCTTGTCACACACCAAGCTGGCCCCTAAATTTCATCTCGATCCATCCACAACTTTTTAAGATATCTTTGCAAAGAAAATAAAAGACACAACACAGGCAAACAAATGAAAGGGTGAAAACAACTTCCTTCCTTTCGTTGGCAGAGGTAACGAGACATGTTGAAAAGGTGATTTTCAACCAATCCCACTGAAAGTAACAAATAGTCGCCACTGATGAATCGGCTATGCACACAGATCTCTTTCTTCGCTTCAACGAGATGAGCCAGGAAATATTACTGGAACCATTGTGTGGATATAATGTTGTATATCATCCATATAATGTAATTAATGCAATACAACATATAACGTGTGTATATAATGCATAGGTCACGTATAACATGTGTGGATATAATATTGTTGCGGTTCTGCAAAACCACATGCCTTCCAGGCCATGGCACCAACATACAGTGATCCCCAGGCAGTTTATTTTGTTTGTCTTCATGCGTCAGACCTTCCCCTCATGTCTCGTGGTTAATGGACGAAGTGCGTTGCGTGGGTCCTAATAGCTAAGGTCTAATTAATATCTCTATCGTCTGTTCTGATTTCTATTCCCAACCCTTTCCTTTCAGCCATGGTACAAATCAAGCAGCAGCAAACCACCACAATATGAATAGCAACCACCACGCAGCCTCCCGTGGGAGAAATAGCATAAGAACAAACACACTGTAGGCATGCACATGGGGCGCCTTTTTCATTCAATCTCGCGCCAATTTCCAACGGCATCTACCTGCTCACCCCTGACTTACCAAAATAACCACTTCTACCCACGCGACTTGCGGCATCACGGGAAAATGTTCCCGGGCACCTCTCGACCTCTGCATCGCTACAATTCGCCACTAACAGAAGGCGTGCTGCACGGCTCGAGTTTTCTGTACTCGAAACGCGTGAATGGCGGGGACGAGCACGGAGACGTTAATGGTGCGGCGCATCTCCCGGGAATGTTCACGGTGAGCATGCAGGATTGATGCGAACCCCTCGTCCAGTCGCCAGAAATGGCAAGACGGGTGGCAAGGAAGGGTCGCGGGAAGAGCAATCCAAGGAATTTGGTACGGAACTCTGGGCCGTGTTCATGTTGGATTGTGTGACTGAGACCGCTTCCAGCCCCAGGAGCCTCGCAAGGCGTGGCTGGGGTCGCTGTGGCTCAATAGAGAGCGAGATTTCATCAGCGTGTCGCTTCAGGTTGTCACCTCTCCTCACGCCGGGCTATAAAAGGCGGACCACGAGCCGTCGCTCTCTCTTCGCCTCACTATTTCACTGCTCCTCGTTGTCTCTGCCCGTCGCTGGCTCTTCACCGGCGGTTGGTGTGGCGACGAGACATGCTTTAATCCGCAGGACCAGTGCAAGAGCGGCACATTGCCACGAGCCCCCACAAAGTGACTAAGCCAGAGATAAATGCGCCACTCTTGAGTGGAACACTCAAGCGGAGGCGTCCCACGGAGGTACCTGCTACACACTAACAGACCTTTTTTGTGACGAGGTTAGGGATTTTTGCTCACGAATCTTCCTTCCTCTCTCTCTCTCTCCTCTCTCTTTCCTCTCTCTCTCTCTCTCTCTCTCTCTCTCTCTCAACTCTCTCTCTCTCTTTCTCGTCTCTCAATCTCTCTCTCTCCTCTCTTTCCAACCCTCCATCTCGTCCTTTGTATGGCACAAAAGAGCATCCATAACTGATTTGCATCACAGTTTTTTCCTTGGCACAAGACCGCACCACCATATTGCACTACACCCACTCCCACTCCACACCTTAGACCAGTATTCTCCCTCCTACTCCTGCTAAAAGCATAACTGGGGTTGCGTTGGTCGGCCGACTGCGGCCAGGTATGCGAGGCATTTATCCTCATCTTTGCTCTCTTTTCCTGGCTATCTAATCTTCCCGGGTTTGTGTGTGTGTGTGTGTGTGTGTGTGTGTGTGTGTGTGTCGTGTGTGTGTGTGTGTTGTGTGTGTGTTTTGGTGATGGCGCTTGTTGTCGATAAGTTTAAGATGTAGAAATGTGGATAACGGGGATAAGTCTGCTCTGTGCCTGCTTTTGTAAATTTGCTTGCCTTTGCCGCACCCCCACGGATTCCTGCTATCCCTGCTGTATGTACGAATAAACCAATTCATCACTGTGCCAATCCTTTCCTCGCTTGATCATAAATAATGCTTTGTGTAGAAGTTCCAGCTCGTTTTCGTCTTTTCCATCATTGTCAGCATGATTTCGTATCATAGCCTAGCGGCCCGACCGGACGTTATTCTCCAACGATCTGTTTTTCTAGCCCGTATGTCCTTGGGCAGTATGCTCGCTGCATCTGATCCGGTAAGGTGATCCGTTTTTGAACAAGGCATACCAAGGGCGTGTCCCTGGTAAATTAGATCACGTGGAACCATTAGTAAATGGTATATATAGACGGAGGACCGTAAGTCATGTGGTCGGTTAATGGCGTTCATGGTCATTAGCGACGCCACGCATTATGAAGTTATTTGGTGTGCAATGGCCGAATTTTGTAGTCGGGTGGAACCCGAGGTAGCTTCCCCCTCGTGGTCTTCTCGCCCCCGAAGCCTGGTCCGCAACAATATAATAATATACTATAATATATAATATGTCAGCGTATAATACGTGTATAAACTGATGACAAAACATTACGACCACCTGCCTAATATGCTGTTGGTCCCTCCGTGTGCGCCAAACCAGCACTGACCGCCGAGGCATGGACTCTACAAGACCCCTGAGTTGTCCTGTGTATCCTGCAACCAACATTAGCAGCAGATCCTTCAAGTCCTGTAAGTTGCAAGGTGGAACCGCCGTGGATGGACTTGTTGGTCCAGCACACCCGCAGCATGCTCAACGGTTGAGATCTGGAGATTTGGGAGGCCAGGGCAACACCGTGAACACTTCATCATGTTTCTCAACCATTCCCGAACAATGTGCGTATGGCAGGGCGCATTATCCTTCTGAAAGAGGCCACTGCTCAGGGAATACCATTGCCAATGAAGGGATGTACCTGGTCTGCAACGATGTTTTGTAGGTGGCACGTGTCAAATTGACGTCCACATGAATGGCCGGACCCAGGGTATTTTCCAGGAGAACATTGCCCAGAGCACGACACTCCACTCCCACCGCTTGTCCGTCTTACACAGGTGCATCCTGTCGCCATCATTCTCCAGTAAACGGCGCACACGTACACGGCGATCCACCTGATCTAAAATAAATGGGGAACTCATCGGACCAGACGACTCTGTTCCACTGCCTACAGGTCCAGTTCCAATGCTCGCACGCCATTGTAGGTCTTTCGACGGTTGGACAAGGGGTCATCATGGCCACTCTGACCGGTCGCGGGATCAGCAGCCCCATACGCAGCAGGGTGTGATGCACTGTAGATTGTGACAACGGTTCCTCCTGTGACCACATTAAAATTTTTCTGTGACTTGCGCCACAGTAGACTTCTGTCGGTTCAGCAACGGGATAGCCTTCGTTGCCTCGCACATCCGATTGAGCCTTGGCGCCCAATCGCCTGTCGCCAGTTTGTGGTTTGTCCCTCTCGGACCACTGTCGGTAGTATCCCCACTGCTGACCACACCCCACCCCACAGCCTTGCCGTTCAGAGATACTCTGACCCAGTCGTCTGGCATAACAATTTGGCCTTGTCAAAGTCCGTCAGGTCTTTACTCCTGCCCATTTCTCCTGCATCCAACACATCACTTCAAGAACTGACTGTTACTTGCTGTCTAATATATCCCACACCTTGAAGGTGCCTTAAACTAAGATATCATGTTTATTCACTTCACCTGTTCGGTGGTCATAATTTGGCTCATCAGTGTATAATACATTGCAAGATGTTACATATAACTGGACTGGTCGCTCTGACTGTTACCTAATAATCCAAAGGGTTGCTGTAG
Organism: Eptatretus atami; assembly: GCA_035128595.1. Taxonomy (NCBI): domain Eukaryota; kingdom Metazoa; phylum Chordata; class Myxini; order Myxiniformes; family Myxinidae; genus Eptatretus; species Eptatretus atami. The sequence continues at coordinate 44,351,651 of CM068958.1, read as the reverse complement.
CTGTATCCAATAAACTGACCTCCCATGATAATTGAGATAAACCGGTCAATGAGCGTATTTGGACAAAGCATTATTCTCCCTTGGTGTCGTTTCCTGGTCTTCTACGTGTATGCTCTGACTGATACAAGTGATATCACTGGAAGCCAAAGCATTTTATGCCACGCTCTAGTCTCTGGATGTTCAGTGCCCCCAGGCAAGATACGCTCCTCATCTTGGGGATTCAATTAATCGACTGAAATGATCGGGATGGTTTGAGACAGTCGTGGACTTCGGTGGCTGGTTCATGATTTCAACACACACAAGGCTCATCGCTTTACTTGTTCCAATGCTGGTGGTTGTGGCAAATGCCAATGACCACGTGCTTCGATGATGATGGCTGGAGATCCTCCAAACGGGGGTCGACGGTCTACGGAGTACTCAGTTCCTCAATACACCCAAGGCTGTTTGTCGAACTCTGAAAGTTGCAGGTTAATTCCAGGAGAAGGTGTCATTCCCACCCTCAAATCTCCCCAGTGAGTGGGGATTGGGGGTCTGGTGGCTTTGGAATCTTGAGAATTGTGGAGAGCCTTCAAGACTACCAATCCTTGATGTTGCCGGTGTCAGTCTTGGAACTCACTGTATGATGAAGAAACTTTGTCTCCAAGGCACTCTGGATACCATTGACCAGAGTCGCAGGGCCGGTTTAATGGCAGAGCTGAGCTGCTCAAGGAGTTGAGGCGTAAACTGTATACGCTGCGCTTTGAGGGTGGATAAGGAGGGCCTTGTGCGAGGAATCCTGTAACGGGGTAGAGCATCACTGTGGTAAGTGATATCATCCTGCTTTCAGGGGAATTTGTGCATTGTGTCCTCCACGCCCACCCTCGGTGACTGCAGTGAGAGCGGAGGGTTGTGGGCTCTTGCCAGAGGAGTTCAATGAAGGTCTGCTGGCTGTTACTTCGAGCGGTTGCACGAGGCTGACCACCAGCTGTTGAGTTGTAGTGAGGATGTAACTATCTCTATTGCGATCCCTCGAATCAATCTGTGAACAACTTCATTTGGTGGAAACACCAGGCTGTGGTGAATCAGTTGAAGGGGAAGCTCCTGAATGCGGACCATGCTGAACTCTCAAAGGCTGGTGGAAATGCTGTATTCATGTTGTTTCATGAATTCAGTGCTCTGCTGGAACACAGGCATCATCAAACTACTGGAAGTGGGGCCTTGTTGCCCTCTCTGGAAAAGGATGGTGATCGCCAGGACTGCAACAGAGCCACCAAGTGGTGAGCTGCTCTCAGTGCAGGAAAGGCTTTGCTTGGAATAAATTCTTGATATGATTCGCCCACATCTGCTAGAGCAATAGTGCCCAGAGCAGTCAGGCTTTACACAATAGAGGTATCATTACTGTTATTGGGTCCTCACGAAGGCAGACAAGAGTTTTTGGCAGCGCTGCTCACATCCTACATGATCTCTGCAAAGCATTCAACTGTAGCAGATTGGGATCCCTCTGAGTTTTATGTCAATGCTATACATCTTATAAGATATTGAAATCTGATATCGTACCTTCTCTTTTCTCCGACATTTGGTGACAACATCTCCTTTAAACTTGCCTCTAACAAGCAACATGGCAGTCCATATTGAAGTAACGTCACGTTACTTACTTAAGAATGGCTACTTTTTGTGAATCCTTTTAGAGTGTTTTTGGAATCGCCTCATCGAACGAAAGACAGTTTAAGTAACCCTAGATTATGGTGGGTCTACGAAGACACAGATTGCCATCTTTGGCCACGTTCATCACTTCTCATCTTTAGTGTAAAAAGGAAGGAATTGTACGAGAAAAGAGATAATGAATTAAATCTGAGTCACAACAACCAATACAACAAATAACCATCTGCCATATAACTGGAATCTGCTAATAACATTGCCATCTGCCATAATAAAAATAACCATAAATAACTGGAAAAAAGGCCTTCCATGAATCTTAATTGATTACCAAGTGAAAGGTGGCAATGACCGATTAACGGATGGATCAGATTTATATTGGACTCACCAACTAAATTTTCTTTTCATTTGATAAACAAGACACCCCATAAAGGCAAATTGAAACCCTAAAGCAACTGGGGACATTGTGACATACCAGATAATATAAAGAAAGAGGTCCATAACATCATTTGCAAAACAGTCTGAGAAGAAGTTGACGATGATGCGATACGATATTTCACGTTCTTGACTACCATGTTAAGCTGTGCTTAAAGGGATCAGCTTGACTCCTACTCCTTGGAAGAGCTTACAACTCTCGCTGCCTTTCTGCCAACGAAAATCTCTGGACTGGCCCGGCCTTCCAGTCCAAATTTTATAAATCCTTTTGGCCTTTATTAAGTCAGACTTTTGGAGGTCTTTACCAACTCTTACAATGTGGGGAATGCCAATGAGCTGTCGTACAGCAGTAATTTAGTTTATTGCCAAAAAAAGGGGACCTTCAGCTTATGGTAATGGTGCCCAAATCTCTCTTTAACTTCCGATTATAATAAAATATTTTCCAAAGCCTTCGCTCACGCATCTCCCCCCTTCTCCGAGTCTTTGATTCAAAGTGATCAGTCCTATTGTATCCCATAACCGACAGATAGCATTTTTTCTTTTATATATAATAAAGAATAGTGTATGTTTGTTTGTCCCTATAAAGCTCGAGACAGTTCCGCATCCCAGAGAAAAACTAAGGCATATTTGGGAATCAGCACAATCAGAGGTATACAAGCATACCTTAGATGTTTAAAAAAACGAAAATAAAATCGTCAAATTTTTTTGGCCGTTCATTTTGTTCTTGCGCAACATTCAATGATCTTTCCTGGTCGTAAGACAGAACACTGTTATTTTTTTGGTTTCAGAAACACCTATTAGTAAATGCTGATCAAATACACTAGAACAATAAGAAGGAACTAGCTAGTGGATGGACGACAGTGAACATTACAAAGTTTCCTGAATCAAATTTACACTTCTGATTTTAGATGCCCCTAAAAGGAAGAGCTCCATTAGTCTTAAGGCAAGCTGCAGCTATAGCGAAAAACACACTAAGAGACACAGGAGACTGGAAGAGGAAGCAAGATGGCCAGGCTAATGAACAGGCACAGCGGCACAACAGCAGCGAAAAAGAGACTGGAAGAGGAGCGATCAGCCAGGCTCAATGACAGCTCATCAGCAACAACAGCGGCGATCAAATAAGACTGAGGAAGAGTGATGCGAGACTTGAGGCAATGAATCACCGATGCAGAAGCATGTGGCACTGGCCCGGGCACAAGATCCACAACAATGCCAACAGCGTGGCATTCACGTAATGCCCGGCTGACCAACACTCAATGCAGACATCTGCCGAATGGACCAAGTCTGCACCACTATCTGCTTACAAGTTCAACGGAGAGACAAAGGGTGTGTGCTGCAGCGATGGCAAGGTCGTCATTGAGCCTTCCTTGCCCCTTCTCCCTTGCTTGAGGAACTTCTCTCAGGTGAGTCCCCTCAGCAAGCATTCCTTGACAACATTCGGATGTATATGGCACGCTTTGCGATACGAGCTTTGGGCACGAGGGAACTGAAAGTCGCAGGGCTGGAACCCGAGCTTCCGGATCCAAGGTCAAGTGTTTCCACCGATGGCAGCTTGCTCCTGCCTGTAGAGGGCCGCCAAAGTTCTACAGGTCTACTTCCTGGACTCACACGCCAAGGAGCTGGCTGCCAGAATCACGCAGCCTCAACCACACATCCTTGAATGCCTCACAAAGTGGTTTCCACGAAAATAACCATCTGGTCGTGCGCTCAAGACTGAAGAGATGTACTTGCGAAGGGAGGCACTCTGAAGAGCGCCAGATCATCATCATCAGAGAGAACAAACAATGCAGGAGAGCACACACGCCGCTACAAACCCAGTCTGCAAGAAGTCGCATCCTAATGGACAATGAGCAACAGAACCCAGAGACATTGTCCTCAGAATTCGCGATGGGGATAAAAGGATCAGTGATGCTGCATGCATCTTTATGATGCACTCCAGTATCCCATAAGTGTTCCATATGGAACAGATGGTCCAGCATCCCATCTGGTGGCCAGAACTGCTACTTGGACGGATGGGACGAAAACTCACACAGCTGCAGTACTTCAGCTTCCACATCATGGTGAAGAGAGGGAAACCACAAACTGCAGATGCGATGATCTTTCAGCAGTTTCTAGTCAATGTCTACTGCAAGATCCAAGACAGAGCGACTGGTTTATCCGCCGGGAGCAAAATAACTTGCTAGCTGATAACTATGGCAATATCCTGAACGGCTATGAGCACTGATGAGGAAGCTGACATGACAAGAAAAGTGAAATGTGTCAAATTAAATGTGAATATATAATGTGATATCTATTGTAACGGAAATGACCTTAGTAGGCTCTAATATAGGATTAGCTCAGATCCCCATTAAATGCATGTTTGCCAAGGTTGTTCAGTACAATGGATGTTACTGTGTGTCGGGAAGGTGTAGATTGCATGTTTATTGTTTCGTACAGTGGGTGGTGTGCCGAGGGCTTCTTCTTTCTTCCCCTCTCCGGAATGAATAGGCCCCACCCAGTCGGCGAGGGGGAGTTGGCCTGGAGAGGGAGGTGGAGCTGGGGGGAGGATTTGTCGCTTCGTAAGAGGGAAGAGCCCATTTGCTTGGGAGGCGAGCGACGAAGGAGTGTTGGTGAATCTGCCGGGAGAGAAGCTGAACCTGAGCGTGCCGATTTCTTGGCCTTTTTGGCAGTGGGAGAGCGGCCTGCAGGTCGAGTCTGCTTTTTGGCAGTGGGAGAGGCGGCCTGCATGTCGAGTCGACGATCGACTCTTCGAGGAGGTGATCGACAGGTTCAACTGCGTCTGGCCGCGGAGCCTCCATCCTTACTCACTCACAGCTGAGCACGTTTGTCGATCCGGCTGCGGAGCCGCAACCTCGTTTGGGCTTGTCTGGTGAACAGGCCAAGGCTGGACTTGTGTGCGGACCGTGTGAGAGAACCAGCTGAGACCCATCGTCGATCTGGCGGTCTTTGTGCCGTCGACCTTAAACGCGGGGTCAGGAGCGCGCGAACCGGTACGGTACGGGAAAAGGAAGGCGGCGCCGCTCGCACGCGGCATGTTTCCGAGCTTGCGGCTTGGAATCCGTGGACATCGGCTGTTTACGCGTGACATTCGTGCTTTTGACACGTTCCTCTCGTCCATTGAAACATCACCAAGTACACTGTCCTTGTCTCCATCTGTCTGTCTGTCTTATCTGCACGTTGTTTAAGGCATATCTTGGTAAGGACCTCGAAACCTGTAATCCGTTAGTCCCGGTTAAGAACGGGTTAAAGATTGTTAATAAAAAATTGTCGTGAATATTTTTTGCTGTGTTGCGTTTCCCGATGTTCCCATACATCTGGTTGATTGAGATGAAGTTACCGCTATGGATTAATTTGTGTCGCGTCGAGAACGATCCGTTCGATTGAAGATAAAACCAAAATGGTTACAGACCTGGCAGAAAATGCTCGGCATCTGACAAAACCAGTCTGTAACCGGGTTCTATTCCACAACTGGTAAGGTCCAGGATTACGTTGGTTATCGCGATTGAAGACGTGTGACCCGAGGCCCTGTGCCGAGCCAGCCGCGTTTAACGCCCGGAGACGGCGGTGGTGGGGTGGCGCCAAGACTCCGGTGAGAATCGCCAACCCCGGAATCCGCAACAATATTAAGCACTACAATTTACCCTTTTCTTATTCCTATTTTTCCCCCGGGCAACGCCGGGTACTCCAGCTAGTGATAACATATTCCTAAAGGCGCTGTCACACCTTGACGATTTAGCCAGCGTATGCCGACTTATGAAAAATTTGTCTAAA
>CM068958.1:44312546-44334835 GCA_035128595.1 Eptatretus atami | reverse complement strand
AATTCCTTCAGGTGGAACACACACCAATCCATGCTTCCTTGTTAAATTATCAAACGCCTCAAACCGAGTGCGCCTCAAATTATCAAACGCCTCAATTCTCTTCCCAACCCAACCAACTACACGGAGGTCCGCGCTTTTTAGAACCCGGAGGTCGGGGAGGAGCCTTGCCGAAACCTGACGTCATTGTCCGAGCCGAGCATGCCGATTGGACCGGCCCTTCACGTGGTCCACCTTTCTGGGTGGGGTTTCAGCCAGAGGCCGGCCTGGCCCACCCACGTCTGGCCTTGGGAAGATGGTTGGCGGTGCAGCTTATCGCGTGTGTCCAGCCGAACGTCAGGATTTTGCCTCTGATAATGAGTCGCTGGGTAGACGGTGGTACGCTGTGGCCAGCGAAACAGGGTAGCAAGTGAGATGAAGGCACCATGGATTGTCACGCTGTGGTAAGCGAGAAAAATTTACCTCAGCAGTGAAAAGAGGAAGAGTGGGAAGTGGAATTGAGGGGAAAAATGATTTGATAACCTAACTAATATCCCATCGCAACGCACTCCCTTGTCTTCCCACTACACGAAAGGAAAGGGTCTATCTGCACGTATATTAATGGAATAACTGATCTTACCTATCCTACCATTTATTAAACATTAATCTATCCCCAGAGCTTTTCAACACGCCTGTCTCTTTAAACTATCGGTTCTAGCAATCACGATTCCCCTCGCCTGTGTTGGTGTTTGTTAATAATTTGGGCCTGGCCCGCAAATTTTCTCCCGTGCTTTTTCACAATTTTGTGGCTGGGCAGTGTGGCTCAACTGGCAGGGCTACCCACCTGCCGAACTCGATCTTCGGCACCCCTGAGTCGCTGAGGCTGTCTCCCTATGAACGTGGGGAGAACGTGGGGAATTCAGCCTACCTACGACCTATGTATATTCAGCCTACCTACTCCGTATGAACGTGGGGAATGCCCTTCCTGGCATTTCCCCGTCGATGTCCACGTGGCATTTTGGCGCTCCGGGTCCCTTTCCCGTGGGTACCCATGCCCATTACACTAACTCGGTCGCTTGGACCCATGGCCTACTCTGGCCGTAAACTTCGGTGCCCGGGGTGCCCTCTACTGAGTACGCATATTTCACCAGCCACGCTCTCAGCCGGTCAATAGCCTCCTGCACCATACAAAAGGTTTCGTGCCTTCGTTCAACACCAACAACCAAACGACCTCCTTATGGTTAATTTAACTAACCTACTAATTTTTATAACACTACCCCCGGGTTCCCTTGGGTGGGATTCCACTCTCCCCCCCCCCAATCATTCATTTGCATCATGCATTCCACATTCACTCTATTCACACTCAGGCCGCTGGCCACGTTTCACTCATTATGTTTCTTTCTTTTTTCCCCCCTTTCACACCAACACTGACACTCTATGAGCTACGTTCCCCGAACTAGCTCGTGCTCCCCGTCATCCCTTACTCAAATGCACGTTCCATTTAATTATATCACTAAGCTACGTCCCCATTACACGTTCCATGTCTGTCCATGTCTCCAATCCATTCTAAATTCCATCCTAAATTCCCCCTAACTCGTGTTACCAGGCCCCATGGAGGACTGCTCATACCCCCATGAAGCCGGTTTATCTAACGCTAAACCCCTCCCCAAACGAATGCTCCTTTGCCCCCGCGTGAGGATGTTCGCTACATCCTGGCCGGGCATCATGTACTCGTGGCAAGGCCCGACGAGCCTTGCGTCTCCAGGGCGGCGGTTTACAGTACATTCGTCCCCTTCATTTGGCCGATACATGAGGCCATAACGTCACCCCGTTAATCGCATTACACGCTCGCTTTCGGGCCATCCACCACGGGAGCCACCGTGCGTTACCCACCTGGCCTTCGTGCTGCGCGACACCCGTGGACATCACTTGCACACGGCCCGCTCTGTGAGGCCTGCCACGCACACAGGCCCGGCTGTGTCGTCCCCTGGACTCGCTCCGCGCGTCCTGCGAACACCACTCGCGGCGCGCAGCACGTCGGGCCCCGTACACGTGCTCACATGGGGCCATACTCTTGCCAAATTCACTCGATCCCTCAATTTGCCTCCATTTATCCGTCCGCACTCTGGTCTTGTACCAGGCACGGAACGTTTCAGCGCCGACTTCCCATCACGCAATCCTCCGCGCTTGGGCCGTTCGCAAAACCCGGAACGGATCTCGCACACAGCGTTCCGCGGAGCCGGCGCGGTTCCGGAAATAATTCCGTCCGTCTCATTAGGCTCGCTATTCCCGTCCGTTACACGACCCACGACTACCGTCTGGGTGGGTCCGTGTCCCAATTTCACACATGCCATGTCATTTGCACTCCACTCACGCTCCGACACACACTCCGGAACAATCACGCTGGGGGTTTGTGTTAGCCCACGAGATCCCGGGGCTTCTATCCTCCCAAAGCTCGGCATGTGATCTTTCGCACCATGCAGCAGCTACACCTCGTCACGGCCTGCCCCGAGGGAGCATATCGTCTCCCCTTGTTCCTGTGGGAGGTTAATCCGACCCTCGCACTGGGTCCCAAAACATTCCACATGCTCAATCTCAATATCCCTTACCATTTCTATTTGTATCTGCTCCTCTTTTATTTTGTGCAATTCCTTCACCTCTTTTAATTCCTGCGTCTCTTTTCTGACGCCCAATTCCTGGCTCTTTTTCTCTGCCTGTCTGATTTTACAGGTTTCTCTCCTGACCACCGTGGTTTCACTCGTCACCTCGATCTTGCCCGTCGTCATCGCGGTCCGAACAGCCTCCACACTCCCCCTCGACTCGGTCATTTCCCACGCTTCAGATCCTGACAATACCACATGTTGCAAAACCTGCACGCACCAACTTGACCATTTTATTCCATTATCACCCTCTTACCTCATCAGCCAAGAACCCGCCTAATCATCTTACCTACACCTGACAACACGCCTTTCATTTGATGGTTTGTAAGTTCTCAGTCCACATGTCTTTGCATATCCCCACTTCCAAGAATGACTAATGCATAAAATTACCCATTTCAGTGCGGATTTTCCATGTTTTGCATATTCCCATTCATTTGAGTTAGTATCTCCACCAACTGGTTCATGTCAAATGGCTTTGGCGAAGCCGATCTGCTAAGATCGGGTGTGGATCCGATAGGGATTGCTCGGTCCTCCATGGGGGAAATTTGATGCAGGGGGTTGCCAAGCATTGTCGCCGTCGCAGTTGCCCCCAATGTTACCTCTGGGTATGGCTGCAGGGAAAGATCTCCCTCAAAACTGTCGTCCTGAAACAGGCTGCATCGTTGATACGTATATAAACACGAAGACTTCTGTCCATTATTAATGTATCAACGACCAGACCACGTTATGAATACGAACCAAACTTAAAAAAAACAACATCAACAAAATTCAGCGTAACGCCAACGTTACATACATTTTTATACGTTGCATTGCTGGCTAAATCGCAATGTTGACAGCGCCTAATAAGGGATTTTTGGATGTGTGTACAGCTAAAAATGATAAATTTGGTTTGTATTGTGTCGCCAAGAACAGCTTTTGACGTGTTTAGTCAATGCATATCTTTTCAGGTTTCTCTGGTGTTTGGACTTGTGGTACCTCTTATTAAACTTTTTATCAGCTCAGTCATCATATATCAGGTGAACTGAATGGCTTCACTTGCTAAAGGTTGGAAGGGAATCACTAAGTTGACCACTCAATACGCGAGTTGCGGTGGTCTCTTCTTCTACCGCCTCCCGCTCGCCCCCCTGCTTTCTGCGAATTTGTCCCACCGACATTCCGAGGGCGCCAAGGTCCGCCAACAACCCCCTTCTGGTAAACTAACAAATACGAATCATGCTCCACCTACTCTTTCATGTCCTCGTTTTTCCCGCCTTTGAAACCCTTCTATCCATTCCATCTTCCTCCAGGCTTAAACAGTGGTCACTCACAATCCTTATATCCCATCCAAATCCCGATTTTCTACCTCCGATAATCCACCAAGCCCACCTCTCAAATCCACTGTCTTCCTTCCTGAAAGTCCTTAATGCCATCTTCTATCCCATGCCCCGTCATCCAATCTCCCTCACAGATCTCCAAATGTCTCGTTCCCACTATTTGTCCTTCATCCCCCCCCCCCTGTCTCATGCCCTTGATGTGCGTTGGGTGTAGCTCTCAACGGCTCGACAAGTATACAAAAAAAGAAAAAACGAAAGGGTACGTCAAGGATGTCCTTTATGCTGTATTTTGACTCTAATATTGAGCCTCTCCTAATCAAGTGCGCAGTTTTTAACTGGATACACAATAGTCTCAGATAAAACCTGTGAAAAGTTCTGCCTAGCTGACGATATATGTGCCATTGTAGCACGCCAGGAGATGGAGAAACTGGTGGACTCTTGAACTATTATGGTTTAGCTTCTTCAGCCGCAATAAACGGAAAAGTGCCACACTGTGGATGACTGTGCCAGATGCCCATGCTGTCTATTGCCCAGAATGCTCAACTGGTCCACAACAGAATGAAGTACTCTGGTGTTTTCATCGGTTGATGCAGCAACACAGGCAATAATTGGGAGGGGTCTCGCTAATGCTCTGAACAACACCACTTGCTGAAATGGAAAGGCTTACTGACTCTGCTGTCTTGTCAAGGCCGAGTCCCTGGTCCATACAATATTGCGCATCACCTATTTGGCACAGATTCAAACCATACAGTCCTCCCTAAATTTTTTGTCGAAATAGAGAAAACCATAAAAACTTTTTCTGGAAGGAAAACACTGCTTTGTCCCCAGATTCTCGATCTCCGTGGAGAGAAGGTGACAGGGTCTTGGTGGACATTGTGTGCAGGGCCAATGGCCTTCGCGTCGCTCAAATTGCGGCCTCTCTAACGGTCCATCGACTTCGTTGGAGGTCCATGCCCTGCTTATCCTTGTCAAATGTATGCTTGACATTCATCTGGATTTTTTAATGAGATGGAAATGTATTGATACTGTCTTGCTTCCACTCTTATAATAGCATTTAATGCTTGAATGTTTTATGGTTCGCACGGATTATCTTCCCGACACTAAAGATATGTTTGGAACGAACCTCTGTTTTACAAAAGTATAGGACTCTGGTTTTTTTTCGTGTCACATCTCTCTTGTACCACAACTCTGGATTCCTGTTTAATATGAGACCCGAAGAAAGTTTGGGTAACATTCAGATCAAGTATTTTCCCTGTACAGCTCAATATGTGAATTATACCTTACGCAATGACCAAATGGCAAAAGTCAGCGTTCATAGAATAATCAAAGAGACCGATAGATTCGAAATGTTACTTTATTTCATATGTTGAACATCAGCTAACATAATTTGCATGTCAATAATAAACCTTGTTTTATATTCGCATATGTTTCTCCAAAATACTTCTAGTTTGAAGTCTCAAAACTTCGATCACTCCATACACCCAATTGTTTGTAATAGAGATAACATAATGGTCCAAAAGTTTCCTTTTAAGTCTATGGTCACTCATGATTCATATCATGTTCTGCAGTATTAGTGGAGTAGGTCAAAGTAAAACAGAAGTCACACTAACCAAAAGCTGCTTTCACCAAATATTTGTTCAAGGGTTCTAACTTCGAAATAAGTGTGATAGGACGTTGATTTTGGTGTGATGCATAGTTTTTGGATACCAAAATTCATGACAATTTTAGCCTCTTTGAGTGACATAATTTAGCATACCAAAAGGCCACAAAAAGCCTCTCGTTAAGACAATCAGACACAAAAAGACATGGAAGTGTTATAGAAGTTGATTATGCATTTATCCGGATTTGGTTTAACCATTAGTAGATAGAGCAATAAATTAATCATTGTATCTTCTTGAATTTATAATTACATAAATCCAAGTTGGGTGGAAATAGAAGATAGCTGAAGATAGAAGGTATGTTTGCATAGCGGCTCATTAATCAGTCAGTTTTATTCTCAAAACATCATATTCATCAGAAGTGCGCCTATCTGCATTGAGATAATGAAACTACAAATTTGAAGCCATGTGCATTCTATCATGGAAGCAGAATGTTTTGGATCTGTCCCTTATTTTTAGGAGATTTGCCATTCATGAAACTGTGTCTGTGCCTTGTGATGAAAAGGTGAGTTCTGTTGAAAAGCCTGAATATGATTTCTACTGTGTATTTATCATTTAATTTTTGGGGGCCATAGTTTTTCTTGATCCTTCAATTGTCAATATTTATTTTGTAACCAAGGCCCATGACTCAAAGATATTTCATCGGTAAAGGCCCGTCACACCTTGACGTTTTAGCCAGCGTAATGGCAAGGTATCAAATGTATGTAAAACGCTGGCTACGCTGAACTATTTGTTTTTTTTTAGTTGATGTATTCATAACGAGTTGGCGTATGCATAACATAGTAACGACAGAACGTTCGTTGTACTATAGATAACTTATACCAACGAATGCTAGCTGTGTTGTCGGCGTTCACAACCTATGCCCAACAATAGTCTAACTTATGCATAGCGCGCGCAGCGTATCGCCGACGACGTGGCGTAGCCTATTAAAAGGCTGTGGCTCGACGATTCAAATCATAACCGCGGAGAAATGGAAGTGTCAAGCCGGTCACACTTGGATCTTGCCAGCGTATGCCGACGTTGAAAAATTGCGCAAACCTGGCCACGTCGAATACGGTATGGGTAAGTTTGGTATACGTGAATAGAAGCTAAAGTAACGCTACATATGTTGTAGTAAGTGGAGTACGTTTGAATTTTTAACGTGTTAAAATTTTTAAGACGTATTGCCGTATGCTCACGTTCCGCATGCGATGGAATAAGGTACCAGATATGCATCATTGCAGCACGTCGACAAAAGTTACTTGTAAGATTATCATAAGTCGAACACGTAAGGTAATGGTTACGTCAGTGTCTAGACTCCCTGTTTTTTTTTTTTCCTTCGGTATGAACGGTGGTTGACAACTTCGATTTTCTAGTGCGGTTATAATATAATATAATAATAGGCTGCGTCAACATTTAAATATTATCGCACTAAAATCGAAGTTAAATCACGTTATACGAAGAAAAAAAACCAAAAAAAAAACCAGGGATCTGGAACACTGATGCTAACCATTACTTGACGTGTTTCGACTTATGAGTAACGTAAAGTAACGTGTGTGGACGTGGGTGCAACGATTGCGTAACGTGCCTACAACACTTACTCATAGTTAGAAATAAGTTTGGGTACGCTAAAACATTACCTTCGACGTGTTCGACTATGATTAACTTAACAAGTAAGTGTGTTGACTGTGTAACGATCGCATAACGCTCCTACAATTATGGCTCAGCGGCGAACTTGTGAGTCATACGCTGGCATATTCGTAAAATTTCAACATCTAAAATTGAGAACAACCCGCAAAAGTCAACGATGAAAGCCAGCGTACAGTACTGATGAGTGTTTTTCAGCGTGCTCTCAATGTTCAAAACTTACCCATATCGTATTCGACGTGTGCCAGGTTTTAGACAAATTTTTTCAAAAATCGGGCTACTGGCTTAAAAGTCAAGGTGGACTGGGCCTTAAAGGCTAAGACCAGATTATCTGTCGTGAACTCTACAGTTCAGATTGCTCTTGGTCATACGTTGTGGACTTGAACAGATGTAAGCACTATTGCGTGAAATAGGCCTTCAAAACGAAAGGGGCAGACACAGTTGGCGTGCCCTCTTTTTTTTTGTTTAGCTTGCCTGACCAATCCAACATATTTGATAGTAAGAAAGGATGTGAAATTGGCCTGTATATCTAAAGCTTCGGAAAAGTCGTCTGGCTTATTGGTCTGTCACAATTTATATGTTACAGGGTCCAGTTGATGCCAGAAGGTGATGTGTTCAGGCAATCTCGGATTGCAGCAAAGATCTGTTGTTAAACGTATGGGTCTGTAACACACTCCAGAGCCAACCGAAACTTGTGTTGATATGACGAGTGCATCAGATCTGCCAGAATAGCTCGGTGAAAAACTGTTAGCAACATCATTGGCCGTCAAAAGAATCGAGAAAGCAAGTGAACTCACAAGACCAAGATTCCAAGCGACTTAAGCTGGGTTAACAGGAGATGAGTTTGCTTATCATCGACCAATGACTGTTAAAAAAGTACACATGAAACTCTTCTCGATAAAAAAAAGAAGTCTCGCTAAATGCAAAACCGCCTTGCCGGTATCTGCAAACGAAAGAGAGAAAACAGGTAGAAGTAATCGTTCCCAGGCTGTCCGCATACCACAAATTATCAAGGACGACCACGACAGCCTTAGCAATGACGTTATCTAGTAAGTAAATCGCACAAACAACAGGCACTTAAATCGCATTTGAAATCTGCTCGTGCTTATCTTCTAGCAGCGACAAACCTTTCAAGATACGTCTTCAACCCGAACTTGTGACCTTTCAAGCACCGCATTCTGTTTTGGGAACAGAAACAAGGCTTGTACATGATCTAAATACTATAATATAGTAGATCCCGCGACAAAGCTGCAACCGAAAGTGTCTAAAACAACGTTGCCACTGAATCAGTTGCTAAGAGTTGGAGCAAGCTAAAAAGGCAGGGGTTACGAACTTTTGTGTATAGAGATATTGAACAATTGGATGAAAATGTAACTTTCCAATAGAGATGTAAAGTTTCTTAATGAATAGTTGGGTAGTGGAGATTGATTTTACATATCCAGTGCTTTGAACAAATCAATGAAGTATTCATGTTGCAAAATAATGTTAGTTCAAGCGTATTCGTTACTTGATCCTGGCAGTATTTGCCATGGATCAGGAAGCTCTAGGTGATATGATTTTGCCTTGAATAGCTTTGTGATGCCAAGACTAACATGCATGGAGTAACGATGACTATTCCCTGAAGCTGTACACGCTTTTCGTCATTTGTATAATTCAATCCTGAAACCTACAATAAACAGCACGACACCTCAGAAAGAGGAAAGCATACACTGAAAATGCTAAGAGATACAGATGCTGAAAGTTGCGATCTCCAAGCAACCCGCCATGGAATGCAAACTCTCCCCCAATCGTGCAGAAAGGTATAGTCACTTATCAATCAGTACATGTACACAAGTGAAGAAGAACACCTTTGCATATTATGATCAAATCTGTTCAATGCTCTGGACATGGAGGCAAATTGTACTCAAACCTGACACCATAAGAGACTTCCATAGCTACCGAACTTCGTAAGTATCAACTGACCGCATCATCACAGCACGCATAATAACAAGATTGTGTTGTATTAATCATGTATCAGGAAATGAAGAATTTACTTGTAAATTGCTGGGACGTGGAAAGTGCTTTTTTAGCAACAGTCCCTCTTTCGCGGGTTTGCTCTTCGTACTGAGACTGGGCTCACACCTGAGTCATTTCTCTCCGGGAGATTGTTAAAGGCGGTTTCTCTCTTGAACAGTTCGTAACATTTCCATTTCTATTTTAATAAATGTGTAATTATCAAAAAATATATCATAATTGATCTGTCGGGATACGTAGTTTGAAGCAGATGACGAGATCACCAAATACGTCTCAACCGAATTGGCAACGACTTAAATATTTGTAGTCCGTACTATACTGAGATCAGTGCACAGTTCTCATCTGCCGTAAATCTCCAGTTTTGTAGAAGAGTACACCACGCTTCTAAAAACTAGAGGCAGATTCCATTACCAAAGATATTCCAGGAATCAATAACTCAAGGCCAAAACAAAAGCAAGAAAACTTGCCGGTAACGACAATCAATTCCACGCGTTTCCGAGTTAATCCAGCAAGGCTTGCGTAGCCTCAGGCCAATGATTGGTGAGTCAAGTTGCAGGGCTGGGGTAGATGATGAAGGAAAGTGAGAAGTTAAAAGTCCATAGTGGCTCACAAACGGTATTTGCATAAACTTTGAAAAAAATCAGCCAGACCGTTAATCAATGGAGTTAACACAATGTTCCTCTTGATAAGCAGAGAAAAAAAGGTCTTTGTATCGTTTGACAAAATTATTGGAAAGGATTTGCCTGGGAGTTAAAACCTTGATGTTTGTTATCTTATACTGCTTAAATACTCTGCGCTTTCTCTTGTGCAGTTTCCTCAATTGGGTACCTCTTGCAACTATATCCTTTGTCTCTCGTTTCATCTGCCACTTACTCCCTAACTGATAATCAGTTCTAACAGAACATTGTTTTCAACATTGTAATTTGAAACAGTGCGACAAAACACTCTAATATGTGCTTGTGTTTGTCCACTAATCTAATAAAGAAAAGGGCTTTTTGAGAGTGGGAAGCCCAATAAGGTAAGAAGCTTCTTTTAAACGAAGTATCTTCAAGAAGAATTGTGTGAATTCCAGTACGTACTTTTATGTGAGGGTGAGGAAAAGAGGCCATGGTAACAAATCAATGATCGGAAAATAGGATTGGAAAGTAACTGGAGAGAAAACAGATTCCTGAAATGCAAGTTTAAATGTACCACCATCAGTCTAGCAAAGGAAATCTTCCGTTAGCCCAACGCCCCATGTATTTGAGAATTGTTGGGTGACACAACTCATGCATCTAACAAACCTATTGCAGAAATTTTTTTAGACAAATCGCATAGGAGTAGGGTGAGGTTCTGGCTGTATTTCAGTCTAATAAAGTGTTTAAGGTTACAATTAAAAGATCACTTCCCATGCAAATACAAATCATTGAGATCAACTTGAGCGAAAGTTGCTGATAAAGCCAAAAGAAGCTCTCGTTTACACCTCTCACTGGGTGCATACACATGAATAGTTAATTGAAATTATTATACCAGTTCTAGAGAGATGAACCGCTTGATACCTCTTGAAGTGCATGATTTAGTAACTCGTCCAGTCTGAATAAAGCCTACACGCAGAAACGAAGACAAATTAACTAAAAAAAGCACTGTCCCTAAAGATGCGACACCAATCATACTCCACATCTTCGTTATGTGCGTCCTGGCTAAAAGTACATTCTAATGTTTACGAATAAACAAACTTTTCCTTGAACCTGCGGTTGTGACTTTCACCTTGCCGTTAATTAAGGTCCAAAAAATATACTTTTTCAATGTTTATCCAAAGGCTTGAGCGGTTGCCTGAAAATATTCAGTCCGCCCTTTTGTGTAATTTTCTTCGAGATAACGATGAAACGGATTTGTTAAACTTGAATTCATGCAGCTTCCTATAGAGTCTTTGCAGCTAACAAATGAAATTAAATAAGAAATATCTTAAATGATCACATTTCAGTGTCATACGTTTCATAAGCAGAAAGGCAAGAATAATGTGGGGCTATGATGCAACTGATACGATGAAGATAGAGAATCATGTAATCACTACGAGTTTCGTCATTTGATTCTTTAAAAAGCAGTCAGCCCCACCTGGCTTATATATATCTGAGCAGTCATATTTCAGGTCTGGAATCTGAAGATTTGCCAGAATGTTCCTCAACTTTACTCCGGTACTCAGTAGTTACCGCGAGCAGTAACCTCGGTTTTCTTTGCTCTTGAGAGTTCTGTATTCAGGCTCAGTTGAATAACAGGATAATGAGTGGGATTTGTATCTAAGAGGAGTAGTAGGACTGAAACACTCCATTTGCTCGGTTCCAGCAGGAAGTGCTGGGTGACGACTTGCATTATGAGCTTACCATCAACATAGCTCACACTGCTTCACTTGTCAATTTCCAGTGTTGCACAGTAATCTTGAAATCATTTTCTTCATATCAATCCAAAATCATTCTCCCGAGTATCAATTCAGCTTGGAGAACCCGAGTACATTGAGGTGCATTTCAACTACACATTCTTCGTCCAAAACTACTTTTTTACGGGAGTGTTGGAATACTAATATCGGATGTCTTTCTTTGTCAGGCAACGGGATCCTCCTCCATCTCCACACTACATGCAGCAACAGCCAACCATTTGGGTTGTCAGGGGGGATTTATTATCTCCAAGCTGAGGTGTTGATTTCTTGGATTAGGAACTGGAGTAAAACACTGAGTCTTCTGTGGCGAGGAAACAAAGGAGCATCTGGGTTTTAGGAGTTATCTTTTCTCTACTCTTGAACGCGGGTAATATTTTTTCAAGTCGTGTCATGATGACTGCTTCAACACTTTACACAATATTTTTGGACAAAACTTTTCACATGTCCAAATCTCCACAGTTAAAAAATGTTCAGAGGCTGAAGTCGCATACATTTGTATCATAATTGATCAAAGTAATTAATACGAAATGTTTTAGACGGTAATCGTCCCTCGATCGGGAAGAACATCTAAACTGCGTCGGAACTCATCACATGTCAATCCGTTCATCTCGAGCTCTTGATGGAATATCAGAATTTTCAGACAAACTGTTCCGTATGTGACAGAACACATCAGTTTGTCATTGGTTATAAACGGGGGTACATTTGATATTACATTCTCATTGATGGGGTTGTGTATTGGCGAAGCAATATAAAGAACCAGTCTCTTAGTTAATGTACTTACACATCGTGAACAAATTTTCTCAACACAAAGGCGACATTCATTTTTTATATTTTCGATGCTGCTCTTACATTTTGATTCTTTATTTTCCCACTGAATAAACATGTCTTCGGTGGCAATTCCTTCAGGTGGAAACAACACCAATCCATGTTCCTTGTTAAATTATCAACGCTCAAACCGAGTGCGCCTCAAATTATCAAACGCCTCAATTCTCTTCCCAACCCAACAACTACCGGAGGTCGCGCTTTTTAGAACCGGAGGTGGGGAGGAGCCTTGCCGAACCTGACGTCATTGTCGAGCCGAGCTGCCGATTGGACGGCCCTTCACGTGGTCCACTTTTCTGGTGGGGTTTCAGCAGAGGCAGCCTGGCCAGACCACGCTGGCCTTGGGAAGATGGTTGGCGGTGCAGCTATGGCGTGTGTCGCCGAAGTCAGGATTTTGCCTCTGATAATGAGTTTGGGTAGACGGTGGTAGCTGTGGCCAGCGAAACAGGGTAGCAAGTGAGATGAAGGCCCAATGGATTGAAGTCTGCTGTGGTAAGCGAGAAATTTACCTCAGCATGAAAGAGGAAGAGTGGGAAGTGGAATTGAGGGGAAAAATGATTTGATAACTAACTAATATCCCATCGCAACGCACTCCTTGTTTCACTACAGAAAGGAAAGGGTCTATTGCACGTATATTATGGGAATAATGATCTTACCTACCTACCATTTTTAAACTTAATCTATCCCAGAGCTTTTCAACACGCTGTCTCTTTAACTTCGTTCTAGCATCACGATTTCGCCTCGCTGTGTTGGTGTTTGTTAATAATTTGGGCCTGCCGAAATTTTCTCCGTGCTTTTTGAAATTTTTCATACGTCGGCATACGCTGGCTAAAACGTCAAGGTGTGACAGCGGCTTGACACTTCCATTTCTCCGGCGGTTATGATTTGAATCGTCGAGCCACAGCCTTTTAATAGGCTACGCCACGTGAACGTCGGCGATACGCTGCCGCGCGCTATGCATGAGTTAGACTATCGTTGGGCATAGGTTGTGAACGCCGACAAAACACAGCTCAGCATTCGTTGATATAAGTTATCTATATGTTATCGAAACGTTCTGTGTACGTTACTAATACTTATGCATACGTCCAACTCGTTATGAATACATCCAAAACTGGAAAAAACATCAATAGTTCAGCGTACGCCAGCGTTTACATAATTTTGATACCTTGCCATACGCTGGCTAAAACGTCAAGGTGTGACAGGCCTTCAGGTCCCAAAGTTAGTTATGCGGTAAGTACATGTGAGACAGGTCCCTCGTTTTGTCTTGTGGGAGAGTCGAATATGTGCGTTGTGATGTTTTTTTTATAGTTAGGTTATTACATCTCACCACCTGCCCATCACGCTCCATTCCACCGTTGGCTGCTCGTACCTTGACTTGCCGAGAGGGGGGCTTGCAGTCCCAGTCCTCGCTACCCGAACGTTCCACACGCAATCGTGGCTTCACTCCATCCACCTTCCTCAAACATGCATGGAGGGGAGGGCGGCTTTCTCCTGGCTTGGCCGAACCCCGCCCAGGAAGGCTGTGCCCGTAGGATCCTAGCCAATTAGGGACGGACAGCGAGATGATTCTTGTCAAGGCCCCGCCCCGTGTGGAGGAGATATATCCCCGAGCACGCTGTGAGAGGGGGTGGAGATCTGGAGTTCCTGAGGATTACGAGTTAGTTGACGGTGGTTGGCTGGAAGGGGAGTGAACCGGCCTGTTTGTGGAGCCTTGGTGGGTCCCGCCCGTGACCCTGATCTCCCCCAGGCTCCAATTGCTCCACGTGGCTGCCGCCACGAGCCACGAGTCCCACACGTGCCACTGGGACCAGGCCGACGACCTGTGGCAGGTGCCGCATTTCCGAGTACTCGCTTCCCTCGACGACCAGGTACAAGCCGAACTCTGACCCCAGCTCGTCTCACTCATCGGCTGGAGGATCGAATAAAGAACCTTGGGTTCTTTTCATTTGTGTGTGTGTGTCTGAGTGTGTTGGGCCCGTCTTGCTAGTAGAACTGCATAAGTGTTTTTGCCCCTTGTAAATATTGCATGAATATTCGCTTTTAGTCTCGCTTCTCTTGTCTTTTATTTACTGTTTAAAATTTTATTAGAAATGTTCCCAGTCCGTTTCTGTCCCTTCTTGTATTGGTCCCGCATGGTTCGTATCTGAGTTTAGACGGGTTTCATCCCCGTTAATCGGTATATCGTCGCCAGAACGTCCTGGGTAGGCCCGCTCGACTGCATCCGAGCCGTAGTTGGTAGGCGGAAGTTGATTCTATACCGTAGCTGATAGAGTGATCCGGTTCGGCCAGACGTTCGAGGCATGAATCCCCGTAGCCAAGACTGCATGGCTACTTAGGTATATTGGATATGGACAATTAACCCAACGCCACGTGGTCAAGATATTGGCGTTTCACGGTCGATTAATTGACCCGCCGGCTTCGGAGTTATCCTGAGCGACGGCCTATAATCCGGGGACACCGGTGGAGACGGCGTAAACTTCCCCACTGAGTGGTCGTTCTCGCCACCGACCCCTGCCCAAACAATATGTATATAATGTATATATATATATATATATATATGTATATATATATGTGTAATTGTTATATATATAATATATATTGTAATGGATCTGGAAACCATATGCATTCAACATACAGATGTCCAAATGTCAGTTATGTCGTTAAGTATGTGTGTAGTCAGATCCCCTTCTTTTGTCTCGTGGGAGAATCAAAGGCATGTGTTGCGATTTCTTTTAGTTAGGTTATTACATCTAACAAACCATCGAACAACCATCTCATCTGCATGACCCTCGGCCCATCACGATCCACCACACCAGCTGCCTTCTCGCACCCTGACGTGCCAAGGCAAGATCTCGCGGTTCGCGGTTTTCGGTTGCCAAAACGTTGTAACTCTTTCATGACGACCTTTGCAACATTGATACTGTTGCTCGTCAAGTATGAACCCGCGTGGAAGAGTGGCTGGGATTTCCGGCAGGGGCCGTTGCAGCGTTGATACTTTTACTCGTCAAGTTTGAACCCACGTGGAAGAGTGGCTGGGTTTCCAGCAGGGGCCAAGGCCCCGCCCCGGAAGGGTGGGCCGTTGGACCCTGTCCAATCAAAGGCGGACAGCTAGGTGAGTTTCATCAAGGGCCCTCCCCGTTGAGGAGGTTAAAAAAATCCCGAGCACTCTCTGAGAGCAGAGTTTTGGTGTTTTTTGGGGGGGCTTGCTACGAAGGGGTTGTTACGAAGGTTGTTCGGAGGTTTCGACGGGGTTGTTGTTGAGCGTGCAGTTCTTTTGAAGCGGAGGGTTGAGCAGAAGGTCGTGAAGGCGGCGAACGTGTCTCTGCTGGCCCTCCACAAGGAAAGGAAAGAGCAACCCCGACCCCCCTCCATGGACCCGCCATTCATCACCCGAGCTCCGCCACGAACCTCGAGTCCCACACGTGCGACTGGGGACCAAACATCGACCATTGTCAGGTGCCACAGCACGGAGTACCCCCTTTCTCCGATGGCCAGTTATCCATCCGAACTCTGGCCCCCAGCTTGTCCCTCTCCTCGGCTGCAAGGGTCCAATAAAGAACTCTGTGTTTATTTTCATTTGTGTGTGTGTCTGCGTGTGGGCCCCTCTTTAAGTGTAACTGAATAAGTGTTTTTGGATCATTGTAAATATTTCTTGCATATTCGTGTTAAGTCTTGCAGTCGGGAGAGTGACCCGGTTCAAGCAAGACGTACGAGGGCGTGGTTTCCCAGTAGTCAAAATCGTGTAGTTAATTAGGTTATGGACAAATAGACCCTACGCTACGCGGTTGAAATATTGGCGACCACGGTCGGTTCAGCGACCCGCCGCGTCACAAAATTATCCGGAGCGATGGCCTACAATTCCGGGGAGTCTGGTGGAGACGACGTAGCTTTCCCCACCGAGTGGTCGTTCTCGCCACTGGACCCCGCGGCCCACAACAACATATGTATATATGTGTGTCTTGTCTTCGTCTTTCGGCTGCTCCGTTAGGGTCGCCACAGCGGATCATCTGTTATGATCGCATACTGATTTGGCATAGGTTTTACGCCGGATTCCTTCCTGACGCAACCCTGGTCGCCTCTTACGACACAGGGATAAGGATTGGGTTTCGCCATGATTCCGGGCTGCCCTACACCCTCTCATAGCGCGGCCAGCACAGAGCACCCGTCCTCAAGCGATCCTCCAACCAAGCCTCCGAGTAGCCAGATTACAGGCGCACGCCACTATGCCGGTAATATATATATATTTATAATATATATAATATATATATAATATATATAATATATATATATATATATAGTTGCGGTTGTGGGGGTCGATGAGGAATTTCAACGGAAAGAAAGGAGTGTATTGAGTCACTTGGTCCATGGACGTGTGGGAGACATCTCAATGTAAATTAAGTCGGGAAACTGTGAGCTTAAGGTTTTACGTGTCACCACACGCGGGGTTGTGCTTTGTTAAATTAGGTCGGGTTTAAGGATATATTTTCTCCCAGTGGTAATTGCTCTCTGTTATCTTTTCCTATGTTTTAGCATTTCAAGACCGATGATAAAAAGGGATCACGTCCTTTAAACAACAACTGAGCTGCATGTCCAAAAGCAGAAAAACCACGTCCCTGAAGAGGATGATTGATGCGCAGAGAGAGTGATGTCAGAGGGAGGAGAGTGAGGTTCGTTAGAGAGTTTCGTGTTGGGTGAAAGAGGCAGGGAGTTAGGTTCAGAGCGGGACAGAAGCGAGAGAGGCAGGATCGGTGATTGAAAGAGAAGGAATTACGGCTGGCTTTCCTCGACACGGTGAAAAGTCCACAATTCTTGAGTTCATGCTGAGGCGAATTGACTCACGTTAAGGAGCAAGATGCGGCCACGGACTGTTGGCTGGATCGTGGGACGCAAGCCTCAAAGCCTCGTGTTGCTATCATGGAAAGATACCTTGACATTTTGCAGAGCAGCAGCATCGGCAAAGGCGATTGACGAAAGAAGCTGCACGGCGGTTTCTGAGCTTGGCGTTGAGTATCGCCACCTGAATTGCCCTCTGCACGTTTTCCTGCCAGAGCAGCTGCATGCCATTTTGACGTATTTTCCGTGCAGTGACAAAGCGGTTCGGTGACCTTCAAGCTACTGAAACTCATCGCTGGACACACAGATAAGCGCTGGGATAAAGGAAGGATTTTCTGTTTTATCTGTCCCCTTGTCTGTATTTAATTCTTTGTGGAGGCGCCTCAAATTAGATTCAGTTTTACCTCACGTTCCATTTTTAGATCCTCGTGGAGGATCTCGCACCGACCAGCTGCCTTCTTGTAAGTAGAACTGCATAAGTGTTTTTGCCCCTTGTAAATATTTGCATTGATAATTCGCTTTAAGTCTCGCTTCTCTTGTCTTTTATATACTGTTAATAAATTTATTAGAAATGTTCCCAGTCCGTTTCTGTCCTTCTTTGTATTGGTCCGCATGGTTCGTATCTGAGTTTAGACGGGTTTCATCCCCGTAATCGGTACATCGTCGCCGGATTGAATTGAACCGGTAATCGTACATTGAATTCTTACTCACGTTGTTGTTCTTGTGGACTTTTTTGTTTCACAGCCTACAGTTTTCATCGAACTTCCTGAAACTTGGCATATATATGTAAAAAATACCCTCCGCAGACAGTAACCATCTCGATTTTGAAAATTCCTCCTAGAAAAAAATTATGATGTCAAAATATGTCCGCAATGGAAATCGCCTTAAAAATTATCTCAAACTAGGCAAACTTTTTGAATCCTGTTTGCGGGAATCGAACAGGGCATTAGCAGAGATGAATTACCGCACATATGATACATCACTATGACGTCATATCAATTTTTATGACATCATTCCTATTTTTTGACATTTTTGTTTCACAACCAGAGTTTTCATCGGATCTTCGTGAAACTTTCCATGTATATGCAAGAAGCCCACGCGCAGGCAGTAACCATCTCCGATTTTGGAAATTCTTCCGAGAAAAAAAGTTGACGTCATAATATCGCCGCTAATGGAAATCGCCTATACCATTATCTCCGAACTAGCAAGCTGTTTGAATTTTGTTTGTGGGAATCAAACGTCATTAGCACAGATAATTTATCGCAACCTGAATACATACAATGACGTCATATTCGTTTTTATGACGTCATCATTAAGAGGACAAGGATCTTAGCTCATTCGAGCTTGTTATTATCACCCTTTGAATTATTACCATGGTAAATCTTTGATTTATTTTCATTGAATGCCGTATTTATTTAAGTAGCTTGTGTTGTCTATTTGTGGTTGGTTCGAGAGTAAAACCCCTGTGCTGTGCTTCCGTCTGCTCCGTCTTTACCTTCCTTTCATTCTCGCGCATGCCATAATCCGAGAATCTCGTTTGTGAGCCCGTAAGGGAGACTGTTTGGCTATCATCTAGGTAGGGGCAACACCCGAACACGACTATATAATATATAGTGTAATATATACACGTGTATAACACACACAACACACCACACACAGTGCTATAGAAAATTCTAAAGCCCTTTCAAAACTTTCACCTTTTGTTGCCTTATAGCCTGGAATTAAATTGCATCAATCAGCCCTTTTTCCTCCTTTATTTACACATCGTCACCCACAACGTCACGTGAAAAACAATTCTTCAAATTTCAGAAATTAATTAAAAATACAAAACTAGAATATCTTGGTTGGATAAGTGTCCACCCCTGAGTTAATACTTGGTGAAACCTTTTGACAACAATTACAGCTGTGAGTGTGTTGGGATAGGTCTCTACAACTTTGCACACTTGATTGGGCAATATTTGCCCATTCTTCTGAAAACCTTAAGCTCACTCAAGTTGTGTGGGGAGTGTTGATGGACAGCAATCTTCAAGTTCATGGCCACAGATTTTCGATTGAATTTACGTAGGGCTCTGACTGGGCCACTCAAGGACATTTATCTTTTTGTTCCTTAGCCACTCCATTGTAGCTTTGACTGTGTGCTTCGGGTCGTTGTCATGCTGAAAGATGCCTTCTGTCCAATTTCAGTTTTCTTGCAGAGGGCAGCAGGTTTTTCTCTTGGATTTTTCTGTTTTTGTTCCATCCATTTTGCCTTCTATCTTGATAAGTGCCCTGTCCTGCTAATCAGCAACATCCCATAACATGATGCTGCAACACCATGCTTCACAGTAGGATGGTATTATTTGACTGATGTGCAAACGTAATGTTTTCATTTTAGGCCAAAAAGTTACATTTTGGTTTCGTCACACCACAAAACGTTTTGCCCATGACTTCAGAATTGCCGGAGTGGTTTTTTGCATACCTCAAATGACACTCAATGTGTTCTCTTTTGAGTGATGGCTTCTTCTGCAACCTACCTCATAGGCCAAACTTGTAGAGTGCTTGGGATATTGATATCACATCTAAACAGTAACACAGTCTTTGCCATATAGGCATGTAGCTTTTTCAAAAGTTGCTATTGGCCTATTGGTGGCCTCTCTGATCAGTCTCCTCTTGCTTGTCATCCAGTTTGGAGGGTCTGCCTCATCGAGGCAGGGTCTTGTGGTTACTATACTCCTTCCACTTCTTAATGATTGTCTTGTTGTGCTCCAAGGGATATTCAAGGTCTTTGAAATATTTTATACCCATCCTCTGATCTGTGCCTTTCCACAACTTTATCCCGGAGGTCTTTTGAAAGCTCCATGGTTTTCATGGTTTAGTCTTTGCTGTGAAATGCACTACACAGCAGAGGAAACCTACAAGAAATGGCTGATTTTATTCTGAAATAATCAGAATCACCAAACTTTATCACAGCCAATTAACTTCATCCTCCCTTCATCCCTTCATCATAAATTAAACTTCATTCAATTAACACCACAATGAAGCAATTAACTTGGTGTGTGATTTTGAAGGTGATTCGTTACAACCTGAGCTAATTTACAATTGATGTTATAAGGGGTGGGAACTGATCCAACCAAGATATTCTAGTTTTATTTTTAATAATTTTCTGAATTTGTAGAATGTGTTTTTCACTTGGAAGTTAGGGGTATACGATGTGTAAATAAAGGTGGAAAAGTCTGATCAATGCAATTTCATTCCAGGCTACAAGGCAACAAAAGGTGAGCATTTTGAAAGGGGGGTGTAGACTTTTCTTCGGCACTGTATATCGAGTGATTTTCAACAAAGACGACACATAAATCTGTAATACTGAATAACGTTCATAGATATGCTCATGAAATAGTCTCTCATCCCGATCAAAACAAGCAAACCAAAACAACTCTAACGCTTTGCCCCAAGGAAATGTTTTCGTTTTTAAAACAACTTTTCTCATGTCGTGTGCAGTTTACAAAGTTGAAAATGCATCTCTTCCTCACTCCTGGCATTTGCCATTTGATCTATTCCGACAGGTGGCAGAATTGAGGCAGTGTAAAAAGGGTGAGTGCGTTCGCAGTTCATAAAGCTGAATACGTGAGTTTCCTCTCTAATATCATGGAATATGGAAATTCATTGAATCACATTGAAGCTGAAAGGCGAATCAATGCACTGTCATTGCCACAGAGTATTTTTAGCTATAAAGTATTGACAAAAGCATTGGGATTGGATAGAAACATGATGCGAGTTGTCAAGTGATACATACAGGATAGATACTAAACAATTGTAGCGTGCTTACCAATGAGATACTGAGGTTACGTTTGTCCCTGACGGGAGTCAGTGGCATCCGTGAACTGGTGCTTCTGGTGCAATGTCAGCAGAGGGTTGCTGCATGTCCGATCACCCTGTCCTTCCATCTTGGTTGGGAATGTTAAAGATGCCAGATGACCCTCGAAAAGTTTAGGCCATTCTGTGCGAGCACTCTGGCTTCTCTTCTTTTCCCCATAAAGTCGAAGCTCGTGGAGGAGCTAGAATACTCAATGGATCAAGACGCAACAGAACAAAAGCAACAGTAGAGAGAGGAGGAAGACCAACAGCAGGATTGAAGCCTTGAAGGACAAAATAGAGGAGAACTTGACAAACAGGGAGTGAGGAGGGAATGAGGGATAGGGGAGGATGCATGGGGTGGAAAAGATGGATACATAAGCAAACTCTCAGGAAGGAAAAACTGGAATTTTGGATGGCGTGGGGAGAGGGAGTTTAACGGGGTATAAAAGATCATGGAGGCTTAGCTCTATGCCTCGAAATAAATGTTGATGGTGAAGACATGTTAGTACATAAAGATAAGTAAATTGATGGCTACCTAATGATGGTAGGACAGGCACAGTCATGAGGGGGCACACGATCACCTCCTCCAGTGTGTAAGTTTTTTGCATTGTATTGCACGTGCAGGTGTGTGCATGAAAGTTATTTTTGGAGGTTATTAAAATCTTTTATGAAATGTAAAGACTTCACAATCTTATTACATTTTATAGGTATGAACCTTTTCTTCCTTTGAGCATTTAGCTGTACACGTGTAATCTCATTGCCTTATTGCAGGTGGTCAGGTTTTCCTTTGCTATAGCAGTGTGAGCAACACTTGATATATGGAATTATATAAATACCTGCTCAGAGGCTGTCGTTTATAACTGCCCAGGCTAAAACTGCAGCTGCAAAACATTTTCTTCGGGTTCGGCAGTTCAACTGCGAATGAACCAAATCTGTGAGCTCATTCAAAATGGTGACGTACTGTGGGACCTCATGATCTCTCTCTTGAGACTCTTTACCCACTTGTATTCCTTTCTTGGCTTCTCCGAGGCTCGCATACCCACAGGCCGAAGATTCATTTTTTACTTTCGTTTTCTTCTTCGCAATAAAAAGAAGCCTTTCATGGGAAAACACCGAGAAAACCCAGAGCTTTGAATAACGT
>CM068958.1:44284308-44300308 GCA_035128595.1 Eptatretus atami | reverse complement strand
AGGGTTGAGCAGAAGGTCGTGAAGGCGGCGAACGTGTCTCTGCTGGCCCTCCACAAGGAAAGGAAAGAGCAACCCCGACCCCCCTCCATGGACCCCGCCATTCATCACCCGAGCTCCGCCACGAACCTCGAGTCCCACACGTGCGACTGGGGACCAAACCATCGACCATTGTCAGGTGCCACAGCACGGAGTACCCCCTTTCTCCGATGGCCAGTTATCCATCCGAACTCTGGCCCCCAGCTTGTCCCTCTCCTCGGCTGCAAGGGTCCAATAAAGAACTCTGTGTTTATTTTCATTTGTGTGTGTGTCTGCGTGTGGGCCCCTCTTTTAAGTGTAACTGAATAAGTGTTTTTGGATCATTGTAAATATTTCTTGCATATTCGTGTTAAGTCTTGCAGTCGGGAGAGTGACCCGGTTCAAGCAAGACGTACCGAGGGCGTGGTTTCCCCAGTAGTCAAAATCGTGTAGTTAATTAGGTTATGGACAAATAGACCCTACGCTACGCGGTTGAAATATTGGCGACCACGGTCGGTTCAGCGACCCGCCGCGTCACAAAATTATCCGGAGCGATGGCCTACAATTCCGGGGAGTCTGGTGGAGACGACGTAGCTTTCCCCACCGAGTGGTCGTTCTCGCCACTGGACCCCCGGCCCACAACAATATGTATATATGTGTGTCTTGTCTTCGTCTTTCGGCTGCTCCCGTTAGGGGTCGCCACAGCGGATCATCTGTTATGATCCGCATACTGATTTGGCATAGGTTTTACGCCGGATTCCCTTCCTGACGCAACCCTGGTCGCCTCTTACGACACAGGGATAAGGATTGGGTTTCGCCATGATTCCGGGCTGCCCTACACCCTCTCATAGCGCGGCCCAGCACAGAGCACCCGTCCTCAAGCGATCCTCCAACCCAAGCCTCCGAGTAGCCAGATTACAGGCGCACGCCACTATGCCCGGTAATATATATATATATATATATATATATATATATATATATATATATATATATATATATATATATATATATATATATATATATATATATATATATATATATATATATAGTTGCGGTTGTGGGGGTCGATGGAGGAATTTCAACGGAAAGAAAGGAGTGTATTGAGTCACTTGGTCCATGGACGTGTGGGAGACATCTCAATGTAAATTAAGTCGGGAAACTGTGAGCTTAAGGTTTTACGTGTCACCACACGCGGGGTTGTGCTTTGTTAAATTAGGTCGGGTTTAAGGATAATTTCTCCCAGTGTGTAATTGCTCTCTGTTATCTTTTCCTATGTTTTAGCATTTCAAGACCGATGATAAAAAGGGATCACGTCCTTTAAACAACAACTGAGCTGCATGTCCAAACAGGCAGAAAAACCACGTCCCTGAAGAGGATGATTGATGCGCAGAGAGAGTGATGTCAGAGGGAGGAGAGTGAGGTTCGTTAGAGAGTTTCGTGTTGGGTGACAAGAAGGCAGGGAGTTAGGTTCAGAGCGGGACAGAAGCGAGAGAGGCAGGATCGGTGGTTGAAAGAGAAGGGAATTACGGCTGGCTTTCCCTCGACACGGTGAAGAAGGTTCCACAATTCTTGAGTTCATGCTGAGACGAATTGACTCACGTTAAGGAGCAAGATGCTGGCCACGGACTGTTGGCTGGATCGTGGGAGACCAGCCTCAAAGCCTCGTGTTGTGCTATCATGGAAAGATA
Organism: Eptatretus atami; assembly: GCA_035128595.1. Taxonomy (NCBI): domain Eukaryota; kingdom Metazoa; phylum Chordata; class Myxini; order Myxiniformes; family Myxinidae; genus Eptatretus; species Eptatretus atami. Next base: position 44,298,605 of record CM068958.1, on the reverse strand, counting down.
CCTTGACATTTTGCAGAGCAGCAGCATCGGCAAAGGCGATTGACGAAAGAAGCTGCACGGCGGTTTCTGAGCCTTGGCGTTGAGTATCGCCACCTGAATTGCCCTCTGCACGTTTTCCTGCCCAGAGCAGCTGCATGCCATTTTGGACGTATTTTCCCGTGCAGTGACAAAGCGGTTCGGTGACCTTCAAGCTACTGAAACTCATCGCTGGACACACAGATAAGCGCTGGGATAAAGGAAGGATTTTCTGTTTTATCTGTCCCCTTGTCTGTATTTAATTCTGTGTGGAGGCGCCTCAAAATTAGATTCAGTTTTACCTCACGTTCCATTTTTAGATCCTCGTGGAGGATCTCGCCACCGACCAGCTGCCTTCTTGTAAGTAGAACTGCATAAGTGTTTTTGCCCCTTGTAAATATTTGCATTGAATATTCGCTTTAAGTCTCGCTTCTCTTGTCTTTTATATACTGTTAATAAATTTATTAGAAATGTTCCCAGTCCGTTTCTGTCCCTTCTTGTATTGGTCCCGCATGGTTCGTATCTGAGTTTAGACGGGGTTTCATCCCCGGTAATCGGTACATCGTCGCCGGATTGAATTGAACCGGTAATCGGTACATTGAATTCTTACTCACGTTGTTGTTCTTGTGGACTTTTTTGTTTCACAGCCTACAGTTTTCATCGAAACTTCCTGAAACTTGGCATATATATGTAAAAAATACCCTCCGCAGACATTAACCATCTCCGATTTTGAAAATTCCTCCTAGAAAAAAAATTATGATGTCAAAATATGTCCGCTAATGGAAATCGCCTTAAAAATTATCTCAAACTAGGCAAACTTTTTGAATCCTGTTTGCGGGAATCGAACAGGGCATTAGCAGAGATGAATTACCGCACATATGATACATCATCTATGAAACGTCATATCAATTTTTATGACATCATTCCTATTTTTTGACATTTTTGTTTCACAACCAGAGTTTTCATCGGATCTTCGTGAAACTTTCCATGTATATGCAGAAAGCCCACGCGCAGGCAGTAACCATCTCCGATTTTGGAAATTCTTCCGAGAAAAAAAGTTGACGTCATAATATCGCCGCTAATGGAAATCGCCTATACCATTATCTCCGAAACTAGGCAAGCTGTTTGAATTTTGTTTGTGGGAATCAAGCCGTCATTAGCACAGATAATTTATCGCAAACCTGATACATCACAATGACTGTCATATTCGTTTTTATGACGTCATCATTAAGAGGACAAGGATCTTAGCTCATTCGAGCTTGTTATTATCACCCTTTGAATTATTACCATGGTAAATCTTTGATTTATTTTCATTGAATGCCGTATTTATTTAAGTAGCTTGTGTTGTCTATTTGTGGTTGGTTCGAGAGTAAAACCCCTGTGCTGTGCTTCCGTCTGCTCCGTCTTTACCTTCCTTTCATTCTCGCGCATGCCATAATCTCCGAGAATCTCGTTTGTGAGCCCGTAAGGGAGAACTGTTTGGCTATCCATCTAGGTAGGGGCAACACCCCCCCCGAACACGACTATATATATTATATGTGTATATATACACGGTATACACACAACACACACACACACACACACAGTGCCTATAGAAATTCTAAAGCCCCTTTCAAAACTTTCACCTTTTGTTGCCTTATAGCCTGGAATTAAATTGCATCCAATCAGCCTTTTTCCTCCTTTATTTACACATCGTCACCCACAACGTCCACGTGAAAAACAAATTCTTCAAATTTCAGAAAATTAATTAAAAATACAAAACTAGAATATCTTGGTTGGATAAGTGTCCACCCCCTGAGTTAATACTTGGTGAAACCACTTTTGACAACAATTACAGCTGTGAGTGTGTTGGGATAGGTCTCTACCAACTTTGCACACCTTGATTGGGCAATATTTGCCCATTCTTCTGAAAACCTTAAGCTCACTCAAGTTGTGTGGGGAGTGTTGATGGACAGCAATCTTCAAGTCATGGCCACAGATTTTCGATTGAATTTACGTCAGGGCTCTGACTGGGCCACTCAAGGACATTTATCTTTTTGTTCCTTAGCCACTCCATTGTAGCTTTGACTGTGTGCTTCGGGTCGTTGTCATGCTGAAAGATGCACTTCTGTCCCAATTTCAGTTTTCTTGCAGAGGGCAGCAGGTTTTCCTCTTGGATTTTTCTGTATTTTGTTCCATCCATTTTGCCTTCTATCTTGATAAGTGCCCCTGTCCCTGCTAATCAGCAACATCCCCATAACATGATGCTGCACCACCATGCTTCACAGTAGGGATGGTATTATTTGACTGATGTGCCAAACGTAATGTTTTTCATTTAGGCCAAAAAGTTACATTTTGGTTTCGTCACACCACAAAACGTTTTGCCACATGACTTCAGAATTGCCGGAGTGGTTTTTTGCATACCTCAAATGACACTCAATGTGTTCTCTTTTGAGTGATGGCTTCCTTCTTGCCAACCTACCTCATAGGCCAAACTTGTAGAGTGCTTGGGATATTGATATCACATCTAAACAGTAACCAGTCTTTGCCATATAGGCATGTAGCTTTTTCAAAGTTGCTATTGGCCTATTGGTGGCCTCTCTGATCAGTCTCCTCCTTGCTTGGTCATCCAGTTTGGAGGGTCTGCCTCATCGAGGCAGGGTCTTGGTGGTACTATACTCCTTCCACTTCTTAATGATTGTCTTGATTGTGCTCCAAGGGATATTCAAGGTCTTTGAAATATTTTTATACCCATCCTCTGATCTGTGCCTTTCCACAACTTTATCCCGGAGGTCTTTTGAAAGCTCCATGGTTTTCATGGTTTAGTCTTTGCTGTGAAATGCACTACACAGCAGAGGAAACCTACAGAAATGGCTGATTTTATTCTGAAATAATCAGAATCACCACAATTTATCACAGCCAATTAACTTCATCCCTTCCCTTCATCCCTTCATCATAAATTAACTTCATTCAATTAACACCACAATGAAGCCAATTAACTTGGTGTGTGATTTTGAAGGTGATTCGTTACACCTGAGCTAATTTACAATTGATGTTATAAGGGGGGTGGACACTGATCCAACCAAGATATTCTAGTTTTGTATTTTTAATTAATTTTCTGAAATTTGTAGAATGTGTTTTTCACTTGGAAGTTAGGGGTTACGATGTGTAAATAAAGGTGGAAAAAGTCTGATCCAATGCAATTTCATTCCAGGCTACAAGGCAACAAAAGGTGAGCATTTTGAAAGGGGGGTGTAGACTTTCTTTCGGCACTGTATATCGAGTGATTTTCAACAAAGACGACACATAAATCTGTAATACTGAATTAACGTTCATGATATGCTCATGAAATAGTCTCTCATCCCGATCAAAAACAAGCAAAACCAAAACAACTCTAACGCTTTGCCCCAAGGAAATGTTTTCGTTTTTAAAACAACTTTTCTCATGTCGTGTGCAGTTTACAAAAGTTGAAAATGCATCTCTTCCTCACTCCTGGCATTTGCCATTTGATCTATTCCGACAGGTGGCAGAATTGAGGCAGTGTTAAAAAGGGTGAGTGCGTTCTGCAGTTCATAAAGCTGAATACGTGAGTTTCCTCTCTAATATCATGGAATATGGAAATTCATTGAATCACTTGGAAGCTGAAAGGCGAATCATGCACTGTCATTGCCACAGAGTATTTTTAGCTATAAAGTATTGACAAAAGCATTGGGATTGGATAGAAACATGAATGCGAGTTGTCAAGTGATACATACAGGATAGATACTAAACAATTTGGTAGCGTGCTTACCAATGAGATACTGAGGTTACGTTTGTCCCCTGACGGAGTCAGTGGCATCCGTGAACTGGTGCTTCTGGTGCAATGTCAGCAGAGGGTTGCTGCATGTCCGATCACCCTGTCCTTTCCATCTTGGTTGGGAATGTTAAAGATGCCAGATGACCCTCGAAAAGTTTAGGCCATTCTGTGCGAGCACTCTGGCTTCTCTTCTTTTCCCCATAAAGTCGAAGCTCGTGGAGGAGCTAGAATACTCAATGGATCAAGACGCAACAGAACAAAAGCAACAGTAGAGAGAGGGAGGAAGACCAACAGCAGGATTGAAGCCTTGAAGGACAAAATAGAGGGAGACTTGGACAAAACATGGGAGTGAGGAGGGAATGAGGGATAGGGGAGGATGCATGGGGTGGAAAAGATGGATACATAAGCAAACTCTCAGGAAGGAAAAAACTGGAATTTTGGATGGCGTGGGGAGAGGGAGTTTAACGGGGGTATAAAAGATCATGGAGGCTTAGCTCTATGCCTCGAGAATAAATGTTGATGGTGAGAACAGTGTTAGTACATAAAGATAAGTAAATTGATGGACTACCTTAATGATGGTAGGACAGGGCACAGTCATGAGGGGGCACACGATCACCTCCTCCAGTGTGTAAGTTTTTTGCATTGTATTGCACGTGCAGGTGTGTGCATGAAAGTTATTTTTGGAGGTTATTAAAATCTTTTATGAAATGTAAAGACTTCACAATCTTATTACATTTTATAGGTATGAACCTTTTCTTCCTTTGAGCATTTAGCTGTACACGTGTAATCTCATTGCCTTATTGCAGGTGGTCAGGTTTTCCTTTGCTATAGCAGTGTGAGCAACACTTGATATATGGAATTATATTAATACCTGCTCAGAGGGCTGTCGTTTATAACTGCCCAGGCTAAAACTGCAGCTGCAAACATTTTCTTCGGGTTCGGCAGTTCAACTGCGATGAACCAAATCTGTGAGCTCATTCAAAATTGGTGACGTTACTGTGGGACCTCATGATCCTCTTCTTGAGACTCTTTACCCACTTGTATTCCTTTCTTGGCTTCTCCGAGGCTCGCATACCCACAGGCCGGAAGATTCATTTTTTACTTTCGTTTTTCTTCCTTCGCAATAAAAAGAAGCCTTTTCATGGGAAAACCACCGAGAAAACCCAGAGCTTTGAATAACGTAGTGGCAGTAGCGCTTCTGCACTTGGCCAAACAAGGTACTTTTCTGAGCTGCTCAATAACCTCACTCTGCTCGGTGAGGTGCACAGAGTTGCCTTTGTTGGTGCTCTGAACGGCGGGTTTGAATACGAGCCACAACCGCCAAGGTGCGCACACACACACACACACACACGCACACACACGTGTGGCACCTGCAATATTGCCCATTTCCAGCTGCGTTTTATTTTTGTTGGTCACGTATTGGGTTTATGCAGTGGAAGGGGTTCATTCATAGCCCCAACCCTACTGAAGCATGTCATGACAGAAATGAGGTGCTGATAGGAAGGAATACCCCTGGTGGGACGTTAGGAAGAGATAACGATCTCTCATCAAAGCTGGTCTACATGTACAAGGCACTATCCGAGTTGCCCAAAGGCCAGAAGAATGGTCTTACAAAAGGTCAAGGTCAAAAAAGCCTGGATACATACACATCATCCTGGCTTACGACAGACCAAGATTACGTGAAATCGCACGCAGCCTGCGAGAATGGGATAGAGGTGTGTTCACTCACCTTTGAGCTGTCTCACCTGGGTACGAACCCCGAGCCGGAGATATAAACTGCCATCCCGATGCTACACATGCAGGGCGATTCGTTGGTGTGTGCACGTCCCTCGGAAGGACTTAAAGCCGGTGGATCGCTCTGACTGCACTGGTCGTTGCTGAACGTTAAATATCCCATGGTGTCTTTCACGAAGAGTCGGCGAGTCATAGCCGGCACCTTGAACAACCTAAAAATTGCTGCCTAACCTACAGGGGACACTGCATCAGTGGAACCCAGACGTACTTGGCACTGCCCAGCAGGCATGTGCTACAGATGACTGAATGACCACACTAGACCTACGTTTCCTTGATCATTTGATACAGGCATACTACACAGTTTTTGCAGGAAAACAATTGTATAGGCAAACTATACAATTATTTTTCCTGCTAAATACTTGTTAAGTACCGTTATGAGCCCCAGACCAAATATTATTGCTAAATTATTTAATTTTAAAACTTCCATTTTTCACTGGGATTCAATTCCAAAATCGTTCTACTGGTTGTATTGCCATTGCACCCTAGCTAAAGCTGCTGATACATTGCTCCTTGATGTGACTGCCATTACCATGAAGGGAATTGTAAAACCGGCTTCGCAGATGATCGTGATGCAGCTCGGGATAGGTCGTGAAAGCTACTGGCTGCACAGGTAGGACAGGAATTTGTTACTCAGTTGGGCAGGGTGCCACCGATTTCAATGACCCACCACTTGTGAAAGACACCGTTTAACGTCCACAAGCAAATGCCGAATAGAAGGGACACCACACCGTTGATGCCACCAACATTGCACCTGCAAAGCACCAAGATGATGGTCAAAAGACAGATCAGGAATCAAACCCAGATTATACGCATCAAAGGGGAGCGTGCTGCCTTTGGGTTCTCCTGTAATGCACAACAACACAAACTGTAATTGGTGCGAAATGATCATGCAAGAAAAGCCAGACTGCGAAATGGGAAGAAAGCAAAAGAAACCGAAATCCAGCGAATGCAAGTGAACTGATCTTGCGTATTGAAGCAATTGGCACAAAGGCTACCCAGGAGGAAGGAGAAGATCAAAGTGAACTGCAAAAGGGATTAACAAGAGATTGCATTAAAAGCAGGACCTCACAGGAACTGTAAGATGTGTTGGAGGCGACTCGCTGTGAATTACATGACCCATTTTCATGCACCACTGAATCGAACCGAAAACTTTACCCTGCTTGCCTTGCCAAGGCTGTATTGAAGCGCGAGAGATGACTTGATGTTTCGAGGAATCCTATTTGCTGTCTTTTCCTCCCTCACGGCTTGCTTCATTGTCCTCTTCTTTTGGTATGGCTCAGACTCTTTTTTCAGGGTATGTTCAGCTGGGCTGTAAAGTTCAGAGGATGATGCATGTACTGTTATGGTTGGTTGTAAGAGCATGCTTTGGGGATAATCGAGCAGTGAGCCATCTGGAGGTTGGGGGATTTTATAGGGTACCTCACTGTGATCATGTTTAGATTGCTTCTGGTAATCTCTGTACAAGCATTATAAATGTGCTCCATTATGAGTCTAATACTGTCAGTCTGATTGATGTTGCTGCCAAAGTGGTTTCTATGGCTGGGATTGCAATCCTGGACTGGTCGCCACTTCGAAAGGGACAGTTAACAGCATGAAATGCAGATGAGGTTGAATGGGTCAGGTTTTGAATCAACAGACCGAGTTGAGACACTCCACTTTGTGCATCAGTTATGTCTATTGTGGCTAATTCCTTGATGACAGAGGACAGTGAAAGTAAGAGCCTACATTGACTTGTTGCCTATATATTGTTGTGGGCCAAGTATCGGCTGCGAGCATGACCGCTAGATGGAGCAGTAGAGTCGACTCTACTGAACACCCGAAATTCAGATCATCACCCTCGGATAACTCCGAAGATAACTGAATCAAATGCTTTGCAGAGATCAACAGAGGCTGCAAGCAGCCCCTGCCAAAACTCTCATCTGTGTTCAGTGAGGACCTGAAGGGCAAGAATAGGTCAATTGTTGACCTCTTTGATATAAAGCCTGACTACTCTTGATGCTGGTACTCAAGCAGATGGTGGTGAACCCTATCAAGAAACCGAGCTGTTACTTTGCCATGCCCTGTACTGAGAGCAGCGTCACCTCTCGCTAGTTGTTGCAGTCTTGGCGATCACCCTTCCCTTTCCAGAGAGCGACAACAAGGCCCCTCTTCCAGTCAGGTGTTATAATGCCTGTGTTCCAGGCAGAGCACTGAACTTCATGCAACAACGTGAATACAGCATTTGCACCAGCAATGAGAAGTTCAGCATGGATGCCACAGATCTCAGGAGCTTGACCCCATTTCAACCGGTTCACCACAGCCTGTGTTTCTCCAAACGAAGGTGCATCACAGTTGATTGGAGGGTCAGCAATAGGGATAGTAACACCCCTGAAATCCAACTCAACAGCTGGTGGACGAACTGATGGATGGACTGACAGACGGACAATGCGCCATCCCATAAGCTCCCCGGTACTTCCTTCCAATTGAGCTAAAAATGGGATATGCAAGTTAAAACTTAAATGGCATGTGTTTTGGAAGTTTGATTTAAGTTGTTAATAAAAATGTGATTCGCACAATGAGAAAAAGCTAATTCTCAGACGAAGTTGAGAGTTAGAGGTGTGGATATTGGCAAAGACATGTTGAAGCAAAATACATCCTCCCACATATAAGTTTCTTTCTATTTCCTTATGCAGCATAACATTCTCAAAAATGCACCTGCACCAAAGAAGTTTAAATACCAACAGCTGTTAGTACTTCTATGATTACATTGCAAACTTTATCGAACTTGCTTTCAGTTAATCTATAACCTGACAAGGCAGACAACATTATTATTATTATTATTATTGCAGTATTGTTGATGTGACATTCAGTAGCCATTTGTGCAATGCAGGCTTGGCTGCCAAGCAAAGCCAGTAAATATCGCATTTATTGGCCAATCTTACTTCTATAGAGGAATTGCTGCAAATCCGGATGCTTGTACGAATACCCCAGGTTAGTGGATTAAAACAATTCGTTTATTGTGCTGAATCCGTAGGCGGTGTCTCAATTCAATGCCTCTTTGTGTTTGTGTGTTGTCCTTAACTGTCCTGCATCAGGAGCAACATCTGATCCATGGCATTTCTGTGCAACTTCAAATGAATGCACAGACTCCTTCTTTCTTGTGTCTTTAAGTTGTAATAGTCACAATAATAAAATGGACAACACACACATTGATGCCTCTCCCTGCATGTAAAACACAAGGATGACAGTTTATTGCTGGGCCGAGTTTAAAATCCAGGAAATAGAAGGCTCAAAGGTGAGTGTGCATACTTCCCAGCTTGAATGTAACATCTACATTACTTCATAATTAACTTCACACATTTCACACATTAGAAATAATAAGGCAACATTCTTGCATCTCCCATCCCACACACCTTTGAGCTCCTCTGCACCATCCCTACCAATCACTTTTGCTCGTTGATGTGTTAATGTGTGAATTGCTTATGGTGATATTTGCTCAGGTGTGAATCCTCCATAGTGAGTTGAGTGTTCATATTAAAACTTTCACTTTAGGAAAATAAGAAATTATTTCAAGACATAATTTTGAGTGAAAACTTGTGTGTCGCTTGAAGGTCAGTGTTAGTTGATGGGTTGGGTGGTACCTGCTGGGATGGGGGATGGGAGCATTGTGTTATAATTTTGTCATATGGATTATTTGATAATGCATGTGCTTGATATGTTTTGTCCTTCCGTCTTTGGTACTGTTCTTTAACTGATGGATTATGTGTTGTGTTATTGAAGGTTAAATCAAGGTTGTTAAAGGTTGTTAAATAGAAAGCTCATTAATTTTTCAGTTACATCATTAATCGTAATAGATCATGTTGCCTAAATATGTATTTTTTTTTAATAAAAAGTTTGTGGAATTTCAAAGCTTATAAGTATTTCACTCTTTTCATGGAAGCAATAATAGTCACAACAAGTAAAAAAGACATAAAATGTCAAAGGCCCCATTGTTTTAGTAACTTTGCTGTCGGGAGTTAATGGGCTAGCCCATATTTATGTACAACTAAAATGGCCGCCAGTCTACCAGTCGGCCATCTTTGATCACATTGCAAAATAAAGTGAGGGGCACGTGTATGCCATCATGTACTGTGCTTCTGCCAAGGTTGAACAAAATCGGACCACACATGTCTGAGAAATGGTTGGGGACACATTTAAGTAATAAAATGGCCACCAGTTGGACATATTAGATTTGATCTCGAAATTGGCATACTTATGTAAGCCGTCATTCATTATCTGGGTGCCAAGTTTGAACAACATCGGTAAATGTATGTCCGAGAAATGGTTGAGGATGTGTTCAACATCAGGTTTTGTTTTGTTTTTTTACAACTAAAATTGCTGCAAGTCGGCCATGTTGGATGTGATCTCGAAAAAAAATGACATGCTTATGTAAAGCATCATTCATTATCTGTGTGCCAAGTTTGAACAACATCGGTGAATGTATGTCTGAGAAATGGTTGAGGACATGCTCAATATCGGGTGTTTTACAACTAAAATGGCCACCAGTCACCAGTCGGTCATCTTTTATCAGATCACAAAATAAAGTTAGGTGCAAATGTGTGCCGTTGTGCAATGTGCTTTTGCCAAGTTTGAAAAAAAGTCGGACCATGCATGTTGAAGAAATGGTTGGGGACATGTTTAAGTAACAAAATGGCCACCAGTCGGCCGTCTTGGATCTAATCTTGAAAAAAAAAATGATGAGTGCACGTAAGCCATCATTCTTTATCTGTGTGCAAAGTTTGAACAACATTGGTAAATGCATGTCCGAGAAATGGTTGAGGACGTGTTTGACACCTGTTTGTTTTTTTTACAACTAAAATGGCCGCCAGTCGGCCATCTTGGATCTTATCTCGAAAAAGAAAAATGACCGGCTTATATAAGCCATCATTCTTTATCTGTGTGCCAAGTTTGAACAACATTGTTAAATGCATGTCTGAGAAATGGTTGAGGACATACTATATGTTCAACATCGGGATTTTTACAACTAAAATGGCCGCTAGTCGGCCATCTTGGATTTGATATCGAACATAAATGACGTGCAAATGGAAGCCATCATTTATTATCTGTGTGCCAACATTGAAAAGCATTGGTAAATGCATGTCCGATAAACGGTCGAGAACGTGTGCGACACCGGGTTTTAATTACTAAAATAGCCACCAGTCGACCATCTTGAATCTGATGTCAAAAAAAAAATGGCTTGCATATGTGTACCATGAAGTGTTGTCTTTGTGCCAAGTACGGACTAAATCGATCCAGACATGTCCAATATATAGTTGCGGGAGCACGCACGCACGGACATGAAAATCGAGACCAGATACAGAAGCCCCCCCCTCCCCACCCCCGTTTCGGACTGGTCACTAATATTTATATATACATATATATGTATATGTATATATATGTGTATATATTTTTATATATTTATATATATACACTGTGGGCCAGATAGGGTCAATAGGGTCGTTGTGCACCCCCCCCCCACCCCCTCCCCACCACCGAGCAAGATTGTATATTTTTTCTGAAGCCTTGAGATGTTCTGAGCATGAAATGAAATGTTAACATTGAAAATGTAGAGATGCACTAAGTATTTGAGCCCTTTTAAGGGAGGTAGCATAAAAATGGAAATCGTGGCTCTGCGTATAACGTGAATCCCGAACCAGAGTAAACATGCTTTTTTAGAATCTCAAAGTAATTAAATACTCACATTTTATGTTTCAAATTAAAGCTTATTTCCTTATGCTTCATTCTCTATGTTTTGTAGGTTGATATCATGCCCATTGATCCGGGTGGTGGACTTTGGCCTCACCCTCATTTTCCTTATATACCGAAGGTGGTTTACTCAAATCTTCAATATTTTTTTTATTTTCCAGGTGGACATTTCAGAGAAAACATAACAGCTATTCACAAGAGTTTACTTGGACACAATAATCAAATAGTGATTGCGAACAATGTTTACCAGGTGCATATACAAGCAACTTCTGTTGTCTTTGTGATTATGTTGGTAAAGATACAACAATGGTCCTGGAAACACCAATCAAAACTATTGAATGTACCACCATATATACAATTCAATCAAAATCACTGTCACTATCTTCACTAGGATAGTCTGTTCCTTCCGGAAGTGTGACATCATCATCATCATCATCCTCATCATCATCGGCATCCACGGTTCATTCAGCAATGTCTTTTTCTACTTCGTTGGATGCAGCTGCACCAGAGGATAGAATCAACAATTCATCTTTATTGTCTACGTTGAATGGGTTCATTAAGCTTTCCACTGCTTCTTGAGTTTTCAAAAGCAGCTTCTTACTCTACAAAACTTCAGCAGAACGAATGTCACAATGCTTGGTTCCCTCTGGCGTTCTGGCCAACATGTCAGCCATATTGAGTGTTATTCACATACTGTGATCTTGTGTGTGTTGTTGGAACCCAGCGTTGGTAAGCATCATGATTCGTGAGAGCACCAGACAAACTGATACCACTTCCACTAGGTCCCCACTGGGACTTAGCATGTTGCCTAAATGTCTCCTCCATAATCTTGTCAACGGAACATTTGTTTCCAGGGATGAAGGAATTGACAACACTGATTGCACCTCTCTTTATCAACTCTGTAGCTCCTGGGTGAGATAGCTCAATGTTTGCTTTGAAGGTGGAGAAGTATATGAGGTATCTGGCAAAATTTTGGTCTGGCATAATAAGCTGGGTCAGCCATTAGATGAAGACATTGGGTATGTAGAATAAAGTTATTGTATTTGACTGCTTGGATGAGTGATAGTAGCAACCATTCGTGATCCATGTAGGAGATCCATAGTGTTTTGGGTATTTTTGTATACCTTGTCGAGGCTCGTATGAGAGCTAACACACAACGCTCAGCAAGGGGGGCATGAGACAAGAGGGGCGGGAATGGGAAGGACAAAACAGTGGGGAACAGAGACATTAGGAGATCTGTGGAAGGGAGAGGGATGGTGGCAGGGAACATGGGGAATACAAGATGGACATTACAGGGACTTTCAGGAAGGAAAGCAGGGAATTTGAAGGAGGTGGGCTTGGGTGGATTAACGGGGGTAGAAAATATCGAGGATTTGGATGGGGGATGATAATAGGTGGTGGTGAACAGCTGTTTTGAAGGCCTGGATGGAAGAATGGGATTGAATAGAGTGAGGGAGTTGAGCCAACTTCCCCAGATGCCCTGCTCTCACTTCCGCACAGTACCTACAATATAATATAATTAAACTTAGTGAACCTTGGTACATTTCAACAACAAGTAACATGAGCACGATTATTTGAATATGATAAGATGACACAACAGTTGCATAGCATACTACACGAATACTGTGATTGGGCATACCTGTCATACATATGGATGTAGTTCTGTAGATCATCATCTGCTCGTGCTGCATTCAAGGTGTCTGTGGAGGGAGAGTGAAATACATCATTTAGCACTTTTCTTGATTGTTCTGGCAGTGATGCAAGCACCTCGTCATCACCTTGGCCAGTGATGTATTGTGACAGCAACAGTCTTTCGAGGCATGCCAGCATAACTTTGTGGCAATGCATGGTTCTGTCATCATGTTTTCCAGAGAGAACACTCTCAATAAAACCTGAAGCGATCAAGCCTGCTTCAAGCAAAATGTCAGAGAGGCCTGATCCGTACATCTTCTTTCCAATCGTCTTCATATAAGCACATGCCAAGTGGAAAGTTCCGATCAAGATGATGTGCTTCTCCTATCTGTCTGGGTTATGCCAGATGAGGGGGTATGCCTTCATACACACACCTAGATCGAATGTTGTCATTATGTAAGGTTAGTTGACCTCCTTGGTGGCTTCTTCAGCATATATGAGACATTACTGTACTGTCTGGAAATCGGTGATGGGACTAGCAATGACAGGGTAATAGTCGATGGCTGTCAGACTTTCTGGTGTTCTGCCAGTCAGAGAGAAGAATCCTGACCGTCCAGGCATGCTACTTCTCATCTGAATCAGCACCCACAGCAGGTGTCTCGTGTTCACCTCCATAAGAACACCTCCACACCAGGACATGTCAGCTGCTGCAACACAAGTTGTGGACTTATACACTGTGTGACATAATAGTCTGAAAGGCTTTCATTCTGATTCAGGTTCAGAGAGCGGTTTACCAGTCTGAGCAATGGAGGGGATTTCAACCCGTGTGTCACCATGATCCTCTGGCTTCCCTTCTAAATCCTATAGCATGATGCCATGGGAAGTATGTATTGAGCCCATTCCAGTCAGGTTGTTCAACAGCTGGTCAAAGTTGTCAAACTCCGAGTGGAACACAGAGGGTGCATCTGGAGAACGAATGATCTGAGTTGATAATAGACTTGACGTTTCTTCCACAGCCTTGGCTATAGCTGTTTCCAGCTCTAGAGAGAATGAGTAGTTTTGTGAGTGTCCCATTCTATTCAACAGGGTGATCAATGTCTCACTCCTGAACAAGTGTCGTGGTGTCCTGAATATCAGCATGTGCTTTGGTCGTTTCCACTCACCATTGGTAGCCACATGGCAGATATCTTGTCCCATCGAATTGACAAGTTGGTGTACTTTTGGCGTGTGCATGGTGGCCTTCACAGCTATGACAAAACTCAATAATTTCTTCAGTTGTGATGGTAATACATCATCCACATTCTCAAGGAGGTCCTGAGCAGAGAGGGGCCATTTCAGTTCATCTGACTTTGCAAAG
>CM068958.1:44245034-44265012 GCA_035128595.1 Eptatretus atami | reverse complement strand
ACATGTGTAGTTAACCCAAACCAGTTGTATAGAGGGAATTTATGTGATTCATCCGGGCTGCGACGCTTTGAGTTAGCCATTTTCTTTTTCTGTCGTTATTTTGAACCAACCACGTCTCAACTGCCATCACACAACAACCACCTTAACCACCACGCCAGCCATCATCACCAACTACAACCACGCTCCAACCCGCAGACAACAACCACAACGCCAACCCTCACCACAGAAGACCGCCACCACCTTCGCCTTTAACTTCACGAATCCATCCCACATCATCGCTTCCATGGCCATTTCCGCACCACCTGTGAACACTGAACCGGGCTGTCTCGGGCCCATTCGGCGATTGGTGCGAACGCACGAGCCGCCAGCGCGAATGGCGGCCTTTCGAGGGGAAATTTGGATCAGAAACGCTTCACCGCCCACTTCTCCTCCGTCCAATTGGCGAGCGCGGGGCGCTTGGCCCCGCCTTCAAGCGTGTGATTGTGAAGTCCCGTATATGCAAATTTTAGGATCAGGAGAGGTTCACGCCCATTTTTGCCCGACCAATGGCTGACGGGGGGGGGGGGCGGCTGGCCCCACCTCAAGTCGCGTTCTGATCCTAAAATTTGCATGTTGGCTGCTCTGCGCCTATAAAAAGGCGAGCGCAAGGCGAATTGAGAGAGTTGGGTTTTGGAGTTGCTTGGAGATGTCGTCGAGAGGTTGCTCTTGGGGACAAGGAGCGTTGCGTTGGCGGAGTTGAGGGAGGGAGCGCGGTGGAACTGCAGCAAGGAGCTCGGTCCGAGGCAAGAAGGACGGCGTCGGCGACGAGGTTGCGGTGTGGGGATCGCTCGTCTCGTCGCGGGACCCAAGCCAGCCAGCCATTCCCCTCCCCAGGGCATCAACAATTCCCCCTTTCCCCCGCCGGAGATAGGCAAAAGGGGGCCCCTGCCCAGCCCACTCCAAACGTGGTGCCAACGAAACCCGCCAAGGCAGCACGGAGTCGGGGCACAGCAGCGCGGCCACATTTGCGGCTGCCCGCCAACGCGTCACGAGGACGCGGTAAGACTCCCCGGTCTCGCGGACCTGGCCGCTCTCCAGGTCCGCGCACATTTGGCCTACGGGCCCGTTGCCTCCTTGTCTGTGAGGGTGGCTTCTTTCCTTTGCTTTTGTGTAAATGTGTGTTGGCGCCGTCTGTGAAGTAGAACTGTGTAAGTGTTGCCGTGTGTACGCGTTAATCTCTCTCTTATCACCAACTACAACCACGCTCCAACCCGCAGACAACAACCACAACGCCAACCCTCACCACAGAAGACCCGCCACCACCTTCGCCTTTACCTTCACGAATCCATCCCACATCATCGCTTCCATGGCCATTTCCGCACCACCTGTGAACACTGAACGTCGGGCTGTCTCGGGCCCATTCGGCGATTGGTGCCGAACGCAACGAGCCGCCAGCGCGAATGGCGGCCTTTCCGAGGGGAAAATTTGGATCAGAAACGCTTCACGCCCACTTCTCCTCCGTCCCAATTGCGAGCGCGGGGCGGCTTGGCCCGCCTCCAAGCGTGTGTATGTTGAAGTCCGTATATGCAAATTTTAGGATCAGGAGAGGTTCACGCCCATTTTTGCCCGACAATGGCTGACCGGGGGGGGGGCGGCGCGTGGCCCACCTCAAGTCGCGTTTCTGATCCTAAAATTTGCATGTTGTGCTCCTGCGCCTATAAAAAGGCGAGCGCAAGGCGAATTGGAGAGAGTTGGGTTTTGGAGTTGCTTGGAGAGTGTCGTCGAGAGGTTGCTCTTGGGGACAAGGAGCGTTGCGTTGGCGGAGTTGAGGGGAGTGAGCGCGGTGGAACTGCAAGCAAGGGAGCTCGGGTCCGAGGCAAGAAGGACGGCGTCGGCGACGAGGTTGCGGTGTGGGGGATCGCTCGTCTCGTCGCGGGACCCAAGCCAGCCAGCCATTCCCTCCCCCAGGGCACAACAATTCCCCTTTCCCGCGCTGAGATAGTGCAAAAGGGGCCCCGTTCCCAGCCCACTCCAAACGTGGTGCCAACGAAACCCGCCAAGGAGCACGGAGTCGGGGCACAGCAGCGCGGCCACATTTGCGGCTTGCCCGCCAACGCGTCACGAGGACGCGGGTAAGACTCCCCGGTCTCGCGGACCTGGCCGCTCCTCCAGGTCCCGCGCACATTTGGCCTACGGGCCCGTCTGCCTCCTTGTCTGTGAGGGTGGCTTCTTTCCTTTGCTTTTGTGTAAATGTGTGTTGGCGGTCTGTGAAGTAGAACTGTGTAAGTGTTGCCGTGTGTACGCGTTAGTCGGTTGTATCACATTTGCTTTATGTGCATTTCGATTCTGTATGGCTGTATTTACGTGCTTTCCGTGTGTCGCGTAATAAAGTGCTTGCATGTTGAACTGTGCCCGTTTCGCTTCGTCTCCTCCTTTTAATTGACTCTCCATCCTGCTTCACGTAAGGGGTTCGTAGTGGGTGCAACATCCCGGTAATTAATCGGAACCGTCGAGGCCGACGATAACACGCTCGGTTATCACTGTAGCACGGAACGGACCGTTAAGCGGTTCGTGTCCGGAGTCGGCCTGTGGCGTGGTACGATCGCCCGGTCGACCATTCGCGCAGGTACTTAGGTAGATCGACTTTGGCGAGCAACCTATCCTGCGCGGGGGCAATTGGCACGATCGTGGTGAGGTTAAACCCCCACCAGTGACTAGCTCCCGGCGTTGTTCCGAGAGGGTCACGACTGAATTGTCCGTCCGGTGGGCGACGTGCCGCGATTCGAGTTACGTGGCCGTTCACACGCCGGCGGGCGCGAATTCGCAACAATATACATGTTATACATACATACATATATCGTATATACGTATGTATATATATCGTTTATATAATATATATATACGATATATATATACATATATACGATATTATATATCTAATATATACGATATATGTATGTATGTATATAATACATATACTGTATATATATATATATATATATATATATATATATATATATAACGATATATGTATGTATTTATATAAACGATATATGTAGGTAATGTGTATATACTATATATATATTATATATATATATATATTAATGTATTTATATAACGATATATGTATGTAATATATACATATATATATATATATAGTATGTATATATATAGACGATATATGTATGTAATATATAGACGATATATGTATGTATATATATAGACGATATATGTATGTATATATATAGACGATATATGTATGTATATTATATAATATATATATGTATGTATGTATATATATATATATATATATATATATATATATAACGATATATGTATGTATATATATAAACGATATATGTATGTTTATATATAGACGATATATGTATGTATATATACTATATATAATATATATATATATATATATATATATATATATAAACGATATATGTATGTATATATAGACGATATATGTATATATATACACACACAGTTTTTGGCTCAACAGGGACATGACAGAAATAAATACACACCTTAAATTTCTTCATTTCATCTGTATAAAGGAAGTTTTACTCAGTGATTTGTACTAATATTCAACGATTTATTTGCAGAAATGAGTACTTGGGTTGTGTATGACAATTAACTATGCCTCAAACCCAGGGAGCACACGACCTTTGTGATTTTCAAAGAGTCGAATTGTTGGCCAATCGGAAGGTGGAGTCAGCCAGCGTCAGACAGCTCAGAACATTGGCATTCCACTTTCTACTGTCAATCGGGTGATAGTGGAATTCACCAGCGAAGGCAAGGAATCCACAGCTTCTCGTTCTGGTCGACCTGTGCCCTCAGAAAGGTGTCTTCGAGCTGACAAGCGGTCCCATTGTAAGGCAGCAGATGTTGCAGAGGAGGTCCAAGTTAGCTCACGAATTGCCGTGTGGTACCTTCATCAACTGTGCAACTATGGGAGAGCAGCTAGGAGAAAAACTCTTCTTGGACCAGCGAACAGTCAAAGGAGAAAGAAATGGGCTGACGAGATGGCCACCAGACCCTTGGAGTTTTGACAAACTGTCATTTTTTTCAGATGAGTCCCAATTTGCTCAATTTTCTGACAGTGGACGTGTACGAGTCTGGAGACTTTCCAGTCAAGAGTTTTATTTGAACCAATTGCAGCCAATTGTCAAACACGGTGGTTTTTCAGTGATGGTGTGGGGAGCAATCTGGAATGTTGGTCGGTCAGAGCTTGTGGAGTGTGTTGGCAACATCAACTCCACAATGTACAATTCTTTCCTTGAGGATGGACGTCTCCCTGTCTTCTCCACTGGACAGATGGTCAAAAACTACATTCTGTTCATGGAAGATGGAGCTCCATGCCACACTGCAAAAAAGATCATAGAATGGCAGGACATAAATGGGATCAAGCGACTTCCATGGCCAATTCAGTCTCTTGACATGAATCCCATTGAACACCTCTTGACCATATTGGAGCAAGCTGTGCAGAAAAAGTCCAGGAAACCAACATCACGGGCAGAATTGCTCAACCTTTTGCATGAAGCCTGGGCAGAAATCTCACAAAGAGAAAATTTCGGAACTCGTTAGTTCTATGTCTGGAAGAGTAAAAGCGTTGAAATATGCAAATGGCAAGTCTACAAAATACTAGTGCATGTATTAAAATGGATCAAATGTACTTCAAATGTTAAATAAATAAATTCTTCAAAAATCATGGTGTCTATTTACTTCTGTTATGTCTCTGTATCTCTCAATAGTGAAGAATCACTTTAATTTTTTTTTTTTAATACTCGTATCCACATCCCGATCATCACCAAAATCGAATCAATTTATCGTTGTCACACATCCAAACTGTTCACCAAGTTTTGTCCGAATCCGTCCATAAACTTTTGAGATATCCTGCTCACAGACAGACAGGCAGAAAAACCGGGGTGAAAACATATCCTCTGTCTACCTTCAGTGGCAGAGGTATGATAATAGGAATAACAAGTTTATGAATTATATAAAAGTTTTGTTTAACATATTTGAACGGGCAGCTCTGGGGCTGCAATTATAACTTCAAGGTATACATACCTCTGAGTGTATACTTACTATAATTCATACATTATATGTCTGAAGTACTCATCACTGAACCAAATATAGTTATGATTGCTGGGACAATGACATCAACTGAACTAGATACCTGTGATCACAAAGTGATCGCCAAGGGTAAGCCTCCCCCACCGCCCACAATCCAATGATGGCCATATTATTTTCGGACCGATATATGACCTTTAACCAGGAGGAGGTTAAAGCTATCTAACTTGGGTTCAATCTCGGCCCAAATATAAACTATCATCGTGTGTTTTTTGCAGGAGGACGAGGCATCAATGTGTGCACCCTCCAATGGAACGACAAAAAGTAGGACTGGTCTGCCACAACACCGGTCGTTGGTGAATGTTAAAGATCGCACGCTCTTTTTTGGGAAAGGTAGTCGAGTTACTGTCTCGGAACACTGAAAAAGTTACAAAATCCTGCTACATTTTGGCGAACGTTAGGTCTGACCAGTCAGTTCATGAAAAACTTTGGCCAAAAACCATTTCCTGGCGACAGCACAAGAACGTGGGAAAAATTGGAGAGAGAGAGAGAGAGAGAGAGAGAGAGAGAGAGAGAGAGAGAGAGAGAGAGAGAGAGGAGACAGAGACAGAGAGACAGAGAGACAGAAAAAAAAAATAAACAGAAAGCTAATTCTTCACGAATATTTATATTTATCGGGAAAAGGTTTGAAATTTGGAAATTTTAAGTGATTTTGAGAATAAGTTGTTTGTACATTATTTTTAAAACGGGTAAATGTTCCTCTATTTTGAATCTAAGCAATGGAGCAAGCTTTTATTTTCATATTCTGGCCACACCTGCAAACACCAAACGAAGACTGCATACCATCACAATTGAGAAGTTCTGGCTGATTTCAGTTTAATGAGAAGAAATCAACTCCTAAAGTTCCTCCAAAGATGTAAGTAAACAGGTAAATGATCGAGCTTGTGACAGGCTGAATACAGGATATTCCCATTAGTGATTAGTTAAGTCGACGTGTGAATCAGCTGGTCTGCATCCTATTATTTTTGGCCACAATTGCCAGGGGGATTTCCGTTGCAGAAAGGCGACCACTCCACCTCTATTTCCTGTGTTTTTCTCTTGGGATGGAAAGAGGAGGAGGAGGGTTAAAGAAAAATAACCGCCTCTAGCTCTCTCCCACCTGCACCCTCGGGCCTCTCCGCCTGGCCTTCTTTTCCATAGCCACTTTGTGAATGGATAACGGATGCATGGGTGAATGATGTTGAACAGCACAAAGGGCAAAGCCAAATAACCTAACTTGCTGGAGGTCTGTGACGAGACCCTGCTTTGACTCGAGGGCAACCACAAGTCAGCAAGAACGAAAGGTGTCTTTCTTTACACACAGAATCAATATTATATATATATATATATATATATAATAAATATATTATATATAATATATATATATATATATATTTATATTTAATGTATTATATATACAATATATATATATATAGCTACATACATACATACAATATTATATATATATTATATGAATATATATTATACATACATACATATATATACTGTATATATCTACATATATATAGCACACATATATATATATATTACACATACATATATGTATATATATGCATATGTATATATATATATGCATATAATAATATATATATAATTATATATATATAATATATATATACACCACACACACACACACACATATATGCATATATATACACACATATATATGTCATCCTTCTGAGGTTGGCAAAATGAGTGCCAGCATGCTGGTATACTGTGGCGAGTGGCGACCCATCCAGGATTATGTCCAATAGCCAAGGAGACTGCAGAAGCAGCACCAAATGCTCTGCACAGAGTGTGGTCCCAACGGATGTATTGTGTGATATATATATATAATATATATATATAATTATATATATATATATATATATATATATATATATATAATAATATATAATAGTACCGGTGCAGTGGCGTGCGCCTGTAATCCGGCTACTCGGGGCTTGGGTTGGAGGATCGCTTGATGACGGGTGCTCTGCGCTGGCCGCGCTATGAAAGGGTGTAGGGCAGCCCAGAATCATGGCGAAACCCAATCATTCCCTGTTTCGTAAGAGGCGACCAGGGTTGCGTCGAGAAGGCATCCGGCGTAAAACCTATGCAAATCAGTATGCGAATCATAACGGATATCCGCTGTGGCACCCCTAACGGGAGCAGCCGAAAGATCAACAACAACATATAATATATATAATTATAATATATATATATATATATATAATATTATATATATAATACTAGGTGAATCACCCAGCGCTGCCCGGTTCTTTTTGAATGAATTTAATCTTCTATACATATGTCTGACGCGAGCACAGTATCAGTTCCTATTGGGCCATGCAGTCATAGGCTAAGGGGGTTGGTGAGGGGAACACACCCCTCCCCCCCCCCGGCCGAGGACCTTGCCACATAGCCTATAACCTTCCCGGGGCCCGTCCCGACATTTTTTGTTTCAGTGGTTAGCTCCTATCTTTCACCTTTCAGGAGATTCGCACGTGCAGACAAACAAACAAACAGACAAACAAAAACTTAAAATCATATGTTAGATATATTGTATATGCGCTTGGCCCCATGTCAATCGGCTGAACTTAAAAAATTAACGTTACGAAATCAGGTGATGACGTCATATTCGGAAACCGGAAGTCGGAAGTACAATTCTTTTACAACGGGACACTCCTGGGTACATGTTCTGTCAGCATGTGAAGTTTGGTGAGGATCAGTCCAGTACTTTTCGCGTGCATAGGTCACAGAGAAACACACAGACACACTTTCAACTGATATATATATATAATATATATAATATATATATATATATATATATATATTATATATATATATATTGTATATTGTATATATACATACATACGTAGAGATTGACGTCGCAGATTTGCTGTGTTGTCTTGATTGACCCCAATCATTATACAAACATCTATTTTCTACAAATTTATGTGTAATATTGGTGATATAATATTTATTTGAAATTTATTTGTGATACAAGAAGGTCCAAGTGTGCTAAATGGAAAAGGGTCTGAGCTGTCTAATCTGTCTGAAGGGTGTAAGGGGTCTCAAAGGTGTTAAGGTCACAGGGATCAAAAGAGTCTTAGGGGTCTTTTGGGTCTTTGTGTCTTCAGGGTCTTTTGGGGCTTTTGAGTCTTCTGGGTCGTTTTTTTTGTATCCCATGTCGAGGCTCACGTAAGAGCTAACACACACAAACATATGACAAGGCAGGAGAAAATAGGGGTGGGAGAGGGAAGCACAAAATAGTGGGGGACAAAGACAATAGATCTGTGGAAGGGAGAGGGATGGGGCAGGATACATGGGGTAAACAAGATGGTACTGTGGGGACTTTCAGGAAGAAAAACAGGGAATTTGAAGGAAGTGAGTTTGGGGTGGATTAACAGGGGTAGTAAAGATCAAGATTTTGGATGGGGGAAGATATGAGATGGTGTGTGAACAGCTGTTTTGAAGACCTGGAGGAGGAGTGCGATTGAAGAGAGTGTGAGACTTTCTTCCAGAGGTGGGGAAAAAGAAGAATGAAAGGGTGAAGGTGAGCAGTGATTCTTGAATTTGGCAGTTTCACCAGAAGGGTTTTTTGGGGGGACCTTGAGCGCCCTGAGGAAATATAGGGGGGACAGATCACATACAGAGTTTGGGGTGGGAGCAAGGCCGAAGAGGAGATGGTAGAACACAGAAACACCACCGACCTGCCTCCGGTAAGAGAGTGGGAGACCCAAAGACTCAGCTTTATCGTGGGAGATATCAATGATCCTAAAAGCCTTGGTTTCCACAGTGCGAAGTCAATCTTGGTGTGAGGCAGGAGCACCACCCAGAGGGGAGCAGTATTCATCATACTGTAGATGAAGGTTTTTTAAGTGGTTAGACTTTTGGGTCTTCAGGGTCTTCATGGTCTTTTGGGTTTCAGGGTCTTTTGGATGTATGTATATATATATATATATATATATATATATATATATATATATATATATATATATAATGTACCACTCACCTCCTATTTCCTGTGTTTTTTCTCTGGGGATGGAAAGAGGAGGGAGGAGGAGGTTAAAGAAAAATAACCGCCTCTAGCTCTCTCCCACCTGCAGCTCTCGGGCCTCTCCGCCTGGCCTGTGGCTTTTGGTGACTTTTGTTGTCTTTTGGTGACTTTTGGTCACTTTTGTAGTTGTTAGTAGTTGGTGACTTTTGGGTCTTTGGGGTCAGTCTTTGGGGTCTTTTGGGTCTTCAGGGTCTTTTGGGACTTCAGGGTCTTTCGGAGTCCCAAGGGTCTTGGGGAATTAACATTCAAACAGGACGTGATTAATCGGCATATAGTCTTCACGACTTCCGGGACTGATTCATGGCTTCACCGCCTCACCATGCTTTTCGTTTTTATACATATATAGATTATCAAAAACACACCACCACATAACCACCACGTTAGTAAAAACACCTCACCACCACGTAACCACCATGCCATTAAAAACACCTCACCACCACGTAACCGCCACGTTATTAAAAACACCTCACCACCACGTAACCGCCACGTTATTAAAAACACCTCACCACCACGTACCCGCCACGTTATTAAAAACACCTCACCACCACGTAATTCAAAACAACTGCCACTGTGCAATTCAAAACACCTCACCGTAACATCGCTCAAGAGATCGGCTTATTTTAACTGAGGATAAGTATGTGAGTTGCCGTGTTGTCATGATTTACACCAAGCAGAATTCAAACATTTATTTTGCAAATGTATTTGTAATATTCGTGAAAATACATTGTTATAAGCAATTTAAGTTGAATATTTAAGTTTGAAAAAAAATAAATCCTGAGGACATACACATGGGAGAGCTCGGTGCAGCCCAGAGCTAAGTTTGGTACGATTTCACAAAAGTTTGAGGGAGTATTTGAGTGATAACACAACACAACGCAAGACAGACACTGCACAAATATATATATATATATATATATATATATATATATATATATATATATATATATATATATATATATATACGTATACACACACCTAATCTGTTTATTTAAAATTTTTATTTTAACATTTTAATTTACTTTGTGTTGTGGAATAGATCAGGTGGTAGTGTACTCATCACTGAACCAAATATAGTTGTGATTTCTGGGACAATGACATCAACTGAACTAGATAACTGTGATCACAAAGTGATTGCCAAGGGTAAGCCTCCCCCACCGCCCACAATCCAATGATGGCCATATTCTTTTCGGACCGATATATGACCTTGATCATCAACATTTTGGAATATAGTGTAAAACTGTAAATTAAGAAAAATTGTCCCCATCTACAATCTATCCAAAAAATTATGAATTATCATGAAAATCGGCAGGAAGTTATTGAAGTTATGATCAAAAACGTGTTTTGTGTTAATTAGGTCACAATCTGAAAGAAGTAGGTCAAGGACACTAATCAAATATCAGGTGCACAATTTCAGTACAGGTACACTATAATGATGCAAGAACATCTTGGAAAATTTCCAAGCGGTCTTTGAGACTCCGTATTGGCAAAATTGAGCGATGACAAAAAATAACTGCATTTTTTTTAGACCACCATTTGACCTTGATCTTTACTCCAGAGGGGATGATGTAAATGAATCGTAAATGCACCTTGCTCTCAGTCATCTAGTGAGGGCAATTTTGTTCCGATTGGACAAACCTTAGTCGAGTTATGGTAATAAAAAAATAATTTAAAAAAGTTAAATTATCTATAATAGTCATCACATTAAAATTAGGTCATGGTCAAAAAAACTTGTCAACCCCATATAGTTTTACAGTATTCCCATTTGTGATGCAAAACTTCATTCAGTGGGATATGCCAGGTATACCACAGGCCACAGCATCACCAAGGGTGGAATATAATTCCTTTCCTTCCACGGCATGTTGTACACTTTTTTTTATGTGCACGGAATCAAAAAACTTCAAACTTGTTTAGATCATTGCACAATAAGTTATTGCAGTTAGCAGGTTTGGAGTTTGAAGTTATCATTTAGATGTAGGTCCAAAACGATTTCTACTCTCGACGTACTTTCTATCTGTGATGCTATGTCTGGTGCAAACGTGTTATTTGTGTATGTACTCCTTGAATGTTCCTGATGTTCCATTGGAGAGAAAACTTGACTCCACCCACCATGGCATCCAGTCAAAATGATATGGCTGGCATTTTGTTTTTCTGGTGGGCCGAACACATTAGGCCTGTAGGCCTCTGCTGACTATATACGGCATGGGTTTGTTTTTTCGTATCACATGTTGTGACCACAGTGTGGTTATTTCTAACTTATTATGTCATGAACACTTGATTGCAGTAGAAAGCATGATGTCGTTTGAATCAAGAGAAAGCAACTCTTCGCTGTTTTCTGGGCAGCTTTTGCGAGATGCAATGCATCAGAATCATCATCACAGGCCTTCACAATAGAAACACTGATGTCTTTGCCAAGATATAGAAGCACATCTCTCCGCTGCTTGGATGCTGATAGATATGGACAATGGGACAATTATTGTCAGGTCAGGCCAGATTATATCTGTGACTTGCTACAGGTACCATGTAAACCGTCCTGTACTAACCTGTTTCGTGGTTGGGTTGTCGGCGACTAAACTGTCTCCCCCAACAGGTTTCGTGGTGAGGAGGGTTTATGGATATGTACACCCAGCAGGATTAAAACAAAACCTGTCAAAAGGTGGAGGAGCTCCTTGTGAGCAAATGCCCATCCATATCTTGTGCCCAACTGTGTCTGCGGACATCCTCCTGCGGTTGGGTTACTTTTTTTTAGGAGGTTGGTGGCAGCACTTGCACTCAGACCACAGTAAAACACTTCATTCCACAAAACCCACAAATGTAAAGAAAACTGAAAACCCACTAGGTGGGAGTACCTCCTGCGCAGCTGGCCTTCACAGGGCAGCTCACCGGATGATAGTATTGGAGCAAAGCCTTCGGGACCAACATTCCCTAATAAAAGGAGGACAAGCACAGGGTAAACTTCCTGGGTCAGATTGCGGTGGTGAAGTGGTGCTGAGGTGTCGTCCAAGAGACGGCGGTCTCCTTGAGTTTAACTGAGGCGGTCCCTTTGGGTGGGTGCCTGGAATGTCCTATTTCTAAGAGAGGATGATCACATGTCTCTGTTATCATCTGAGCTCAAGCGTTTGAACATCAGTATCGCAGCACTCTCTGAGATTTGGAGACCGGATAGTGGCAAGATCATGGCAGGTGGTTCCTCCTACGATTGATCTGGTCACACTGATGATTACTCTGCCCAAGGAGTTGCTGTGACTGTCCAAGAAGCTGACTCCAATGATAATTGAGGTAACACTGCTTAACAAGTGTATTATGAGACTAAGGATTCGTCATTGCTTTGGTGTCGTTTCCCTGGTCTCTGGAAATGTTCTAACTGAGGAGAGTGATCTCACCATGAAGGATGCATTCTATGTCGCGCTCGGATCTCTGGTGGATCAGTACCCCACGCAAAATACTCTTCTACTCTTGGGGGATTTCAATGCATTGACTGCCACTGACAAGGATGGTTATGAGAAAGGTGTTGATCCCCATGGGTCTGGAACTGTGAACTAGAATAGCACTAAACTCCTTGACTTTGCAAGAAGTCATGGACTTAGGGTGGCTGGTTCATGGTTTCAGCACCCACGGGCTCTTCACTGGATTGGTATTCCAATGCTGGAGTTGTGGAAAAGGATGTTGACCATGTACTCGTTGATGGTCACTGGATACTTATCCAAAACTGCAGGGTCTACCGGAGTGCTCAGTTCCTCAAGGCCGACCACAGGCTTGTTGTAGCATCTCTGAAGTTACAGCTTAAATCCGGCAGAATGGTACCATACCAGCCTAGCCTGGATGTTGGCAAGCTCAAGGATGAGAGGGTAGCTGAGGAGTTTGCGAACAGGCTGAGTGGAGATTTGGGCAGTCTGGGTGCTTTGAGGAATCCTGAAGAGTTGTGGAGTGCCTTCAAGACCACCATCATTGATGTTGCTGGTGTATGTCTTGGAATTCACTCAAGGGCGAAGAAGAATTTTGTCTCTCAAGGGACACTGGATACCATTGACCAGAGTCACAGGGCCAGGCTGAATGGCAGAGTTGAGATGTTCAGGGAGCTGAGGCATAAAACTGTACATGCACTAACGGTGGACAAGGAGGCTTATGTGCGAGGAATCTGTGAGAGGGTAGAAAATCACCTGTGGTCAAGTGATTCTCGTCCTGCTTACAGGGGAATTCATGCATTGCATTCCTCCAAGCCTGTCCCTCGGTGTACTGCAGTTGGAGCGGAGGGTGGTGGACTCTTGACAGAGCAGTCCGAAATGAAGGCCCGCTGGACCGGTTACTTTTAGCGGCTGTATGAGGTTGACTCACAAGCTGGTGAGTTGGACGTCAGGGGTGTTACTATCCCTATTGTTGACCCTCCACTCAACTGTGATCCACCTTTGTTTGTGGAAACACAGGCTGCAGTGAACCGGTTCAAATGAGGTAAAGCGCCGAGGATCTGTGGCATCTGTGCTGAACTTCTTAAGGCTGGTGGAAATGCTGTAATCATGTTGTTCGATGCAGTTCTGTGCCCTGCCTGGAACACAGGCATCATCCCAACTGACTGGAAGAGGGGCTTTGTTGTCCCTCTCTGGAATGGGAAGGGTGATCGCCATGACTGCAACAACGACCGAGGGGTGACGTTGCTCTCAGTGCCAGGCAAGCTCTTTGCTCGTATAATTCTGGATAGGGTTTGCCACCATCTGCTTTAGCACCAGCGCCCACAGCAGTCAGGCTTTACACCAAAGAGGTCAACGATTGACCGTATCCTTGCTTTTCGGGTCCTCACCGAACACAGACGAGAGTTTCGGCAGTGGATGCTTGTAACCTCAGTTGATCTCTGCAAAGCATTCAATTCAGTTAATCGCGATGCCCTCTGGAAGATTTTTGGTCTTCATGGGGTGCCACCAAAACTGATCAATCTGATGTCTGAATTATACTCTGGTACTGAGAGTGCTGTGCGATGTGGGGATACCATCTCTGACTTATTTCCAGTCATTACTGGAGTTTGTCAGGGGTGTATCCTGGCCCCCACACTTTTCAGCACTTGTCTGGACTGGATTCTGGAGAGGATGTGGGAGAGATCAAGCTGCGGTGCAGAGCTTGGCAATGGCAATATCTTTGATCTTGATTTTGCAGACGATGCAGTCATCTTTGTGGAGACTCTCAATATCCTGATGGGGGCCCTCGAGGTACTGAATTTGGAGTCGGAGCTGCTGGGATTATGGGTTTCCTGGGTCAAAACTAAGATCCAGGCTTTCAATGACATCACGGATGCTGTTAACTTGTCTGTACCTGTTATAGTGAGGATGTTGAGGTCACGTGGAGATTCACTTACCTTGGCAGTGATATTCATGTCCCCGCTGGCTGTGAGCCAGAGGTCAATCGACATCTGCGTCAGGCCTGGGGAGTCATGGATTTACTGGATCATGGGGTGTGGCACTGTTGGTGCTCGTGCAGTTGGACGGAAGTCCAAATTTTCACGTGCTTCCAGTCTTGCTCTACGGATGTGCGACTTGGACTTTGACCAGCGATCTCAGACGGAGAGTTAATTCCTTTGGTACCAGGCCTCTTTTGAGAATCCTTAGCTATCACTGGTCGGACTTGGTGTCCAATGGCAGTTTCTGAGAGAGACTCAAATGAGATTTGTTACCTGCATAGTCTGTGACATCAGCTGTGGCTGTGTGGACATGTGGCTCATTTTCCTGACGCTGATCCTGCACACCAGATTCTCTCAGCGAGGGAGCCTCGTGATTGAAGCGGGCCAATGGGCCGACCACAGTCCTTGTGGTTGCAGCAGGTTGATCAGCATCTTAAGGAGATGGGGATCGGCTCGGCATCTGCCTCGTGCATGGCCAAACAGAGGCCTGTGGAGTACCAGCGGAAAGTGGACGTAGCGACGCGCTGCTCCAGTGCATGATCCCATACCCGTCCTAACCTGACAATAACCTATCCTTCAACCGTGTTGAATACTTTCATCGAGGGGTCAATGCCAAGATCAATCAATTGCGATTTCTCTGTCCCAACTCGTTCAGCAATTTTTTAAAAATGGAGCTGTGTCTCGGACAAGTCTGGCTTCATCAATGTATGAAATGAACTCAGCCAGTGCAATGCTGTGATACAAAGGGAATGTATCATCTTCCACAGGACTAATTGGTTGATGATTTCAAGCATTTTCAAACATTGTTTATGTTATTGGATTTCTATGGCCACCATGTCCCCTTCAGCAAGTTTTCTGAGTGGTTTAGTGTCTCTGAGTTTCGTGGAATATTGTCGAATATTGTTATCTTAGGAAAATGTAGATGCAGTATGAAGTTACCACCCCCCACCCTTTCACCAAAGAAGCAAATCTGATCTGACTGGTGTGCATTACTTTGATAACTAAGTCTCCCTGATTTTACTGGACTAGCACTCTGTTGTGATTCACCAGCATCAATGCAAGACAGCTTATGCTTAGCCCAGCACTCTAAATTTAGGTTGGAGAATTTGCCTCGCCAATTATTTATGCCAGGAAGTTTGTCTTCAGGGTTTCCTTTATCCCAGAGCCATCATCTAGTCATGAGAGGATTGTGACCTATTTCCTTCATCTTTACAAGTTGCTCAGCTAATGTCCTGTAGCCTACTCCTATATCATACCGTTTACCCAATGCTTCTGAAGTTTTGTCTTGACAGAGCACAGAAGTACTCGAGTCTCCGAAGGAAATTTTCTTGGTACATCTTGACTCCCAGATGGACAGACTTGAACGAACTTGAACTGCTAGGGCATCACTGCTTTTGTTATCACTCATATTGGAATGTACTTGAAAGAGTAAAGAAGGTTGCATTGATCTATTTTGTTTGGTTTATATTGATCTCATCATGTCAGTTCAGGAATACTTTATGGAGACCACATGAAATCTGCTCTGAATATCCATCCATCCATGGGGACCATACTCTGTGCAGAGCGTTGTTGCTGCCTAAGCAGTCTCCTTTGCTAATGGGCACAATCCTGGATGGGTCGCCACTCCGACACTGAGTGGTTTAGTGGAGCAATGACACCTCATACCAGCAAGCTGGCACTCATTTTGCCAACCTCGGAAGGATGACAGGCAGAGTCAGCCTCACCTGGTATTATTTCAACAGCCGAGCAGGATTTGAACTCAGGATCCTTGGATCCCAAGCCCACCACCCTAACCATTAAGGCAACACCAGGCATATGCTCTTAATATACTGTGCAGTGTATACAGTATTGGGCTATGCGCATTTCAACTCTCACTGAAACCAACAAAATAGCACGAGTATAATGCCTCGGTCTTATTGCTGAATTACATGAGTGATTGATGGAAGCACTATCATAGTTTAGAATGGAGAGCGAAAAAGATTTTTTAAAATTGAACTTACCTTTGATAAAGGAGACAAAGAGAGTTCGTAGAACACGATACCCCATGCAGTGTTTAGGTACTGTATATACAGGAGGGCCTTGCCATTCATGGAGGTTACATCCATGAAAGTACCCGTGAACCGCAAATCCGAAAAACTTTGGGGTAATGGGGAAAATAGGGTTTGGGACTTCAACTTTAAAATTTGTCCAAACTGTACCTTTAATTAACATGTTTGTGCATTGTTTTTGTGCTATTTATGTTCAGGAATAAAAGACTTATTTAGAACATAAAATAAAATTTATTTTCTTGAGTTATTATTTTTAATTTGTACGCAGCCTGTGGATACTGGCTGCATCATTGCTGGGAGTGCAGCTGTGCTGCTGATGTGCCCCTGCTTTCAATAAGCTGGTGCTGATTTTTCCAACCTCGGAAGGATGACAGCTGAGTCAACCCACCTAGTGTAAGATAATCGTATGACACGGGCTGAAATCAAGACCTTAAGATTTTGAGCTAACTACCTTAACCGTTAAGCCAACACCAGGCTTATTTTCCTGTGTGTTAGATAGGTCAGGTGTGGGAGCATGTGCCAGAGCAGTGTGTCGCTGCGCCCACTTACCGCCAAAACTTCAGGGGCCTCGGTTTGGCCATCTCCCAGGCAGGTGCCTGGCCCATCCCCATCTCCTTCAGATTCTGATCAACCTGCTGCAACCCCAAGGCAGGTGGTCGGGCCATTGGACTCCTCCACTCATGAGGCTCCCTCACTGAGAGAATCTGGTGAGCAGGATCAGCGTCAGAAAAACGAGCCACATGTCCATACAGCCGCAACTGATGCACACGGACTATACAGGGAACAAATCACATTTGAGTCTCTCTCAGCAACCGCTCGTTAGACACAAGGTCCGACCAGCAATAGCCAAGGATTCTCCGGAGAGACTTGGCACCGAAGGAGTGAAGTCTCCGTCTCAGATCTCTGGTCAGAGTCCAAGTCTCACATCCGTATATCAAGACTGGAAGCATCAAGGACATGAAGTCTCTGACTTTCATCTTCCTGAACAGGTATTGACAGCGCCACACCCCGTGATCCAGTGAATTCATGACTCCCCATGCCCGACCCAGACTTCTGTTGACCTCTCGCTCACAGCCAACGGAGACCTGAATATCACTGCCAAGGTAAGCAAATTTCTCCATGACCTCAACATCCTCACCACAAATAGGTACAGACAAGAAAGCAACATCCAATATGTCATTGAAAGCCTGGATATTAGTTTTAACTCAGGAAACCCATAATCGCAGTGGCTCCAACTCCTCATTCAGCACCTCTAGGGCCCCCAAAAGGAAATCCAGAGTCTCTGCAAAGATAACTGCATTGCCTGTGAAATCAAGGTCAGAGATCTGGACATTCCCAAACGATGAACCGCAGCTTGATCTCTACAACGTCATCCCCAGAATCCAGTCCATACAAGTGCTGAAAAGTGTGGTGGCCTACACACACCACGAATGAACTCCAGTAACAACTGCAAATAAGTCAGAGATGGAACCACCACACCTCACACCACTCTCAGTACCAGAGTTCAGTTCAGACGTCAGATTGATCAGTTTTGATGGCACCCCACAAAGACCAAGAATCCTCCAGAGGGCATCATGATTCGCTAAATTGAATGATTTACAGAGATCAACATTGGCTGCAAGCAGCCCCTGCCAAAACTCATCTGCGTTCAGTGAGGACCAGAAGAGCAAGGATACGGTCAATCATTGACCTCTTTGGTGTTAAGCCTGACTGCTCTGGGCACTAATGCTCAAGCAGATGGTGGTGAACCCCATCAAGAATTATCCAAGCAAAGACCTTGCCCAGCAGTGAGAGCAGCGTCACCCCTCTGTAGTTGTTGCAGTCCTGGAAATCACCCTTCCCTTTCCAGAGAGGGACAAAAAGGCCCCTCTTCCAGTCAGTTTGGAGTGATTCCTGTGATCCAAACAGAGCAAAGAACTGCATGCAATGACACGAGTACAGCATTTCCACCAGCCTTGATAAGTTCGGCATGGATGCCACAGATCCCAGGAGCTTTACCCCATTTCAGCTGCGTCACCACAGTCTGTTTCCACAAACGAAGGTGGATCACAGTTGATTGGAGGGTCAGCAATAGGGATAGTAGCACCCTTCACATCCGACTCAATGGCTGGTGGGTCAGCCTGGTACAGCCACTCAAAGTAACCGATCCAGCGGGTGTTCGCTTCAGACTCCTGAGTCAAGAGCCCACCACCCTCCGCTTTAACCGCTGTACACCATGGAATGGGCTTGGAGGAACGCCATGCACGACATTTCCCTGAAAGCAGGACGAGAATCCCTTGACCCCAGATAATGCTCTACCCCCTCACAGATTCTTCGCACATAGATCTCCTTGTCCACACTCAGCACACGTCCAGTTTTATGCCTCAACTTCATGAACAGATGAACTCTGCCATTAAGCCTGCCCTTCAACTCTGACAATGCTATCCAGTGTCCCTTGGGAGACAAAAGTCTTCTTCACCGTACGGTGAGTTCCAAGACATCCACCGGCAACATCAAGGATGGTAGTCTTGAAGGCACCCCACAACTCTTCAAGATTCCTCAAAGCACCCAGACCCCAAAATCCCCACTCACCTGTGGAAATTTGAGGCTGGGATGATACCATTCTCCTGGAATTAAGCTGCAACTTCAGAGTTGTGACAACAAGCCTGTGGTCTGTATTAAGGACTGAGCACTCCAGTAGACTGTAGACCCTCCAGTTCTGTATCATCCTCCATCCATCATCACAGAGCAAATGGTCATTCTCCTTTGCCACACCACCAGCATTGGAATATCAAGTTCAACGTTGAGCCTGTGGGTGTTTAAACCATGAACCAGCCACCCCAAGTCCATGACTTCTTGCAAAGTCAGGGAACTTTGTGCTATTCTTGTTCACAGTTCCAGACCCACGGGAACCAACACATGTCTCATAACCTTCCCCATCAGGGAGAGTCAATGCATTGAAATCTCCCAAGACTGGAAGTGTATTTTGCCTGGGGGCAATGATCAACCACAGACTCGAACACGGCATAGAATGCGTCCTTCACAGTGAGATCACTCGCCTCAGTCGGAGCACACACAGAGACCAGGGAAATGACTGACATCCAAGGAGTGATGAATCCTCAGTCTCAGAATATGCTAGTTGACCGGTATTTCCTCAATTATCATTGGAGACAGCTTATTGGACACAGCCACAGCCACTCATTGGGCATGGTAACCATCAGAGCGACCAGACCAAGAGTAGGTGTCACCACCCACCATGATCTCGCCACTATCCGATCTCCAAACCTCAGAGAGTGCTGCAATGCCGATGATCAAACGCTTGAGCTCAGATGATAACATAGACAGGTGATTATCCTCTCTCAGGGATAGGACTTTCCAGGCACCCACCTGAAGGGACTGCCTCAGGTT
>CM068958.1:44230315-44241741 GCA_035128595.1 Eptatretus atami | reverse complement strand
TGTTAATGGTGGTGGGAGTCCGCTCCGCAAAATCCAAATTAAACAGTTGGTAGAGGTCAACGGTCTTGACATAGCTTTGTTACAAGAGACCCATGCCGTCCAATCTGTTCAGGCTCAGTGGCAACTATTTATGGACAAGGAATGTTTCTTCAGTAACAACTCCACGTCGAGGCAGGCATTATGTTTGTCTTAGGGAAACATTTCCATCCGTCCTGCCTTAAATTTATGAGTATTATTGATGGACACTTGCCTCCATGACCTTCTCTATCAATCAGGTCAAGTTCACAATTCTCAATTGTACGCTCCAAGCAAAAATGACGAGCGGATCTCCTTTTTTGCCGAACTGAGAAATTCCTGCAAACACTGGATTTGCAGACTTGTCTAATTATTGGTGGCGATTTTAACTGTATTGTTAATGCTTCATTTGACCGGAACGGGCCGGAACCTCAACCATGTACCCGCAAAACTTTTTGCAAACATCATTGCGAAATATAATCTTCATGATATTTGGCGCGTGCAGCACCCTTCTGATCGGTCTTATACATGTGTCGTTGTTTAAACAACCACATCTCACTTGCGAGGCTTGATCGCATCTATGTAAATTCTCATTTATTACATGGAGTTTATAAATCCGATATTGTGCCTTCTGGTTTCTCTGACCATTCCCAAGCTCGATCTTTATTCAACTCTCTAAACCATGTCCAGGGAGCTCTCATTGGAAATTCAATAACAGTTTACTAGAAACCTCAACTTCATTCAGGCCTTTGAATCCTTCTGGACGGTCTCCTAGAACAGAAGCTAAGCTGTTCCGTTAACCCGTTGATTTGGTGGATTTAGTAAAACCAAAATTAAAGGGTTCTGTCAACAGTATCGTTTTTTCTCAACAAGGGCTGACCATGAAGTTAAGAAAATATTACAGTTAGAGATTTTACAACTCCAACGAGTCATCGGACAAAATAATAGTAACATACAAAAAACCTTAACTGAGAAACAGTCCTTATTAAAGGAAATAACCGAGAGGAATGCAGTGGTGCCTTAGTTCGGATGAGGGTGCGACACCTGAATGAGGCAGACGTACCAACCAAGTATTTCTTTTCTTAGAGAAACATCTTCCCAGTAAACAGCTTTCTCAGCTGCGATTAGCAGATTCTACATTACAAACTTTTCGTGAAGGAATACTTTTCGAAAATATATTCAATGGAACAAATAAATCCTGTCAGTGTCGCCTCTATCTCCGTAGGCCTGCCAGTGTTGTGTGAAGATGGGCGTTCCCAACTGGAAAGACCCATCACCTTGGATGAACTTGCACTGCCCTGCACGGCCTTGCCATTGGGAAAGCACCTGGATTGGATGGACTTACAACCGAATTTTACAAGAAGTTTTGGCACTTATTGGGTACAGAACTCATTAACACACTTGAACGCAAGCTGCCAGCTTGGAGAGCTACCTCGGAGTTGCCGACGAGCTCTTCTTACTCAGCATGTCAAAAAGGGAGACATGCTGAGTATTGAAAATTGGCGTCCTATCTCCCTGTTATGTACAGACTATAAGATATTTCGAAAGCCCTGGCATCACGACTACTCCTTATTTATCCTCGTTGTTGAAAGAAGACCAATGTTACTGTGTCCCAAAACTTTCCATCTATGACAACATCTCCCTTGTGAGAGACATCATTGAACTGTGCAAGGAAAACCCTAAAGATTTAGGACTTCTTCTCCTTGATCAGGAGAAAGCCTTTGACCGTGTTGACCATCGGTACCTTTTCGAAGTACTTGAGCGGTTTGGACTTGGTTCAACCTTCATCTCTTATATTAAAATACTATACAATAATATTTATAGTGTGCTTAAGATAAACAATGAACTTGTTGCACCTTTGTCTATTAACAAGGGAATTAGACAAGGTTGCCCTCTTTCCGGGTTGCTTTATGCTCTCTCCATCGAACCCTACTGGTTTCTTTGCGCTGTAGACTAACAGGGGTTAGTTTGTCCCAGCTTGAACGGCCCATCAAGGTACTGGCATACGCCGATGACGTATGTGTATTCGTACAAGATATCAATGACGTTAACATCGTTCGTTATTGTTTGTCCTTATTTGAAAAGGTTCTTCAGCCAAAGTAAATTGGAACAAAATGAGCGCCCTTTGGCTCGGTCCATTGTGCTACTTGGCGCCAAGACTTCCGCTCCACTGTCATGGGCCGATGATGGTGTGAAATACCTTGGAGTGTTCTTAGGTAATAATACCACAGTAGCAAAAATTGGGCTGGTCTGCTTGAGTTTGTTGAGGGTAAACTGCAAAAATGGAAAGGTCTGATCACACAACTGTCATATCGTGGAAGGGTCTTGGTCAGCAACACACTGGTGGCCTCCACCTTATGGCACAGGTTCTTCGTGCTGCATCCTCAGCGGCGTTGCTTCAACAGCTCCAGAAGTGCTTCGTGTCCTTTTCTGGGACGGAAAACACTGGCTGCGACCTGGGGTCCTCAGTTTACCACTGACCGATGGAGGACAGAGCCTGGTCGACATAAAAAGCGGCTAATGGCCTTTCGACTCTCGGTTGCTATTCACATGCTATACACGCGACCCTCTCACCATGGGTCAACGTCGCTCGTCACCTTTTGCAACAGGCTGGGAGGCTAGGCTATGACCACTCTCTCTTCCTGATGGACATTTCCAAAATTGACACATCCCCCCTCTCTGGTTTCTATCAGAGCATACTAAATGCATGGCAAGCTCTGACAATAACAAGAGCTACACATTGTTACACGAAACAGATGTTTCTGGAAGAACCTTTGTTCTACAACTCCCTTTCCATGATATGCCTGCTGATAGGTGTTTTATTCAACGCTTTACCGACAAGGGCTTAAATCTGTCGCAGATCTTCTTAGCCCAAACGGCAGCTGGATCGGAGCTGATGCATTGGCAAGCCTGGTCGGTGTGCGATCCTCTCGAATCGCGGCACGCATATTATGTAGTGTGCTTTGGACATGCACATAGCTCGCACCTGCTTGGGAGCAAGACCACCAAAGCAATGAAACAAATGCACATCGAATACCTTCTCTCTCTACCTTTCCTGAACTCGTATGTGCTTTTTCTCTTGCCAGCCCTCTTCCTTGTCTCCCTTTTAACGTAGGCTTCAATGGCCTTCCCAAACAAAAAGACCTTTATTTGGGTTGTGTAAAATTTCTTTCACAAAGGCAAATAACACAGCAGAGGGTTCGATGGAGAGACCTCTTACCTTGTTCTCCCCTTATTTTCCTAACTGGAAAGGTTTTTTTATCACCCTCCTGTACCACCACGACATGGTGACCTCCAATGGAGACTAGTACACTGGATCCTTCCTTCTAATCACTTGTTACACCATTTTTCAAATCTGCTTGTAGATGAATGTCCTTTTTGTAAGAAATCTGAAAACCTTTTTCACATCTATGTTGAATGCCAACGGTTGGCACCTTTATTTATTTTACTTCAGAATTGTTTTGTGAGGTTTGGTTTGTTTTTTAACACTTGTGTGTTCATCTACGATTGGATATCCCACATAAAAATTCCAATGCGTGTTAGCCAATTTCCTGCTTGCTCAGGCAAAGATGGCAGTATATAAGTCAAGGAAAAGAAAACTTGATGGTGTTGGAGTAAATGATGAAGATGCTTTGTTTTTGTTCCAAAACCTTGTAATAAGTCGTGTTAAATTGGATTTTGCTTTCTTTTCAGTAACGGGAAGATTACCGCAGTTCGAATCAAAATGGTGTATAAAATAAGTTATATGCAAAGTCCGAGAGGAATGTTTTTCCTTTTGTGAAATGTTTGTATATAATCCACCCGATTCTCCTTTCCTTTCCTCAGAAATTGTTTCTTGGTTTCTTTCTTTCTCTGAAATGAAAATGTAACCCATTTGGGGGCTTTCTTTTCTATTTTTATATAAAAATATACAAAAGTCCTCTCTCTCCTCCTCTCTCTCTCTCTCTCTCTCTCTCTCTCTCTCTCTTCTGTCTCTCTGTGTCTCTCCTCTCTCTCGTCCTCTCTCCTTCTGTTCTCCGTGTTCTCTCTCTCTCCTCTGTCTCTCTCTCTCTGTCTCTGTCTCTCTCTCTCTCTCTTCTCTCTTCTCCTCTCTCTCTCTCTCTCTCTCTCTCTCTCTCTCTCTCTCTCTCTCTCTCTCTCTCTCTTCCCTCCCCTCACTTAGTATTCCCATCAGCAATGCGATATCATGTATTTGATGAGTTACAGTCCAAGTAAAATCTACGTTAAATCAGGGGAGAATGTAACTTAAAGGGCTATCAATATCATTCGTGCATGTCCATCCAAATACTCTCTTTCTCTGTCTCAACTTCCTATTTCCTTCCACTGCACTAATCATACAAGCATGTAAAGCAGCTTAGTCCCAGGGCTTTAAGCAGTCATAGCTTGAGATTCCTATGCGAGCTCAGAAGATATTAGTTTCACTCCCTTTGCTTTGTAACACAGGAAGAAACGAGCGTTTCCTTTCAGTGTGCTTCTTGAACAGTTCCATAAAAGCAAGATTTGGGGAAAATAATCCACGAGTCAAGCTTAGCCAATTGCAAGGCAATCTGCAAAAGCAAACACAGCTCATTTATCCTGACTGGACCAAGCAGATAAAGTTACCGAGAGGAAGGCTGAGCTGAAGGAAAATCTTCGTTGGGACCATTCAGGTGGGAATTGCAATAAGTTGTGAGCAACGAATGAGAAAGTTTTGTTTTTTGGAAAATTAGAAGAGTCCATCATATGAAACTCAGCAAGGTTCTCCAACTCACATCAGAATATTATGATTAATCTCGTGTTAATAACAAATAGAGCAGTACAGAGAGTTTAAAAGGATTCCTACACACTGAGAACATGCACAGATTTATGCTATGAAGCACACACCTGGTATCCAAGACCCATCTTAGTCAATCATGGACAAGACATGGCTACTTCCACACTAAAGACAAGAAAAATCATGAAAGTTGCATCGTTTACTTTAAGTAGTGCCTTCTCTTTATACATACTCTTACGTGTTTTTTTGGTGGTGGGGTTTGATATTCCCAGAGAACAGATATAAATGTATAGAGTAGCCTTGACCATGTACGAGTAGTTAGCCCATCTCAATGTATTAAGTAGGGAAATGTTAGCTCAGTCTTGTTTGAATGTGCACCATACTGTACTTGGTAATATGATGTGATGCATGGTAATAGTTGGTGAGCGATTATGGTTGAGGAAATAGTGTGTATAACCTCTATATCAACCTCGTCCGGGGTCACCGAGAGACTTTTCAAGCAAAGGGGCGGAGCTTGGATCGCCTTAAGAATGAGGGGAGGAGTGTTTGTCGCCTTCCAAGGGGCGGAGCTCGGATCGCCGAGAGGGCGGCAGAGTTTTACGTTGACCCGGGAGAAGACGGAGTAGCTGAATCGGGTGGTTAGGTGTGGAAGAGAGCAGTTGGTCTGAGGAGAACGGGGAACTCGAGGGAGAAAAAAGAGTTTTGACGAGGTTGTCCTGCCTGCCTATCTCTGCTTGTTTTCATCCCTTTGCTTCCTTTCATCGTGCGACCCATGGTCTTTGTCACCTCATCATCCTGGTCATCACCTCCTCATTATCCCATCATCACCTGCTCATCCCCACTACCATCAGAGATGAGTCCCCTAGTTTTCTCCCTTTCTTGTCCGTGACTGAATCTGATGTGTGGTGCCATAGTTTCTATTCACGTTGTAGACAAATTTTTCTGATCAATTTTGTATTTCTCCTTTCTTTCCCATCCCAACCTGCCATCATCTGCTCGTGATCACCATCCCTGGTTCTTTTTATTGTGGTTTGGGAATAAACCTGTTGGTTTTAAAAGCTTCAAATTCTCATGTCTCTCCTCAATCTTGAGTGCACAAGTCCGCCGTAATTTGGAATGTCTCCACCGGAATTTAAGCTGTTTGGAACATCGTGGGATTTTAACCTACCGCCATGATGAGCTCGGTGTTAGTCGAGCAGTAAACATTACATTGCTGTCAGGAGGGGGATTTAGAACCCGAGGACTTCTAAATTTAGAGTTAAGTGGTGTCAGGAGAACACAGTGGAGTGCGTTGCAAATTTGAAAATACAATGTTTTTTGAATTTCCTTGGAGTGCGTGAATAAAGCTGCTGCACAAAATGGCAAACATTCGAGAGACAGCAGCACGAGGAAGCAGTGATGAGAAAGGAAGCAAGCCAGGTTTGGGGATAAGTAAGGAGGTTAGGATAGGAACCTCCCACATTCCTGAGACGTCGAGCCAGGAAGCGGGTGCGATATCCATCCAGGCTATGTTAGAAAAATTCATGAAATAAATGAGGTTTATAAATGACCAGAGAGAACGAATGGATAAAATGAATAAAGATTATAGAGAATGAATGGACAAAATGGATAAATATCATGGAGAACAAATGAATAAAACAGATAAAAATCAAAGAGAACTAATGGATAAAGATCACAGAGAAGGAATTGATAATATGGATAAAAATCATGGAGAATGAATGGATAAAGATCATATAGAATGAATGGATGAAATGGATAAAAATCACAGTGAACAATGGATATAATTAGAGATAAAGCCGATTTGGAAAATAAAACAAAAGACCTGGAAGAACAACGTGCTTGTGTGGATGTAGTGCTGCCCCAGGAAGAGACCGTCCACGTGATGAGCAGGAAAGAGTGTATAGAAGGGTCCGTGGTGTGCGAGACGATTTACGTGGTTTGTGGTACGGCACTCATGGGTGTGCGGTGAGACCCGGCAGGGGTTCTTCTGGCAAGCTGGGAAGATCAGGGTGTGACGCGGCACCAGCTCGGAGGTATTTTGAGGCGGGTGTCTGAGCCTGCGATGTGTGGGGCAACGGGTGAGCCTGCACAAGGTGGGAGTTAGGCTGGACCGCTGGTGAGCAGGTTCGATCCTGCGCCAGTGAGCGAGGCCAGACCTGTGCCAGTGAGCGGGTCCAGACCTGTGCCAGTGAGCGGGTCCGAGCCTGCACCAGTGATCCATGCTGAACTTCTCAAGGCTGGTGGAAATGTTGTACTCATGTCAGTTCTGTGCTCTGCCTGGAATACAGGCATCATCTCAAATGACTGGAAGAGGGGCCTTGTTGTCCCTCTCTCTGGAAAGGGAAGGGTGATTGCCAGGACTGCAACAACTACCGAGGGGTGACGTTGCTCTCAGTGCCAGGCAAGCTCTTTGCTCGTTTAATTCTTGATAGGGTTTTCCACCATCTGCTTTAGCACCAGTGCCCAGAGCAGTCAGGCTTTACACCAAAGAGGTCGACTATTGACTGTATCCTTGCCCTTCGGATACTCTCCGAACACAGATGAGAGTTTTGGTAGGGGCTGCTTGCAGCCGATGTTGATCTCTGCAAAGTGTTTGATTCAGTGAATTGGGATGCCCTCCATAGGACTCTTGGTCTTTGTGGGGTCCCAACAAAACTGGTCAAGTCTGATTTCTGAACGATACTCTGGTCCTGAGAGTGCTGTGAGATGTGGTGATACCATCTCCGACTCTATTTCCAGTTGTTACTATATTTTGTCAGGGGTGTGTCCTGGCCCCCACACTTTTCAGCACTTGTATGGACTGGATTCTGGGGAAGATGTCGGAGAGATCAAGCTGCGGTGCATTGTTTGGGAATGTCAAGATCTCTGACCTTGATTTTGCAGATTATGCAGTCATCTTTGCAGAGACTTTAGATATCCTTTTGGGGGCTCTCAACGTGCTAAATGAGGAGTTTGAACCACTGGGAGTATGGGTTTCCTGGATCAAAACTAAGATCCAGGCTTTCAATGACATATTGGATGCTGCTATCTTGTTTGTACCCGTTTGTGGTGAGGATGTTGAGGTCACGGAGAGATTCACTTTCCTTGGCAGTGATATCCATGTCTTCACTGGCTGTGAGCCAGAGGTCAATAGACATCTGAGTCATGCCTGGTGAGTCATGGATTCACTGGATCACGGGGTGTGGTCTTGTCAGTACCTGTGCAGGAGGACGAAAGTCCGAGTCTTCAGGTCCTTGGTGCTTTCAGTCTTGCACTACGGATGTGAGACTTGGACTCTTACCAGGGATCTGAGACAGAGACTTAATTCCTTTGATACCAGGTCT
Source organism: Eptatretus atami (assembly GCA_035128595.1). NCBI lineage: Eukaryota > Metazoa > Chordata > Myxini > Myxiniformes > Myxinidae > Eptatretus > Eptatretus atami. The sequence continues at coordinate 44,233,650 of CM068958.1, read as the reverse complement.
CTTTGCAGAACCCTTGGCTATAGCTGGTCAGACTTTGTGCCCAACGAGCGGTTGCTGAGAGAGACTCAAATGAGATTTGTTACCTGCATAGTCTATGAGCGTCAGCTGTGGCTGTATGGACACGTGGCTCATTTTCCTGACACTGATCCTGCTCACCAGATTATCTCAGTGAGGGAGACTCGTGAGTGGAGGGGGCCAATGGGCCGACCACATGCCTCGTGGTTGCAACAGGTTTATCAGCCTCTCAAGGTGATGGGGATGGGCCTGGCATCTGCCTGGGGGATGGCCAGATGGAAGCCCCTGGAGTACCGGCAGAAAGTGGATGCAGCGATGCACTCCTCCGGCACATGCTGCCATACCTGACCTGACCTGTGAGTGAGGCCAGACTGCTAGTGTGCGGGTCTGGGCCTGCTGTGGAGAGTGGGGCCACGTCCGTTGTGTGTGAGCTGGTGTCTGCGGTCATTGTGCCGGTTCCTGGGATGTTCGGGACGGACACTGTCGGGGTCGACTCAGTGCCCGGACTTGTCACTCCGCTTCATGTGGGTGTTTCTTGGCTACCATGGGGCAATGGGTAAGAAGGAAAAAGTTGAATGGCAGAGCATTTATAAAGAGACAGGCCACTGTGGGCCTGTATCAGTTGGAGCCCCGTTTGGAATATATATGTTTTTGTGCTATGAATGCCGAGGGAGGAGCTGTGAGTCGTGAGCAGCTGGCGACTCATGGCAATGGAGGAAAGTTGCAAGAGCAGGAGACTGAAGGACAGCAGCAGCTGCAGGAGGCAGAAACGCCCCAGAGCAGCATAATTATATGCAGCCGTGTTTAGGAACAGGAGGCCAGAAATTTAATATGTAAATTTAAATGGGAAATCAATATGGAGCAGCCTTGGTGGAAGTTGGCACCCAGGCTGCGGAATTTGGGCCATGGGAGGTTAAGGGGATCTGTCTCGTGGGAAATTGCCCCCCTTTTTAGATTGGTTGGGCCAGCCAGCTGGAGAGCTGCACTGGAATAATTTGGACTTGGGGTCTGACCACGGGTGCTGGGCTGCACGGGGAGATTGGTTGGGCCAGCCAGCTGGGGAGCTGCACTGGAATAATTTGGACTTGGGGTCCGACCATGGGTGCTGGACACAACCTGGGCCCCACGGGGAGTCTGGTGGAGTGCGGCGTCCCTTGTCCATCAGGGTGCTATCCGAGTGAGTGTCTTGAGCCAGTGGCATCACCGGACCCTGGAGGGGGTTGAGATCTCTGGAGGTCAAGGTGGTTCCATCTGGGCACCTGCCATAGTGTACCATGAGGACCACGAGGGGGAGGTGTTGTGGGTCACGCTTTTGTGGCAGCACCACTGAGGGCAAGTAAGTGCTTGATGAGATGACCGCCCAGACAGGCAACCTGGCAGCCTCTCCCTGAGGCTCTGGGACAGCCAGCATGTGTCGACCTACCCATGCTGTGCTGGTTTATGGATGCAGGTCGATCTGCATGGACAGGGTATGTATGTAGCCCACCCGACACCAATGGAGCATCTGTGGAACATTATGGAGTGCTTCGGAAAGGGCTGAAGAGGCCTGTATAATCTTCCACAGATGGTCCACTATGATTTATGGGCTGTCTCTTTGGGAAGAGAGCCCTTGGTTCAACATGGAATGGGTTAAATGGGAAGAATGACTGTAGCGGGTGTTGCTGGTATTGAACGGGCTCCCCACTGGTGATTGAATTTGTGTTAAATTAATTTTTCCCCATTGTCAGGACTCGCCATGCTTTGCTATTGGGGGTATGCAGGTGAGTTGGGGAATTGATATGGGTGACAGGCAAGAGTGACCATGAGAGCCAAGCATGTGGATCGGGTGGAAAGGATTAAAATGCGATGTTTATTGTAAATTAAGTTTGAGTGTTTTGTTTGATTGTGTGTGATTATGAGCATGTACGCAGGTCATGGCAGGTTCGGTGCACCATAGTGTGTATTGCAGGTAGTGGAGAATTGTATGGCAGTGGGGGAGGGAGTGACATTTGAGGTTTTGTGGGTGGGGAAGGTGTGCGTGTCTGCAGGTATGGATGAGGCTCTGGAGGAGCAGTGACTGTGACCCTCCTGAGGTAACACGCCCCTGGCAGCCGGTGGTGTCTGAAGTTTGGGGGCCTGTCGGAGGAGGGTCTGGTCTGGTCAACCAATGAGTATGGAGACCCTTGGTGATTCAGGGAGAGGCCAAGAGTACCTGTGTTGTGGAGAACCTCCCCAGCAGCAGCAGCACCGACAGCAAAGTAGCTGTTTGGCTGCTGGGGGCCGAGAAGTTGAATGGGGAGGGGGGGGGAGGGTGCAAAGAAGTCTTGAGGTCGGCGACTGTGCCTGGAGTGTGGGTACCACAGCCTGAAGCACCACCATCGTCTTGTTTGTGCAGGACCTCCCAGCTGCCGAGTTGAGGGCAACACCTGCATTTTCATAAAAGATGAAGCCATGGCCTTAGATAATTTGATGCTGGTGGTTGTTGTTCTTGTTGTGTGAATGTGGGAAAGTTCCATTTGGTTCCATGTGACTTGATAAGTGCTATGAAGGACAGGTAGCCCATGAAATTGGATAGGTTTTTTTCAAATTTGGTATTTGGGCTCAATTTGGACAGCTGCAGCAGGTGACATCAAATGGGGGACATGGTCAAGTAGTGGGGTTTGATTGATAAAGTTAAATTGCCATTAAGGTAGGCCTGCTTGTTTATTGCTTTTGGAGCCATTCTCTCCCCTCCCTAAGACATTGGAGCGAGACGACTGGAGAGAAACAACTACTGTACATAAAATTGTACATTTTTTTGAATTTGGTTTGCAAGTAAGGGGGTAGTATGGAAAGGAGGTTTGGAAAGTTAGCTACAGCTCACTTCCCACAGCCCCTTCTGATTTTTTTTTTTGTTGAGGTTAATTAGGTGTGAGTCTGTAAGTGTTTAGGCTCGATCTGTTGCCCCTGCATTGAACCATGTGGGAGCTGTGTTTGGTGGGGGGGGGGGGGAGGAGAGGGAGTGGAGTGAGGCTGTGTTACGTTTGTGGTAGGTGGGATTAGATATTCCCATCGAGCAGAGAAATGTATAGAGTAGCACGTACCATGTCTGAGTAGTTAGACCATCTTGATGTAATAAGTAGGGAAACGTTAGCTTAAGAATTGTCGTGTTTGAATGTGCACTATATAGAGGGTGGTGCATGGTAATAGTTTGTTAGGGATTATGGTTAAGGAAATAGTGTGTATAAACTCGATGTCAACCTCGACCGGGGGTGCCGGGAGACTTTGCAAGCAAGGGGGCAGAGTTTGGATCGCCTTGACAGCAAATGGAGGAGCATTTTTTGCCTCCCAAGGGGCAGAGC